>JADLZN010003101.1:0-508088 GCA_018155175.1 Sinocyclocheilus anophthalmus | reverse complement strand
CTCTATTTTTGTTTTTGACCTTCCATTTTCTCTTTAGTGTCCTAATGCTTTAATAATCTGTTTAATGCATCACATTGTAGTTTCCCCCGAATACTGATAAATACACACCAAACAGCACCCTTTAGTCCCCATTATTGAACAATGCCCTCTTTAGGTACAATGTATTGAACATGGGATAATAATGCGTCATCTTTCTCCATCTCTTCTCTCCAGTCCTTTCATCCTCCGTCTCAGGCACCGTAAACACTCTCATTACTGTATGTCATGTACAGGAACAGGTCTTCCTCATGGTGTTCCTAAAAACAGAGAGAGAGGTGATACATTTAGATCAAATGATTCAGTAGTAATATTTTTCATTTCACTTTATAATTAAAAAGTTAAAATGGTTTATATACCGTTCAAATGTTTGTGGTCAGACTTGGTAAGATTTTTCTTGAAAGAAATCGCCACGGACACATTCAATTGATCAAAAGGGACAGTAAAAACTTTTATAGTGTTACCAAAAAAAAAAAGAAGAAGAATTCAAATGAACTGCTGTTTTGAACATGAAAGAATACTGGAAAAATGTTATCACGGTTTCCACAAAAATATAAAGCAGCACAACTATTTTCAACATTGAGAATAATAAGAAATGTCTCGAGCAGCAAATCTATTAGAATAATTTGAAGGATCATTTTTTGGGACACTGAAGACGCGTAGGATACTATTACATTTTAAGGGGTCCTATTATGCTTTTTCACTTTTTCAAACTTTAGTTAGTCTGTAATGTTGCAGTTTGAGCATAAAAAAGATCTGCGAAGCTACAAAGCTCAAAGTCCACTTCAAAAGGAGAATTTATTTAATAGAAATCACTTTTCAAAAACTACAACAAACAACTCTTTTGGACTACAACGCATATTTTCCAGTATTTGTGATATCACAAATATCGACGAATGGGAGAGACCTGGTTGAGCTGCACTAGAGAAGGCAAGAGACACGTCGGAGACACGCTAGCTTTCCCAAGGCAGACGAACTTAGAATGGTTACAATAATCAGGGTTTAAATCGTGCTCAAATTGATTAGATATTGACGCAATATTTACACCGAAGCTCACAGGCGACTATGGTAAGGGTGTGACATTTCCCGACCAGGCGCAGAGTGCAGCCAATCACAACACACACTGGCCCAACTAACCAATCACAGCACACACTGGCCCAGCTAACAATCACAACACACACTGGCCCAGCAAACCAATCACAGCACTTTTCGTATTTCAGAAGGTGGGCTTTCATTTGATACAGGAACTATTCGAGCCGTTCATGAGAGAGGTGTTGTAATAATGTAAAAATATGTGAAAAATAATATATTTTTCGAACAACCTAGTATGAGAGCCTGTTATAGTACACCCCCAAAACAAAATCAAGACTTTGTAAAAAGCAAATAGGACCCCTTTAACTATGTGACCCGGGAGCACAAAACCAGTCATAAGTAGCAAGGGTATATTTGTAGCAATAGCCAAACAAACATTGTATGGGTCAAAATTATAAAATTTTCTTTTATGCAAAAAATCATTAGGATTTTAAGTAAAGATCATGTTTCATGAAGATATTTTGTAAATGTCCTAACATAAATATATCAAAACTTAATTTTGGATAAGTAATAGGCATTGCCTAAGAACTCAATTGGATAACTTTAAGTCGAGCATTTTCTAATATTTTTATTTTTGCACCCTCAGATTACAGATTTCAAATAGTTGTATCTCAGCCAAATATGTCCTATCATAACAAAACCATACATCAAATGGAAAGCTTATTTATTCAGTTATTTACTCAGTTAAAATCTATTTTTGTGGTCCAGGGTCACATATATTCAAACAGAAAACTGCTATTTTAAATTGTAATAAAAATTCACAATACTAAATGTACATTGTATTTTTGATACATAAATTGCAGCCGTTGTGAGCTAAAGAGACTTACAGACCCACACATTGAAATATTATACACCAGAAACAACTGTAATAGTGTGAGATATTATCCGTTTCTAATATTGGTTTCTGTTTTAATTACTTTAAATAAAGTTTATTGTTGTGCTCAAAGCATCATTTCAGCAGTCTTCAGTGTCACATGATCTCAGAAATCATTCTAATATGCTGATATATAATCAATGTTGGAAAAACAAGGTGTGGCTGCTGCATGTATTTTTGGAAACTGATACTTTTTTCTGGATTAATTTATGAATAAAAAGTTAAAAAGAACAGAATTTATTAAAAATTGAAATCTAAACAATATAAGTGTTTACTATCACTTTTGATGAATTTAACACATGCTGAATACACTTTCATACTTCAAAAAAGAGAAAAAAGTCTGACTCCAAACTTTGAACAGTAGTGTATATTGTACACACAAAATTTTACATTGTGAATAAATGCTGTTTTTTTAGATAATCCTGAAAAAATGTTAATCCTGAAAAAAGTTTCCACAAAAATGTTAAGCAGCACAACCGTTTTCAACATTAATAATAAATCAGCATATTCGAGTGATGTCTGAAGGATCATGTGACACTGAAGACTGAATGATGCTGGAAATTCAGCTTTGATCACAACAATAAATTTTTTAAAGTATATTAAAACGAAAAAAATATTAGAAAACAGAAATTAATATCGTCACAATATTACAGTTTGTTTCTGAAGAAATGGCGTTAATGATGCCGCAATCAGCTTGCATCACAGGAATAAATTATATTTAAAGTATATAAATAGAAACTATTTGCAATAATATTTACAAAATAACAGGGTGTTTCTGTATTTTGATCAAATAAATACAGCCTTGAGCACAAGAAACTTCGGTTAAAGATATAAAAAATCTACTGATCCCAACTTTTGACCAGTAGTATATATCTTATTATACACACATATACATACATATATATATATATATATATATATATAAAACTTTTCATTTTTAATTGATTAAGTTTTATTTTTTAAATTTTAATTTGAGAACATTTCAATTTTTAAATTTAATAACCATAGTACTTAAAGAATTTAGCATTTAAAAAAAATGGTTTTTGACCAACCCTGCTAAAAAGTTCAGCATTTTACTCAGCAGTAATGAAGAGGAAGGGTGCTTGAGTTACCTCATACACTGCAGACAGGGGGGAACTGGATGGAGGGAGGGAATTTTTAACAAAAAAGAAAAGCGCTTCTTCTGGTCTCATAGACACCCGCTGTCTGATCAGGAAGCAGAGCTGACCGACTGGACGAAAAAAAGGGAGGGTGTGGAGAGAAACTCAGTCAGATCTAAACTGAACGGTTTCTAAACAGTTTCAGTTCTTTCTCAAAATGAAGACAGGAATAGGGAGGTTTAAGGTCAGACAGAGTCTCAAAGAATTGAAAAGGCCTTAATATCCCAGCATAAAATTACGCAATGCTTATGGACAATCATGAGTTGAGTTGATTTCCTCTGTAAATTTACAGATGTTATTCTGTTGGGGAGCATATATAAAATAAGAGTTGTCTGTCACCTGTGAGGTCTGAAGGAACAAGGTATTTATTTTTGTCAAGCTCAGGAGCTCGTGACCTTGCAGCTCTCTCCACTATTATCTAAGGAGACAAACAAACAAATAAATACCCAATATAGTATTAGCTGAAATTCAGAAAATTTTAATTCAGTCATTATTTTCTCCCTCTCATATCCTTCCAAAACCGACTTTCTTTTGTGAAACATAAAAGAAGATTTTGAAGAGTGTTGTCCATACAATAGATGAATTAAACAGTCACCAAAGCTGTTTGGTTACCAACATTCTTCAGAATATCTTCTTTTATGTTCTGCAGAAGAATGAAAGTCTTACAGATTTGGGATGACATGAGAGTGAGTAAACGATGACATAATTTTCATTTCTGGGTGAAGTGGAACAGTTCCTAAGTAACCAGAAACGTAGTAGGTTTATTATTGTATTTTCCAGCCGTGAGACTGACCGGGATTTTATCCGGATGTTTGGCGCAGACTCTCTCCCCTTCTGCTCTCCTGACCTCCAGTGGAACACTTCGCTGATACTGGCTAGACATCTGAGGGCCAAACATACATCAACATTAAAATATAACAAACAAAAACGTCTAAGGCTTACTCCTCATTTGTTCTCATCATTCAAACATGGACAGAAACAAACTCTGCCTGTCAGATATGCATATGATCATTAATAAAACATATTTATTCTCTAAATCAGTCAATCATATATTTTAGAGGTAACTATTTTTCCCTCAAACTCTCTAGGCCTTCTGCCATCCCGCCATGGGCTCTTCTCTCCTTTGCCCTCAGTCTAGATGTTGTTGACATATCTTCTGCCATATGTCAATAATTATTTTTAGAGGCCTGTCACAATACAAAGCTAAAATAAGCATAATTATAAAACATTTTTAATAATAACTAGCTATAAGGATAGAAAAGACACTAAATGAAACCATCAAAATGTCTGCACAACTTTAGAGATTTTTAATGCCATTTTATCAAAGGCCGTGGAAAATGCTTCAATATCTTTTATTACTGTGGAACTAGACTTACTGCAATGCCTGTTTGTTTTGTTTATGTTCAGCCAACCATTCACTAAAGCCTCTCGTGCCCTGCAGAAGAACATTACATAATACAGACATGTACACGCATCCCATTAGAACACAAATATTAAATGTGTCATATTGCATTTTTTTTTTTTGCATTTATTCCCACTTACTTTGACATCGGAACAGCTGAGTGTGCAAAAACCATGACAGAAAATTCATCCAGTATTGTATGGAATAAAATCACTGTCAAAAATAATCGTACGTAATTCAAAGCATTTGTGTGCCGTTTTAATTTACTCGTGCCTAATTTAAAAGTATTGTATGTAATTCTGTTTTTTGTCAGAATTTATTTTTGGATATAATTTGGATTTTGGAATTCAACTCTGACAAAAAACAGAATTACATACAATACTTTTAAATTACGCGCGAGTAAATTAAAACGGCACACAAATGCTTTGAATTACGTACGATTATTTTTGACAGTGATTTTATTCCACGGTATTGCAGCATATCACGTGGGCCAAAAATGACTCTAACCTTTAGGTGTCTTTTTTCTGTGCTCTAAATAGCAGGTTTTACTGAGAGGAAGACCACTGTAGCTGGTTTCGTGCGCTATATTCCTCGCAAACATGTATTACTGTAGGTGTATTTCATTTTTTAAACATGCACCATGGTACTTCCATTAAGTAACGTTACTGGTGTAAATACGATGGTATGTGAATATCCCAAGTATTCAGTAGTGTGGTATTGCATAATATCATCACTGTACAGTATTTTTGTAACTGTTGTCGGTATCTGAAACAGTTGAGAAGCCAACGGGCTTGTGATTCATGATAGTGTTGCGAAGACACGTTGCAACAGGGAGTGCTGCAATGTGAAAACGTCCTCCACAGCACTGCCTGATGCACAGTTTCCACAAACCCAGCTTTTCATAACAAACAATAATCTGCTGTCGTCATACAGTACATGATATGTAAGATAGCTGCGCCCATAACAACTGCTGATGACCTTAGGCCGCGAGCTCACATGATATGACCTGCTGTTAGTGCGGGTGACCGCGGGCTGGTGTTTGAACTTTTGATTCACCACAAATTCTAGTTCGTTTCCAGGATGAAACTAGCCTTACCCACAGTCGCTAACTGGGTTTACTGGTCGTTGTGGTAAACACGAAACATACCTTGGATAGCTACTGATGGATTCAGGAAAAAGTGAAATACAACGCCCGTCTTCCCCACTTGGACGAATATCAGTCGGCCGAATCAGCGCAGTAATAATGTTGATCTCCAAAACTCAATCACTTTGTATATTATAAATCGCCTTCTATGTTGTGGATGTCGACTGGCACACTTCTCCCACTAAAACAACAACAAAAAATGTACCGCCTTATTCTGGGAACTGACCAATGAAAATAGACTGACATATGGTCTAGCCATTTAGGAGAGAGAGGAGGCGGCATTTAAATGTGTTTACAGGGCTTCTATTGGCTAGAGTGTGCTGTCACTCATTAGTCTTCTGGGTCAGTGAAACCAATCAAACTAATGGAAAATTAGGCCAATGAAAGGAGCTCTACAGTGTATCTGTATGGGACGATGTTAGACTCAAAATTATTAATAGACGCAGGCACAATTATCCATGTACTGCATACATTTTATGCATGTATCTTACTAACCACAAACAAATGCCTTTCAATTTGAGTCTGTGGAATTCGGGATTAAATGATTGTGCCGTTGAATTACAGAAAGAAAGAAAAAAACCAAGGTACCGTCACAAAGTTCTTGTTTGGCAAAATTAATATAAGCTATTCTGTGTCTTAAAGGGGTCATATGATGTTTTTTAAAATATCATTATTTGTTGTATTTGGTGTAACAGAATGTGTTGACATGTTTTAATGTTCAAAAAAACACATTATTTTTAAAATACCGTACATTATTGTAGGTCCTATATGCCAGCTAGAGCAGCTCATGATCCAGTTTTTGCAGTTGTCGCAGAATGTCTCTGTTAGCAGCAAATGATGTTTTATAAACTTATTTCTACATGTGCATAAGTTTGGGTGCTTATAACGGGAGACAAAGTGCCACAATCTTCCCACTTTTACGAGAAGCACTATTAAACAGGCTGTGCAACAACAAAAATGAAGAAATGAATATTAGTATTGCATATTTTAAAGTACAACAATACAACTATTATTTTTATTTTTGCCATTTTGTTTTTCCTAAATGCTTGGTTTTTAGTTTTTATCATCAGTGAAATATTATAATAATAACTAAATAATATTTCTCGTCAAATTCATAATCACAACGGTTATGGCCAAACTATGCAATCCTACAAACATGCATAGCAAACCTGAATCTAAAACACACACACACACACACACACACACATTGCACTTTATCTCAATCACTTGCACAATCCAAATCTATTTTTGTCGTTCATAAAATACGTTGAGAAATACAAAAAGCATTAGCTAAAAAAATTCAAAATAAACAATTCCTTTTCTTTGTGTTTTCAGTTAACCTTCACTTAAACTAACGGGTTTGCCTACTAGCTTAGCAAAGTGCTAATTGATTTTTGATCAGGCTTTGACAAAAGTAAATCAACAAAAGTTGTGCAGTAGCAAGTATGGAACTGCCATGACAATGCTAAAGGCACTCAGAGAGGTTTCACTCAAGAAGACAGCACATAAGTCTGTAAAAGGCCTGTCTTTCTCTTACCCTTGAATGCTAAAGTGAGCTCTGGTGAACCGGATCACTTGGGAGTGAGGCCACTGGTCCCTGAGTCTGAATATAATGATCCACTCACCATCAGCAGACAGCTAAACCCACTTGGGTGTAAAGTAAATTAAAAGAGCAATGTTGGCTGCACTTGGAGGGGATTATGGGGTGGCCAGCGCCACCTTGGCGGCTCATCTCCACTGGACTCCCTAATACAGCAGGCTGTTTACTCAGGCTTTGGAGTTATTCCCCTGGAATTAAGCCCTGGTGCCCACCTGTCAATCACCCAGCCCCTGCTTCAGCCCATTTAAAGCCCCAAATGGTTGCAGAAAAGCTCTTTTTGGCTGGTGAGGGCACCGGACCTGCTGGCCTGATGGAGAAGAGGAAGACGTTCCTCACTCTTCTGCTTCCCTACATCTGGAGTCGGAATGCAAACACGAGAGAGGATTTGCCAGTAAATATCAAGACTTCATCTGCGGCCTCAAGAACACAAGAAGCACGTGTAAATATGAATATAATATCAGTATGTGTGTTCTCTGCCGCTTCTGATTGACTTGAGATGCAATATGACAGCAGGTGTGTGCGTGCATGCATTCGTGCATGACTTATTCAGCAGCGGGTGATTAATGGCCACTTGGGTAGGCTCACTGTTAATAAGGTGGGAGGTATGAAAATTGGATGTACCTGTTAATATTAGTTTTGACTAATGATTCCTCCTGTTATTCAAGTTCAAAAGGGGTCTAATGACGGTGACGTCTGGTTATTAATGAAGCAATACAATGCTTATCATGCACCGCATTGCTAGCAAATGAATGGGTGTGAAATTTGATATAGTCCAATGTAATTGAGGCACATCTATCTTTGGATTACATTCTTAGAGTTGGAATGAAGGGCTTGGGAAAAGAGACGCTGAGCCGTTGATTAGTCTCGCTGGGTTATGACGGGAAGCCCATGCCTCTAATTCACCTTTCATTCATTACAACTCTATCCATCATGCTTAAAGCCATCAACATTCAAAATTCAGCCCGTGTGAAAGGGAATCACAAACTTGTTACACCTCTCCTGCCCCTAATTTGTCATCAAGCGCAATGTAGAAATGGACATGCATTAAAAAAAGGGATTATATGCATGTGGAGACTGTAATGTGTGCACAAATTGATGCATCTATTAATTAAGTCCCACATGCATTATTTGAAGCAGATTTGAACAATTTTAGTGAATGGACTAGTCAATTAGATAAATGGTTCTGCAAAAGGTCACAGGGATTACAAAATATATATTAATCAGAATATTTAAATTTTGTAAAATTTTGTCAATGCAAAAAAAAAAATTTAATCAGTTGTTTTAAATGCTATCAATGAGTTTAGACAACAAAACTCACAACTATCTTTTCTAACTCTTAATATTAATGCACATTATGAAAAGTGTAAAAAATAGGGGAATGGGAATGCACAAAATAAATTTTTTTTTTAATCAGACAAAACACATTATATGGTCTGTAAAAATAAAATGTCTCGAGGTTACGTATGTAACCATGGTTCCCCGATGGGAACGAGATGCTGCGTTGAACGCTTTGGGGACACTCCTGGGGAAAGCACGTTAGGAAGCATGTGTGTAATCATCGAATGGAGAAGCGAGACGTCACGAGCGGGGTGACGTGAGCATCCAGGAAGCATAAAGGCGCTTCCGGCAAATGCACGTTAGCTTTTGCGGAAGCGAGTGCCTGCAGGGATGTAGGGAGTATGGCAGGGAGATGCAGCGTCTCGTTCCATGGAACCATGGTTACATGCGTAACCTTTTTTGCGACCTCCCCTCAGGAACTCGAGCTGTGTCGAACACTTTGGGAACCAGAATGCCCACTGCGCCATACGAGCAAGTCCCTGTATCTGGCGAGCACATCAAGACGAGAGAACTTGGGACCCCGGGGTTGGTGTCAGGTCCAAACTGTAAAACCGGACAAATGTGTGCGGAGAGGACCAGCCCGCCACAGTGCAAATATCCTGGAGGGCCACGCCCACTGATAAGGCCTTGGAGGCCGCCATACTCCGGGTTGAGTGCGCTCTGACACCCATCGGTGACTGGAGGCCAGTGTGGTGGTTTCAACCACCCAACGACTCATGATTTGCTTGGTCGCTGGAACCCCTTTCTTAGGCGGAGCTGGACGGCTGGGACTGCTCCCGCTCAGCAGCCCCATGGGCCTGGGGGAGACGAGGGAGGAATCGTTGAAACGCCGCCACTTTCTTTTTCACCTCCTGAAACCTCTCGACGACTGTATCGACTGCGCCGCCGAAGAGGCCAGAAGGCGAGAGCGGGGCATTCAGGAGGAAGAATCTGTCCTTGTCTTGGAGCTCGGACAGATTCAACCACAGGTGTCGCTCCGTGGCCACCAATGCTGCCATTGAACGGTCGATGGCTCTGGCCGTTTCTTTGATGGCCCGAAACATCAAGTCTGTTGCCCGACACAGTTCAGCGACCACGTCGGATTCTTCTCCCTCCCTCTCATCCAGGTCTTTGAGCAGGTCGGCCTGGTACGCTTGCAATACCGCCATAGTGTGCAGACACGCGCCGACCTGACCTGCCGCCGTATCCGCTTTCCCAACCAGGCTGGATGTCAGTCTTACTGGCCTAGTGGGAAGCTTCAGGGCCTTCAAGGACGATGCTGAGGATGGGGAGAGATAGCTCGCGACTATTTAGCATCGCCCCATATCCCTTCTCATTAAGCCCCGTGATGTTGGAGTAATTAGACATGGTCGGGCTGAAGAGTCGAGACGGATATGGTTTCTCCCACGACCTTGACTCCTCAGTGGAGATCAGGAAAAAACGGAAGGCCCCGCTGTGAAGGTTGCGATCTGGCTTTAAGGAAGCGCTCATCCAACTTGCTTTTAGGATGAGCATCCTGTTTCTTGGCTGGCCACTCGATGTTTAGTTTGGCTACAGCACGAGTCACAACACGAGCTCCTCGTACGCCAGGGACTGTGGTGGCGAGTCCACAATCTCCTCCATGTCGACGCTCATCACATCAACCTCCTCAGAGGAAGATAGATGAAGCTCCTGGCTCTCTCTCCGGGGGGGAAGAAACTGCAGCGCGAGCTTCCGATCCCTGAGAGGGAGCCGTAGATCTAGCGGGTGAGGACCGAGATAAGGACGAGCCCATCTCGGGTCCCTCCGCTAAATCCACTTGTGATCCCCACGATAACAGCCGCCGCTGTGCCTCGGCAGCAACGGGGCCGGACCCAGCAGGATCGCAAACCTGGCAGCTTTTATCGAAGACAGTCAGACGGGAGCAGAGCACACGGAGCGGGAGAAGCTCACAATCGTGACAGTCAGCCCCCTCGAGAGCTGACCGTGCATGCTCCGCATTGCTCTTGCTTTTACACTTAGGCATTTGAATTCTCGCTTTCTAAATAGAGTAATTCCTGAGTGACTGAGTGCTTTTTACATACACAGACATGCATACACAGACGCGCTCGCTAAAGAGCAGAAGCTAACATGTGCGTTTGCTGGATGCGCCTTTATGCTTCCTGGATGCTCACATCAACCAGCTCGTGACGTCTTGCTTCTCCATTGGACTGATTACACACATAGTTCAGAAAGTGGTCTTGCCGGGGGCATCCCCAAAGCATTCGACGCAGCTCGAGTTCCTGAAGGGGAACTCTATAATGGCCGTACCTATTAAATAAATAAATAAATTAATTAAATTAAATTAAAATGTAATAATATTTCATAATATTACTAATTTCCATTACCCATTACATTCTATTCCTAACACTGAGAAAGTCTCAGAATATCTCACAGACATAGATATTTTTCTATTCATATATTCAAATGGTCTGTAACATATGGCCAATTTACACTTGTTTTTTGTATGTGTCTTATTTATGTAAAACCACATAGCATCTCTCTTCCCGAACAGGGCTCTTCATCACCTGTTCCAGGATGCTAATGAAAACTTTAAATCGCTTGATTTGGCACTGTGGTACAATTCTGTCCCAGTGACAAGGGTATGAAATTGAAACCCGGTCATCTGTTTAAATATCCCAGTTATTGTCAGATGCTAATGAAAACAATCTTTCACGGTTAAATTTGTGTGGAGAAATTACATTAAAAAACACATAAACCAAGAGGGCCTGACTGATGAAATGCACAAGATAGAGGAGAGGCAAGGAGAACGCTCCACAAAGTTCACTGCATTGCTGGCCACCGTTTCCCAGTGTTATTGCTTCTCTGTGTCTGGGATCAGACAGAGTTTGATTTCGTCCCACTAGGAAAAAAGCTAGAGCTGTTCTGCTTGCCTTCCCTCTGATGAATTCTGTTAATGACAATGAATTGCAGAAGCATATCTATGCCAAAACAACTCTTGCTTCATTGGTCATACTCCTCAGTTCAGTAAATTTGTTAATTGTACAATTTTTCCAGAAGGTAATATGCATTCAAAAATGAAAAGGACCCTCAAGCTTGCATAAAAAAATATCTCTAGATGATATACATACAACAAAAAAACTAAAAATAAATAAACAATACGGTGATGTGAGTGTGCCTACTGAATAGAGTCTATTTAGCTGAAAATTACATTAAAAAGGGAACAAAAGCTTTATGATTCAATCTTAATGCCTTGCATTTACATAACAAAGATCCCCGGGAGCTTCATGCACAGGTAACGTCTCGGTTACGTATGTAACCCTCGTTCCCTGAAGGAGGGAACGGAGACGTCACGTCGGTGACTGATGAATTGGGATCTCGCTTAGAGGGACCAATCTACTTCGAGTGTAAACTAAACGAGCCAATGCACATTGGCATGCGATTATTGCATCCAGCTGCTGCTGATCACAGCGTGAGTATAAGTAGGCAGCAGATGCAGCGCATATTCAGGTTTTCGCTGAGGAGACGAGACGGTGACCCGGCCGCTCAGCGGTAGTACAGGAGCTGTGGCGACGGGACGTGACGTCTCCGTTCCCTCCTTCAGGGAACGAGGGTTACATACGTAACCGAGACGTTCCCTTTCAGTCGGTCACTCTCGACGTCACGTCGGAGGACCGACGAAATTGGGATCCTACCAAAGGGCCACAGCTACTGCCCCTTCCAGTGTCCTGTGGAAGCCACCTGCGCCCCTACTTTTTGGCGTAGGCCAGGGCCTGCACAAGAGGACCAGCTACTGCTACTATGGCACTAAACACTGAGTAAGACTGGATAACACTAGGAAAACGTAACCGTTCTACTTGGAACAGGGGCGTTACGGAAGCTCGAACCTTCTCGAAGGAGGTTTCGGAAGCAATACACGTATGAACATTCCTTAGGTGCATATGGAAGGTTGGAGGTGATTGTAACCCTCTTGGAAAATAGCAAGAAGTCTGCCGGGGAAACACGGGCTCGAGGCTATACCACGGACTTTACACATATGAGATCCACTTAGATCTTACATATGGAACCCAGCCTTCTACCGGTTCTCGAGGATTCAACGAGTGAAAGCCTGGCGCCAGACGCTCTGCCACGTCTGGCTGCCGAAGGGACGGAGGAACTCAACAGGGTCTACTGTATGGACTCTCTGGAGTGATTTTGCAAGCCGACCCGAAACCGGGGCCTCTCAGTGCTTCTACCCGTTTGAGGTGAGAACACAGGAGGATACCGGCTCCACACGAAGGCTATAGAATCTAGCGAATGTGTTAGGGGTCGCCCAGCCCGCAGCCCTACAAATATCTGTCAGCGAGGCGCCACGAGCCAGAGCCAAGGAGGATGCAACACCTCTAGTTGAGTGAGCTCGCAACCTGAGCGGGCAGGGCACACCCTGTGCCTGATAAGCCAGGGTGATGGCATCCACTATCCAGTGGGCCATCCTCTGCTTTGAGACGGCATTCCCCTTCTGCCGGCCTCCGTGACAGACAAAGAGCTGGTATGAGGTCCTAAAGCTCTGCGTACGGTCCACATATATTTGTAAATCACGAGCGGGACAGAGCAAAGCTAGGGCTGGGACTGCCTCCTCCGAGGGCAGCGCTTGGAGTTTCACCACCTGATCCCTGAAGGGAGTAGCGGGTACCTTGGGCACGTAGCCGGGCCGGGGGCCTCAGGGTTACCTGGGAATCAACCAGCCCGAACTCTAGGCACAAATCGTTGAACGAAAATGCGTGCAGGTCCCCTACCCTCTTGATAGAGGCCAATGCCAGCAGGAGCAAAGTCTTCATTGAGAGGAACTTCAGCTCCACTGCCTGTAAAGGCTCAAACGGGGCCTGCTGTAGTGCCGTGAGCACCAGACTCAGGTCCCAAGAGGGTATAGAGGGGGGCCGTGGAGGATTTAACCTTCTCGCCCCCCCTAAGGAATCTGACGACCAAGTCATGCTTCCCCAACGACCTCCTTCTACGTGGCCGTGGTTAGCAGCGATTGCATAGACATAAACTTTAAGGGTGGAGGGAGACAGCCTTCGCTCCAGCCACTGCTGCAAGAAGGACAGCACAACTCCGATCGGGCATCTCCGGGGGTCTTCTCGGTGAGAAGAACACCACTCAACGAACAGGTTCCACTTCAAAGCGTAGGCGTGTCTCGTAGACGGTGCTCTCGCTGAAGTGATGGTGTCAACTACCCCTTGGGGTAGGCCACCTAGAACCTCCGCGTCCCGTCCATGGACCAGACATGAAGTTTCCAGAGGCCTGGACGAGGGTGCCACAGGGTGCCCCATCTCTGAGTCAGTAAATCCTTCCTCAGAGGAATTGGCCAGGGAGGGGCTGTCGCGAGGAGCATAAGTTCAGGGAACCAGGTCCGGGAAGGCCAAAAGGGTGCCAACCGCAGGACCTGCTCCTCGTCCTCCCTGACCTTGCACAGCAACTGTGCCAGAAGGCTCACTGGGGGAAACGCATACTTGCGAAGGCCCCGCGGCCAGCTGTGTGCCAGAGCGTCCGTGCCGAGTGTTCCGTCGGTCAGGGCGAAGAACAACTGGCAGTGAGAGGTTTCTGGAGAGGCAAAGGTCTACCTGAGCGGCTCCGAAACGTCCCCAAACCAGCTGGACCGTCTGGGGATGGAGTCGCCATTCTCCCGGGCGCACAGCTCGGGACAGCTCGTCGGCTGCCCGGTTGAGCAGCCCAGGAATGTGAACAGCACGAAGCGACCTCAGATGCTTCTGACTCCAGAGGAGGAGGTGGCGGGCGAGTTGCGATAAGCGACGGGAGCGCAGACCACCTTGTCGGTTGATGTACGCAACGGCCGCTGTATTGTCCGTGCGGACCAGTACATGCTTGCCTCGTAAGCGCCCTTTGAGACGGCTCAGGGCAAGGTGCACTGCCAGCAACTCGAGGCAGTTGATGTGCCAGTGCAGTCGGGGCCCCGTCCAAACCCCTGACACTGCAAGCCCGTTGTACGTGGCCCCCCAGCCGGTGGTTGAGGCACCTGTGCAACCCAAAGGGGAGGGGGGCATGCCTGGAGACCTGCTCCAGGGGGACTCCTGCCCGGAGGAACGCAAGGTCTGAACACGGGGTGAAGGTTTGTCGGCAGGCCGGTGTCACCTGGACCCGGAAGGTGCGGCGTTGACACGCCCACCCGGGGACTGGCCCCCCCCCCCCCCTGGAGCCAGTGGCTGCAGCGGTCCTTCATATGGAGTAGCCCCAGTGGCGTGACTGCCGCCGTGGCCGCCATATGCCCCAGGAGCCTCTGAAACAATTTCAGTGGGACCGCCATCCTGCTCTTGAATGTATTCAGCAGTCAACACCGACTGAGCAGTTCCTGCGTGTTTTTTTTTTTTTTTTTTGGCTTTTGTTTAAGGCGCGTTGCCGTCTGTTCGACAGAGTCCAACTCCATACAGAGAAAAGAGATCCTCTGCGTCGGGGAGAGTTTGCTCTTTTCCCAGTTGACCTGAAGGCCCAACAGGCTGAGGTGTGAAAGCACCAAGTCCCTGTGCTCGCACAACTGATCCTGAGACTGGGCGAGTATGAGCCAATCATCGAGGTAGTTGAGGATGCGAATGCCCTGCTCTCTCACGGGAACAAGGGCTGCCTCCGCAACTTAACTGAAGACACGGGGCGACAGGGACAGCACAAAGGGCAGGACCTTGTACTGGTATGCCCGACCCTCGAACGCAAACCGCAGGAATGGCCTGTGGCGCGGAGGGATCGAAACATGAAAGTACGCGTCCATCAGGTCGATCGCTGCGAACCAATCTCGGGGACGGATACACCTGAAGATGCATTTCTGCGTGAGCATCTTGAACGGGAGCCGGTGAAGGGCCCGGTTCACGACGCGCAGGTCCAAGATAGGTCTCAACCCACCGCCTTTCTTGGGTACAATAAACGTAAGGGCTGTAAAACCCTGTCTTCATATCGGCTGGAGGGACCTGCTCTATCGCGTCCTTCGCCAGTAGGACGGCGATCTCTGCACGCAAGACAGGGGCATCTGCTGCTTTCACTGACGTAAAGTGGCCGCCCCTGAACTTGGGAGGGCGCCGGGCGACTGAATCGCATAGCCGAGCCTGACGGTTCGACGGAGCCATCGAGAAGTGCTGGGTAGCTCTAGCCAGGCTCCCAGACACCGCAAGTGGCATCAACGGAACTACAGGCGTACCAGCAGTGGGCAGCGTGAAAGAACGCAGGGACCCGGCCCGGGCGTCTCTTTGCCGGGCCGAGGCGGGGTCTGGGTGTGTGCAACACTGACCTGCGTTTGAGCAGAGGGTGCGTGGGTCGTCCGTTGGTTCGTCCTCCCGATCCGACCACTGCTGCTCACTGGCGAGAGAGGAGGGTGAGTGTGATACGGCTCTGGACCGTCCAGAGCCCCCCGTCCCCTCAGGGGACCCAGAGAAGGGAGAAATTGATCTTCTGTCGAGAATTGCGGCCAGTGGCAGAAAAAAACGGGAAAAAAAGATTCTCCACCCGGCCCTCCTCGGTGGGAAGGAGTGGTGCGGTCACCATCTCCCGAAGAGCAACTCCCTCCATCTCTGGGTCGCCCGTCTCAGGGCCTCTTGCACCTTCGCTTACCACCAGGTCCTGCGGCCGGCTCCTTGGCGCGGTCTTGTTGGAGGCTGCCGCGGACACTGCGCAGGAGCGGGGGCGGCGGCAGGGGGCCGCCCTCGGCGACAAGCAGACTGAGGCGCTGCAGCCGGCGGGCGGGTGGAGGCAGCAGCTGCCCGCCGGGGCAGAATGTCAGATCGCCTCAGTCTGCTTTTGGGCGGCGGAGAACTGCTGGGCAAGTTCTCCACCGTGTCACCGACAGGCTGGCCTTGGACACGGGGGTGTTCAAGAATCGTGTTTTGTCCGTCTCGCGCATGTCAGCCAGTAACAGCCAGAATTGGCGCTCCTGGACCATCATAGTGGACATGGCACGACCCAGAGACCGCGCCGTAACCTTAGTCGCTCGTAGCGCGAGGTCCGTCGCGGTGCAGAGCTCTGTGAGAACTTCCGGGTCATGACCACCCTCATCCAAGTCCCTCAGGCAATTAGCCTGGTGCACTTGCAATAACGCAGAAGCGTGTAAGGCATATGCAGCTTCTCCACAGACCGTATAAGCACTGCCGATCAAGGCCAACGAGTGCCTACAGGCCCGAGAGGGGAGCAACGATTTGCCCCGCCAAGTGGTAGCGGCATTTGGACACAATTACATCGCAACCGACCGCTCCACCTGGGGGACTCCCGTGTACCCCCGCACTGGACCCCCATCAAGAGTGGTAAGGGAGGATGAGCCACTGGGCCGGTTTCAGGCAGTAAAAGGTGCCGTCCATGACCAAGCGATCTCATCATGCACCTCCGGGAAAAAAGGCACCAGAGTGGGGCCCTGAGAACCAGCGCGCCACCCCGAGAAACCAATCGTCCAACCTTGAGGTTTCGGGACGCGGTGGAAGATTCCACTAGAGCCCGACACTCTCGGCGGCCCGGGAAAACATAGCCATCATTTCCGGGTCCGTATCCGGCAACGCTGACCGCCAGAGGGCGGCAGCGCAGCCGAATCTTCCTCTCCAGAAAGCTTTGGCTCACCCTCCGATGCTGCAGTCGACATCTGTTCGTCGGGGGGAGCCTCGGAAGAAACAAGTGGTACCCCCCGGGAGGGTCCATCCTGCTCTACTGAAAGCTCCGCTGGTTTCACAGTGCCAGCGGGTTCGGGCATCCCCGGAGGGGAATACCTCACCGTGACCGTAAGACCAGTCCAACCACTGCCAGAAAAAGGGCGCCCCTGGCTGCCGCCAGATGGAACCCCAGATCTAGGCAGTGGCACAAGCACTCCGCCCCCTTGCAGGTAAGGGTCTGGTCCGCAACTACGAGATGGAGTCATCACGAAAGAAAACCACTCAGCGTGCTTAATGCCAGGCCGAGAGGCAGCGACGTGACCCATCGCCCCGGCGTCAGGGAACGATCCGCACCCAGAAAGCCACGAGGTTATGAATCTTAAAAGGGATGCGCTTTAAAAAAGACGTTCAACCCGCGAATGCCTCTTTTAGTATGAAATTTGCTGTCTTTTAATGTGCTGAAGCGCACTAGGGGAGATAGCGTCTGCGAAAACCCACAGGGGTAGTGCAGCTGCTGGTGTGCAACCACAGCTCGGAGAAGGGAAAAAACCATCACCGCTGAGCGCCGTTCCACCAGCACGAGAGTCCCACGAAGAGTGTGAGGTTGACTGTAGTTACACTATGCACGAATGGTCAGAGCAGTCAACAATAAAATACGCTCGGCTCCAAAGCGAAAGTCTGAATATGCGCTGCACCGACTGCCCGACTTATACTCAAGCTGTGATCAGCATGCAGCTCGACATATTAATCGCATCCAATGTGCATTGGCTCGTTATTTTACACTCGAAGTGATTGGTACCTCTAAAGCGAGATCCCAATTTCGTCGGACTCCGACGTGCGTCGAGAGTGACCGTACTGAAAGGGAAACTGTTTAGTTTATTAAGCCCTCATATGTTCCATGCTGCAATTTGATCAGACCCTGGTCGGCTATGCAACATTTTCACCACAGAGCCGACATTTGAAGCCAGTTTTGCATGGAGATAGTCACAACTGTACATCTGTACTTGCTACCAAGTAAGAATAAGGCAGAATCAAAAGAAAAAAAAACATTACAAGGAAGAAAAACACAAACACAAAACTAACACTTTTCAAAAGAACAGCATTTATTTTAAATAGAATCTTTTGAAACATTATAAATGTCTTAAATGTCACTTTTGATCAATTAATCTTTCTAACAAAAAAAGTCATTATTTTCTTTAAAAAACTGGTCATTTAAATGGTACTTTAAACTTTAAATTGTAAGAATAAAATAAATATTTTTGTTAATTATTTTGTAACATTATTAATGTAATTTCTGTCACTTTTAACAAATCTTAAATTCTAAAAAAGAGTCAATTTTTTCATAAAATAATAAATGTACATTAATATCTTATAAAAAAATACCATGATAATGAATAAAACAACCACATTTTCACCATTTTATGTGATGTTAACAGAAGAAGACATAATAAATCATGTTGCTAAACTATGAATAAATTATCAACTTAAAGGGTTTTCAAGTATAAAAATCGATTACCTTGAACATTTCCAGCAGTGGATTTGCCTCACAAGGTTTAAATACAGGCATACTGGGAAGATGCGCATAAATGGATTACCAAAAATTAATAAAATGCGCTTTTAGTTGCTTGTAAAGCATGAAACATACATAATGTCCCACCCCTACATTGGCTTGTCGAGTCGGGACAGCTGCCAGTCATTGGGAATGAATTTGAGCTTGTCGAAAAATGTAGGCTCTGTTTTGCTCACATTGGCTGAATTTCGGAGAGCCACTATTCATGTGTCAACAATCAGAGCAGAATGCACAAACAGAAAAACACTGATGGGTGACAAATTACAAAGTAAGTTGCTTTCAAATGCGTAGCACTGCATAAACAGAATGCAACATGACTGTTTCAAGCACTGGCACATGAAAATAATCAAGGATATGTCAGCGTGAGCCTAAGGGTTGTCGCGGCAAATTGTCTCCGCACACAAAAGACATCACTGATGCCATCTCCGACATCCCCATTGTGCATTGGCAAGAAAATAATACGTTTGACAAATAAAATTATGACTGGCAGATAACTAACTGGCTCTTGTCTGTAGGCAGGAAGAAATATCTGTTCTGTCTTGTCACACATTAACCTAAAAAAAGACGCAGTATGTCCTAACAGCAGCTACTCGCGTTCATCTCAGATTGGTGGATGACTGACAGAATGATTGACAGAAAGCTATGCTGGATCAGGAATATGGCAGGATACTGATGTCAAAATCATTGTGATCCTGCATTGGCACAAAATAACAATCTACAGTGTGAGATATGATGATTGCCAATTTCTGAAAAGGCTGCCAGAACAAAGCACGCACAATAAAGAAATGCTTCCGTGCGATAAAAAGAGGCAAGCTGCTGAAACGAGCAGCATGGGGAAAGCACTTGAGCTCTCTGCTCTCTATATGCTGGAGAAATGCACACAAGGATGTTGGGAAATCTGTGGAGAGCCTTAACATCTGTCCACTGGCCAGGGCTGATGTCCTGCCAGCCAACAGCTTCTTTACCCTCTGTACCACAAACATTTGCCACAAACAATCCCATGAGGAGCCTCAGCGGTGTCAAAGCTGTGTCCTTGACAAATCCTCCACCCACTCTCAATATGAGTGACACCGAGGATACTTATTAGGCACTATTAGATGCATGTATGTAACATGCATTGTGATGTATAATAAACAATTTCATGTATGAATTATAGAATACATTCAGTTGTTCATTTATAAGTAATTGATTGTGATGACTATAAAATATTGTTGATATTAAAAAGTTGATCTGGGTCATTGTTTATAATGCATTTGATCAAGTTGATTGCTATTTTCTTTTCCATTTTTCATATTATATATATTCTCAAATATCTGAGAATATTTTTTTTAATTCAGAAAATTTAATGCAAATATATTATGGGTATTCAACAGTTACATATTACACTAACATTCAAAAGGTTCTTGTAGGTAAAGCTGAGGTCTGTGTTTTAGAAATAAGTTTATTTTGATCACCAAGGCTGTATTTATTTGATTAAAAATACAGTAAAATAGTAATATCTGCAAAATATTATTATGTTAAATCAGCTATTTTCTATGTTAATATATTTTCAAATGTATTTTATTTATATGATGGCAATGTTGAAATTTCAGATCCACTATCAGCTCTGTGTCACATGATACCTCAGAAATATTAATTGATGCTCAAGAATATAATATTATATATATTGTTTTGTAAACAAACTTTTATGAATTTTTTTGGGAAACAGGAATTAAAACAACCGCAACTGGCAAATCCATCCCAACCTGGTAGACTATATATAATATATATCTATATATACTTACCAATTTCTACCAATTTATATCTATATTATATCATATTATATATATAAATAAACTAATATGACAATAAAAATATGTATATATAAAAATAAATAAATAGTAAAAAGTAAATAATTAATAATAATAGATCAATAAATAGCAATAAAATAATTTTACAAAGATTTTAGAAAAGCTGACACAACATTAGAAGCTGAGTGCCATAAATTTAGTTTTCACATTAGATCCATGTATACGAGAAGTTGATGCTCAAGAAATATTTCTTATTATCACCGTTAAGAACAGTCGTGCTGCTGAAGCCCCCTCCTATTTTTCTCTATCTTTCTTTTTTCCGTTTTGGAATCTGTGATTTTATGATAAAAGGAAGAAAGTAAAGAAAAGCATTTGTTTAAAATATACATTTTTTGTATCATTACACATATCTTTAAATGTCATTTAATAGTTTTTATAATTTGATGCATTCTTGCAAAATAAAAGTATTAATTTAATCAACTTTTTAACAGTACTATATGAGAGAGAGAGAGAGAGAGAGAGAGAGAGAGGAGTTTGAGGGAGACGGAGAGATGACTGGGACGGAGAGAGAGAGAGAAGAGAGAGTGAGGGAAACTTTTTTCTACTGGACAATACCTAAGTACATTAATTCTTATCGAAAATTATTTTTTCATGTCAGTATTCAATTACAATGCAAAATCTGTATGCAGCTTATTTCTTGAGCATATTTTATACAAATCATCCCAAAATAAAGGAATCAGATCAAATAATGACCCAATTACAGCTTGTACAATGCATCAAAATCATAACGTAAAAATATATATATAATCAAATCTTTTGCCAAACAAATATTTCCACCCCTAGTCACTGCTGACAAGTCAAAAACTACTGATTCTTTTAGTTCTTTCTGACATACAAATGGGCAGCATTGTTTAACACTGGCTGAAATGTTATTTCGAGAAGCACTGCAACAAACAGCACCACTAGGTAATCTGCCTCCATTAAGCACATTAATTCATTTTTCATAAACACCGGGTTCCCTGTAGACTTGTAATAGGAAAAACTAAGACTGGGTGGAAGCAAAGCATGTTGGCCGATCGTGTATGAAGGGTATAAACTGACAACCACATACAGTACATGCAGCTCAATTCTGCAGTAGAACGCACTGGACAGCCAGTGGCTACTGTCAGCAGTCTTTAAAGGAGACAGTTACTATACATACAAGAATATGACTCTCAAATGGGCCATAAAATACTCTTCACATCACTTCTCCCCCTCACCCAGCGGTGGCACTTATGGGCCGTAAGGCCAGTGTCTGTAAATCCCCTTCTTGATAAAAACCTGCAAACCCCATCCTTAGCTTTGCACGCTGTGCTGCAGAATGAAGATGGATGTCGATGTCCCTGCACCATAGAGACACGTTCCTGTGCGGATACAGGAAAGAGAATGAGTAATAATCGTAGAGATTATTATCAATGATCCAGTGTTCCTTTTCTTGATGATTCTTGTAATTAGAACCAGCAGGGCAGAATGTAAAACAGCTGTAGCTGCTAAAACACCTGCTACTCCAGTTTTGACGTTTTGTATATACAACTTTAAGCTTGCTGCTCGGTTATTAGCTCCTTTCTGTGCTTATTTATTTATATTCTTGCCACTAGTGGGGTAGTTGGCACCATTCTTGACTCACCCCACAGCTCTCCTGTCATAATCCTTCATAGCGCATTTTTCCCTAGCAGGGCTGACTAATAATCACTGTGCCGCAAGGGGAAAAGAGATTGACCTTCAAAGGGATTTCTGGATTTTCTGAGGTATTAGACAATGCCGGATGCCTTTACTAAAATAACACGTTACTCAAGGACAGCAGTCAAAATATTTGTAATAGAGAGCGAAGCAAGTGCAGAGACTCAAGGGCAATAATAATGCTGGGTCATCGGATACACAGCGCACTGCAGACATTATCCGCATGTCTCTATAGGGTAAAAAGATTCATGGTTTACTGATGACAGGCTCAGCTGATGTAGGAAGCCATCCCTGCATGTTTTAAGCCAGCAGCGTGACACAGATCTCAAGGCCCACCCATGAGCGATGACATCATGTACCGGGGTAAAACAGTACTGTTGATGGAGATAGACAATGATGTTATTGTGGGCAATTAAGCTCTCTCTTCAATCCATTTATCTTTATTTAAGTCAATGGCACAATGTTATTTAATGTATGTACTGTATGTCTAGATTTATTATATATTATATATATATGGACTTGTAATAATATCAATTTTTAAACAAAAAAATGTTTATTAATATTGGACAAACATTCTGCAATAAATTAAGTCATTTAATAAATAATAATAACAATAAAAAAATCTCTGTTGTAAATAATAAATTATTATATTACAGACAGACAGACAGACAGACAGACAGATAGATAGATAAGTAGATAGATAGATAGATAGATAGATAGATAGATAGATAGATAGATAGATAGATAGATAGATAGATAGATAGATAAACTCTCCAATTATTTGTACGAACAAAATATAAAAACACATATTTTAAAACATTTTGAAAATAATGATTAGGATGTTTACTCTGACATGATAGTTAGGGTGTAAGGAAAATATGTAACTTTTTTACTTGACAGTTATACTGCATGTCATTTTAAAGCAATTAAAATCAGAATGTAGCTCTGTTATGAAAAAACTTTCCTTGCTTTGATGCAGCTTCTATGTGAAGAAAAATTGTTCTAGATAAACTAACCATAATATAATTGGCTCACAACACCATGAGGGGGCCCAGAGCACAATGGAGGCGGCGGGGGTGTCCTGAACACCAGCGGGTACCACATACAACTTCACAAGACTCCAGAATTGGAGCCTTCAAACACGCGAAAAGCAGGTAGCTCAGAAACCAGTGGAGTAAATAAGATTTTGTTGAGGCCAAACAAAATAAACGGAATTACAAGAGCCAAGAAGCTTGGGGCTGGTGACTAGAGATATAAATCTTTATCTGTTCGGGCTACAGGCTAACCTCTGATTAACTGCATTTGGGGGAAATTTACAGCTGTGGATCTCCTCAGCAACAAAATCATAAATGAATCTCAGTGAAGGATCGAGGCAAGTTACAAGGACCGAGATGAATGACTTCAAGGTTCTGTAGTATGTGGTGATCTTAATCCTGATATTCGAGTATGTTCCAGTCTACGCAGGCTCCATGAACAGACAAGATGGAAAGACCATCAAAAGTCAAGGTATTTCTAAATCACATAGGGATCATTCAGAGTCCTGTTTACAATTTTTAAAATGAGACGTACCAGCAGCCATACACTTGGGTCCTAGATCTATGCGCAGACCTTTATAAGTAGAAAAAGCTCATTTCACTTATCTCTTACTTCCAGAGTACATAGGACACAGAATATCAAAACCCAAAGATAGTCACAACCCCGACTGCTCCCAACAAATGTGCCTTGTCCTGTCTTGCCCTTACTGATAAAAGTGTGGCTGAAAATGCTGACAAAAATTGTATTTTGAATCTTTCAACAGTTTTTGTCCAATGAAAGTCAAGAGGGTCTAAAACAATTGGACATTGGAGCCCATTGACTTCCACTGTCCAAAAATATACTTTTATGTTCCACAGAAGAATGAATGCGAACTATTCCATTGGTTGAACTATCCTTTTAACATAAATGTGGCAGAACCGTTAGGTACTGTAAAATCTGAAAGGATTTCTAGGGAATCTCCATGGGAATTGTAATTGAATGTAATGCATGGCGGGTGAAAACCTAAGCACCAAACCAAAGATTTGTTCCACCCTCTGAGGTTTACACGCAATCCATCCTGGTTCAGAGGGTTACCTGGCTTTGGTCCTGCAGTGTAGTTCATTTCTGAGGTGCTAAACATGTCCATCTGTTTTCCCCAGGCAGAAGCTACAGCGCCGCGTGAATCCCGGCGAGCACCAGCAGTGGCAGTTGGTCCCAGCCGAAAAGCCCACGAGCGGACCCAGCTAATCTCTGGTGCCGTGGCAGAGATGGATAGAGGCACATGGACACATCCATCTGTTGGTACCCTCTTGCTTAACAGACCCTGCAGTGTGGCTGGAAGTGAGGGTGGTCAACTTGACAACGAGTCCCAGACACGGGAGAGGCCTCCTGCTCACTCTGGGCTTTAAATTACTTGAGCTTTACATGCAACTGGGTTTGAGTTCAATTTCTCTGCCCGATACAGTAAATAAAACCAGCAGACAGTTATTTTATCCTCAAAAATTAGATAACTTCCTTCCCCAAACTACTCGAAGGCTGCTGGTTCGATTGTTTGGTCCAATGTTCAGTTCCTGCCCATTCCATTTTACAGTTCCATATACTACTGTTAAAAAGTTTGGGGTCAGAAAGATTTTTTTTTGTCAAAAAACTTGACAAAGTCAATTTCAAACAAAAATTAAGCAGCATATTGTTTTTTATTTTTCCATGAAATAACCAGCACAGGTTTCTTGATGTGCAGCAAAATCAGAAAAGTGAATGAATTTGAAAGGCTTATGTGACAAAGACTGAAATAATGGCTGCTGAAAGCTTTTCATTTTTATTTATTTATTTATTTTAATCAAGTAAATGTAGCCTTGAAACTATAAGTAATAAAGTGCAAATATTTACAACTAAATTTAGAGCAGCAAATACTTTTGCCATTATTTTGAATAATTCCATAACAATTTGGAAAGAAATGACAGGATAAGGAGCTTTGAACTTTAAAATTATTTTCCAAACTTTTAAATGTGGCCGGTCCAAAAAAAAAAATTGTATATGATGTAAGACCTTTGAAACTTTAAAATTATTTTCCAAACTTTTAAATGTGGCTTTAAAAGTCAACATTCAAAGAGTTTCTTGACAATATTGGCCTTTCTATTTAAGAATTACAATTATTAATTTCAATTTAGTTATTTATGTGTCCTTGCTTTCAAATTTAAATTAAAAGTCTGCATTCTGTTGATCTCCATTCAAATTCAGGAATTGGAATTATTCAAATTGGAATTTAAAATACTTCCTCAACTCAATTGGGAACGGCACACAACCCTGGTAGCAAAGAAGCTATACTTTTGACATCCCTAGTAAAACAGGTGGTTTTCTGGTGCTCATCTAAGTTCAAAAACAAACAGAAATCTGCCATCAAAAAGACTCTCATCAGCACCAAAAGTTCTTTCCTCTTCCCAAAATCCCTAAGGATTATGATACTCCACAGAGAGAAAAGTGTCACCACAATCTCATTAACTTGTGCTTTAAGTCCAAGAATGCATGAAATCATGATGTCAAACTTTGGATTCAAATTGTGGATTCAACAGCACACCAAATTTGACAACTTATTAATATCTACATTGAGTCTAGCCTGGGGCAATCCACATGTCAGTGGAACCAGGCCAAAACCAGGAACCGAGAAAGATAGATAGCGAAAGGAAGTGAGAAAGAGAGACTTTGGAGAAGAAGAGGAGAAGCCATGAGTGAGTGGGCCCAGATGGACATCTGCTGCGCTCTTGCAGGCTGAACTAATCCCTTCGGTTAGTGGTGCTCACAGGGTAAAGCCTCTCTGATGGCAGATGTCCTCTGTCGCTTGCCTTTTTGCCCTCTACCAATGCAGCCACCAGTCATGACCAATGAGGCCCATTACTTAGAATAACGCACATGCACATACACAAGACTACTAAATCTGCAGGGTAGGGCTATTAAATCAGTAGGGTAGCATGAAAGCTGGGTCAAATCCAGAAGTGGCAGTGATACATAATGCTGCCTAATGTCTAAACTTTACAAACAGAGGAGAGAAACTATATAGATATATATATTATATTATCGCACAGACACATTTTTTAAATGTTTTAAAAACACAAGCCTCTAGCCGCAACAACGGGCAGCAGATCTAAAATACAATAAAACCTGTATTTAATTAAGTATTTAAAAACAACTGTTTTAATATATTTCTATATAATATATTTACTAACAATATGGTTTATTCCTGTGATGCAAGCTGAATTTTCAACAGTCAATACTTAAGTCTTCAGTGTCACATCCTTCAAAATACTTATTCATATGCTGATTTGGTGCTCAAGAATAGTCTGTGGAACTGGGGATGGCCTACTTTTTTTCTTTGAAAACATTGTGATAAATGTGAAATATATGTAACATAAGGCATATTTCACATATTTCACATCAATGTTAAGTCAAATTCAATTCTTAAATATATGTGTAATTTTAGATATTAGAAATTTTTAATGAATCATGTTTTTTTTTTTATTAAAAGTTGTCCACAATCATTAATACACAGATTTTTTTAACGCTTTTCAATGGATCCAGGTTTTCGGCAGGTTTTTTGTGAAAAGACAAACGTGTGGGTAAACTGACCACCCGAATCAACACAAGTCCCAAACATCCAGTACCAGCTAGCATTTGAGAGGCAAAATAATGGACAAGGGACGATCCCAAACAGTTGTTAAATGCTTGTTAAGATTAATAAACACCCTCCAATGAAGCATCTCCCCAGACACACTGCTTCCTGAATAGGGTCAGATATTATACATGCTTCTCTAAAGATCCTATGGCGCGCATACGCTTAAGCAAGCATATGACTGAGGGGAACGAGAGAGAGAGAGAGAAGGTGATAAAGGATGCAGCGCTGAAGGCAAAAATGCAGAGAGAAAGCGAGAGAGAGAGAGGTGGAGGTTGGAGAAAGCAAAAGACTAATGAAACTAAAACATCAGGGGTGTTTGTTTCAAAGGAGAAGAAAATTAATAAGCATGAAAAATAATAATCCTCAACACTGGGCCACATGGAATGATTAAAGCAAAATAGCAAACCAATTATTACAAGGTGAGCAATGCGGTAAAGTCTTGACAAAGAAGTAAACAACTGAACTAACCGGCACGTGAGTGCACACACCTCTGCCACCGACTGCATCTGCTTTACACCAGCGCAGCTTCCAGCCAACCACCCACACACTGACTAACAAGCGCTGATGACTCAAATCACAACCCATTTAGATCTAGTTAACAGTTCTACTGTAATTCAGTGCGTCATTCGCGAGCAGAGAGCAATGCTCTTTAAAAAAGGAATTAAAAAGCAGTAGACAGGATGTGATATTAATATGCTTCGTCTTCATGTTTTTTTTTCTAATGAAAAAGTAAGGGTAATTTGCGTAAGCTTCTTGTTTTGTGCAGTGGGAGACCAGAGAGTCGTTCAACGAAACCAGCTACAAACACCAGCTTGGCCAGGACAGGACTATATTACATCAACCAAAACCATCTTAAACCAGCTTAGGCTTTTAGCAGGGTTGTGAGAAACCATGTTTCCATTTGCTAGATCTTTTTTTTTTTTGCTCGTTAAATTTATTAAAGGTCACATTTACCTTTGCTCTGTGAAATTTCACATGTAAATCCAGTAATTTCAATAGGAATTCAGTTTGTGAAAAATCTAAACAGGTAAGTTGGTCATGCAAATTTGCTGTGCTCACCAATAGAAAGCTGCTTGGTTTGGAGGTTACTTAGACAATTTCTAAATTGCATTAAAAAACGCATTTGCATTGCTTTGAACGTTTTCTGTAGCTCCCACCTTCTCATATGGTACAATGTTTTCCAAAACAATAGGAAAACAAAGACAAAACCCAGATATTTTGGACATATGGTTACCATAAGTTTGTGAGCTGTGAGCATATATGGATGGACAAACAACTGATAAATGGACAATCTACTTTTCGTTTGCCCTCAAAATCTCGTCAAAATTTCGCTAGTGTAACCACACACTTTAATTCTAGTTATTTATTCCGTATGGGAGTAGTGTTGTCAAAAGACCCGGTACTTCGGTACCAAGTCGGTACTAAAAAAAATGAAAACGTTACGGTACCAGGTTTTTTTAAGTACACGTGGTGCCGAGTACCCGGTCAACCCGGTTCTTGATGCGCTATCTGAAAGGTGCGCAGATGCGCTCTTTTCATAAAAGCACTGAGACGTGGCGAGTTCAAAACGAGGAAACACACCAAACTAACAAAACACTTTAAAGACACCCAGATCAAATCAAAGAGTTCAAGCAGGTAAGTTTCATTTTAATTTTTAATATTGGTGTTTTCCATACATTGATTTATTTGTGGCGGCCCGCCACAATATCAAAACTGTCCGCCACAAATAGATTTTCCAAAAGGCGTTGAGTTCTTTGAATAAACATGAGCACAAATAACAAAAATGCTTATTTCTGTTACAGCCGTTAAGGGGAAACTCTATCTACCGCTTTCCCCAGGCTCCTGCTGGCAGAGAATGCATTTGCATATATATGCCACCACAAATAGAGTACAAGCTTCTGTTATGAATATTATTCAATATCTTAATTTGAATGTCGGATTGAAATGAACGCTTTTATTAGAGTAGTTAATCGTTAGCATAAGCGCGGCTAACGCTAATATAATGAGCATTAGAATAATGTTTCTTCATTAACTATTTAATGCTCCTATAACTTTTATTAGGGTAAAAAAACAGGAGGACATGATGATATTTACTATTTTTACACACGGTTAACCTTGATTGTGTCATATCAGTCAGAAAATACTTTTTTTTATGCTAACTTAGTTGTTATTCTTGGCTGAATAACTCTAGGTTTTCAAAAGCCCTTTAAAATTAAATATGTACACAGTTTGGATTAAATGAAAGTATAGTTCAATTTTTTAATTAGCATGTTTTTGTGTTTTGCTTTGGTGCCAAAATTGGTATCGAGAACCGTGGATTTTCACTGGTATTGGTACCGAATACTGAAATGTTGGTACCGTGACAACATTATATGGGTGTGGTGCTAATTTAGGTTTAACACTTTTTGCTATTGGCTGGATTTAAAGGACAGTTGCTGAAGAGAATTGGGACACCGGCAAAAAAAAAAATATGATAGTGGCGCTCGGTAAAACGGGCCCTTATGCCAGCTGATTAGCTGTCGGAGAGCAGTTTTATTCAGGGGGGCATGACGAGAGCGTCTCGCTCCATAAATCTACAACAGTTCTGATAATGACACTCAGACTGTGTACAGTGCTATAATCCATTAGGCTCTCTCACCATTACAGCACCTTTCCCAGAAGCTGCTCCGGAGCTTAGCCAAACCCCAGACAACCACGAGAAAAACATAGCAACAATAAATTAAGGGTTGTGGCATGCAGGCACATACTTAAACCCCCTAATGGATCTGTGTGCCTTAGCTAGAAAAAAATAGCCAATCATCAGCAGTGGATTTGTTATAAAAAGCTAAGGGTGACTGAGGGAAGATGGCTGCGAGCTGAATCATTAGTGGAGAAAGATCACATTGGGCCTCATTTACATTGAGGCTAATTTCAAAATTCATGCATTCATTCTTGAATTTTTATGAAGCACAGGCTAACGACACACAATAACACATGCCTCACGCAACCAGCATATTAGCATCTTCCAGCATCCTAACACTGGTCAAAATGGTGACTTATACTATCAACAACTTCATTAAATTGATCATAAAAACCCTGCTAATATATCTATAACAAGACTTTTTGAACAAACACCTCACAAATTGACCAGTGCATGAGTTGAAGTGACCTATAGCTCTTATTTAATTGACAAGTCATCACTTTGGCAAACATTCATTGCAATAATTCATCCATGCTATTAATTTTGAAGATCAAATTGACCCTGCATGACAAATCACAGCTTAAGAGTGACAATTTGCCCCAATAATTGGTCAATAACCAACTTATTCCAGATGAAACATTCACTATGTTGGTCAATAAATTGATCACACTGAAAATTAAAAATGACCCTCCAACGCTAATGAAACGATATTATATACATATAAGTATGTATATATATCTATCTATATGTATTTATCCCACACACACACACACACACACACCCACACACAGGGAAACAATATCAGAAAATTATTTTGTTCCTCAAAAAGGTTTTGTGGCTCATCAGGTTCGTTATTTTAGTTACGGTACACCACTCTTGAGAATAGAAGCATTTCTCAGTTTCTCCAGCATGGTGAAACAATAGAGGGCATTTATGAGTGTTTCCTAATTGTGGAAGTGTATAACATAAAACACGGATGATTTGGAAAATGAACAAATGACCACATTGTATAAAAAAAAAAAAAAAAGGCAGAACTCTGATGACACAATCTGAGAAAAGCAGCTGTTGCAATAGATATTTAATCGAAATTACTATTTCTGTGCTAACTGCACTTGCTTTTTTCTGATAACAGATGCTCCATAAATAGACAACTGGAATCTGGCAAACATCTTATCTGTAAAAACTATCCAAAGCTTATTAATCCAACACCATTTGTTTGAGGCAATCTGAAACATTAAATAAAAATACCCAACTGAAAAATTACAATTGACAGGAGAAGAGGAATAGCGATGGGGAAAGATTCAGAGAAACACACACAGCTAGAGGTTGTTGTTCTGCGATTGAAACCGGAAGGTCATAAAGCTTTGATAATTCCAGTATTTACTATAACCTTAAATCATGTACAACTACAGCAAACTTTTCTATAATAAGTTTTCATGCACGCACGCTGCTGTAGAGAACCATTGCCACTTCACCCGTTTTATGCTTATGAGCTTGAGGCTGTTCACAGGCAACTAAATCATTGTTCACTAGAGGAAAATAGTTCCTCAGTCGAGAGAAACAAAGCTAAAACAAGCCATTCGGAGGATAGCGTATGACCAGGAACTCTGATGCATGATGGGTAAAGTTCAGCAAAAATGGAATTACTTACCGAGCACACCAAGCCGATAGTTCACGGTTATGACGATGACGTTGCCGTAACTGGCCAAGATGCTTCCATCGAACATATTTGCTGTTCCTTCCATGTACGATCCTCCATGAATGAAAACCATCACAGGTTTGGGGCTCCCGCTTTCACGAATGTCTGGAAAAAGGAGGGTAGAAACGATTAAACGGTAAATTACTGTAGACAGCTGGAAATGCATTCAGAGCTGAGGGCTCCCATTTTGCTAAAATTGGCCACATTGGCTTTATTTTTGAGACAAGATCAGTTTTAGAAATGAGCTCATTAATTTCCTAGGCAATACGAATGTCATGTTCCTGGTGATCAACTTTTTTTTCTTAAGGGGCCTGTCAGTAATACAATGTGGGAATTAAAATGGGAGTTTTAATTTCCAAAATAATGCTTTGAAAGATGACTAAGAAACAAGGTGGGCAAACTTAAAGTAGGGGGTCTGTGCTCTCCGAATGGGATCTGCCTGCCGCTTCACCTCATCTTCTCAGATCCCATATTTTTTTTAGCAATGAAAATGGCACACTTTTTAAATTTCCATACATTGCTTAGGCAAAGTAATCCACTTTGGGAAAATGATCTCTGTCCAAGAGGGAGGTATTTTCAAAACAGAAATGTGATGCAGATGATAACTTTCGTCTTGCTTGAGAGAGAGAGTGCCATTTCATCATGGTTGCAAAGCCTTCACATAAATCTCAGTTATTTTATTGGGCGTGCAGGGACCTGCTTCTGGGAGGTCTCGTAACAAGCGAAAAACTAATGAAAAAAGCAATAATTTTCTAAGACAATTTTCTTAAGGTCCCTAAACAAGACCACCTCTTGCCAAATGTGTGCACACAATAGTTCTTTTTTTATCAGTCATTTGTTTTCTCTTCTCATTTCACTAAACTTCTTTTCTCTCTTCTTCTTGTAAAATGCTCCAAGTGAGATTTGCATACAATGGATCTTCTGCATCAGGTGATTTGATGTCTCTTCGCCTTATCTCATTCCTTTCCGTTCCGTCTCTTTTCCTATTCCAAAATGCTCAATGCAAAACACACATAATGGGTTTGTCATTGTCAGGCGACGTAAATGCCTCGTCTTGTCTTGTATGGTCCCTTCTTGTCTCATTTTTTCTCACCTGGACTCATCCTGTCCCATCTCTTCTGTTCTTCTCTTCTAGAATGAGATTTGCACACAATACAGTAATTCTTCTTCATCAGTCAACGTAATTTCTTGTCTTGTCTCTTTTCGTCTCCTCTGAGCTTGTCCTGCCCCTGGTCCTTAAATGTTCAAAGTGAGATTTCCCTTACTCCCATTGCGTCCCATCATAATTTTAGCCTCTTGAAAAGGGCTCACAGTGAGACTGCCAAAAAATGTTATTCTTTATCAGGCAACATAATGTCTCATGTCATCTCGTCTTTCTTTGTCCCTTACTGCCCCATCTTGTCTCTTCTTTCCAAATGCTCAAAGTGAGATATGCACCGTGTTCTACTGATTCAGGTGACCAAACCTTTTTCTAATCTCTTTTCTTTTCTCGGCCCATCACCTCTTGTCTCACCTCCTCGTCTCTCTTCTTGTCCCACCTTGTCTCAACTCCCCTTTTCATCTCTTCTCCGCTTCATCAGACATGAAATGTCTCCTCTTTTCTATTTTGGTCTCATCTCACTCCTTTTTTGTAGGCATTTTCTTTTCTTGCAAAATGTTAAGCATACGATTTTCTCACAACAGTTTTTCTTTATCAGGCAACATAATGTCTCGTCTTCTCTCACCGAGTCCCGTCCCATTCCATCTCTTTTGTTTTCCTCTTGGTAAATATAGATTTGTACTCAATGATTCTTCTTTATCAGGTCATCTAATGTCTCTTCTCATTTCTCGTCTCATCTTGTCTCATCACTTCCCTTCCCGTATTTTCTTTTCCCAGCAATGTTGTGGCTTTGTATGAAAAAGTGCTTTATTAAGCTCTGATCATACAAAAAAGATCTTAAGATTCATATATAATTCCGTGGCTTTTTTTAATTAAGCATTAATTAGGTTTTAATATCTTACATTCATTTTGATGAATGAACTGAATGAGCCTCAGAAGAATGTAAACTAGCCCAGTGAGTCTATCAGTGTCCAGGAGGAGGAAATGACAGGAAGTGATTCCTCCGAGGCATGAATACTGCATTGATCCCTGTCATCTTTTCAGACTGACAGAAATACTCCCCATCTGCAGGCCAGAGTTCACGTGTGCATGCGCACACCAGTCTGTTTGTATTCTTCTAAGTCTTTTTTAAATGTCATATGTCAACGGTATGTCCAGTGTACCGTGGCCTTTCTCCAAAACATCGCTCCTAAATGATAACATGACTCAAGTTTTTTCTGTCACTGATGAAATGCGACCGACTATGCCCTGACTTACAAATGCTAAGCTGTGTTTCGAAAACGGTAAGGTCAGTAGAGACCCATATGTGCACCGTGCTCATTCAAAGGGTTTTTGAAAACATATCTTTTTTTTGTCCATAAAATTAAAGTCAGTGGGGTCCAACGTTGTTTTCCACTTCCACTGAATGGACAAAAATAGTTAAAACCTTCTTCAAATGATCAAATTATGTGTTTCGCAGACAAAAAAGAGTTACAAGAATTTGGAGATTTTTTTCTTTTGCGTAACCCAATTTTTTGGAATTTCGATCTGGCACAATCTAAGACCACATACTTACATTGTCTCTTGGGCCTACTGCCACAGATTACTTGAAAAAGTCAATAAACGTTGTACCCTTCATACTAAAGCACCAGATTAATGAACGTGTCAAAAGTGGCTATTGATTTTGGTGATAGTTTGCTTTAGTAAATCTCCAGCAAATAGTCATATCTGGAGAATCCCTTGGCATTTGAAGTTGTTATATATGATTGATAATCCAGGGATATGGCCCGTATGCAGCTTTTATATCGAAAACAAAAATGTAAACTAATTAGAATAGATATTAATATCTGTGAGTGGGCCACTGATGTGATCAAGCCAATTACTGGATCTATGAAATAAAACTGTCGCCGATGCCACGGCAGCTGGTATAAGCAGTGTGCAGTAATAAGGTAGTGTTATGTCTACATAATTAATGTGCGCTCTGTGTCTCCTCTCAGTCCTATCAGCTGCAGCTGTCTAAGAGCCAAACGGCGGCCCTTTTCCACTTAGCAAAAAGCGCATGCAGATAGGCCTCAGGAATTTGAATAAACGTGTTTACCTAAATGTTTAGCTCGTTCGGCTACATGAATTCACTCATACGTTGGATTAAAAAGTGGTAGTGAAGCACTTTTAAGCGAAACTTGATGAAAACTGTGGTAATTTAGGACAAGCTGTTTCAAGGTATGTCAAAAGTAAGGATTTCGCATGTTAAACTACTGTCTGATTCGGAAATCTCCTGATTTTCAACAAAATAAGAGCTCATGACAAGCAGACTTTGTTGGTTTACAGTGACCTTGGAGTATTTTGACACACAGTGTTTACGTTTCTGTTTAAAGTTGCAGTCCGTAAGTTTTGCCTCTTTGTCGCCATCTCTGTTTGAAAACCTGGAATTGCAGCTGTGTGCGGAATTATCTAGCTTGTGTGGGTTGTGAGTCGGCACGGCTCCAGCGCGGATGAATCTAATGTTCTGAAGAGTATGTGTGGCAGTCAGTCACCGCACCGGTGTGGATATTTACTGTACTTCGCAATCACAGATTCTAGCCTACATCTTGGAATATGACCCATATAAGAATTTTCACCGTATATTTCCATCTTTACAAGTAACAATTTTGCCACATTTGTTCAGACCAACTGAGGAAAAAGGCATTACCATAAATCTCGCTACCAATGGTGATTAAATATAAAGATCGGTTAGCTCATATCACATCAAACCGTTCAAATTATTATTATTGTTATACTTTATTTTATATTAATGTTAACAACCTCAGCATTGGGGACTATAGTAGTGGGTGTATACGTGTGGTAGAGTTTCAATTGGTCTGCACAGTCTAATCTATTGTCATACCTTACGAATTTGCTATTAGAAATCTATTTAACCCAAAGCAAATTTGCTACCCTATCAAACTGGGTCTTTAAAATACAAAATCTTTGTCATCCCAGGCTATCTGTAATCCGAAGCAGCAGTTATAACTGGACATCTATGGATTTCATTCACAGAGTCTAAGGGGGAACGCGTTTGCATGAAAACACATAATCCTTTCGGATTACCAACCGCTATCCCACTTATACATTTAATTATTTCTGGCTTGCTTGTAAAAGGCTATAATGATCCGCCGACTGCAGGATCCTCAATACGATATCCTAATTGACTCGGAGACAAACTTCTTTATGTTACAGACGTGACCATAATGACGTCAGTGGCCGCTCGAATTTCCCACAAAACCTACCCCGTGACCACTCAAAATTAGAAAACATGAATTTTTATGAAACTAACCATGTGAATTGGGGCTAAAGTAGTTATAGTTTTGAACACTGGCTGGTTATGAACTTGCTCAAATATTGATTTCGGATATTTTTTAACCAAACAAAGTTACGGACTGCAGCTTAGCACTTTTGTACGTAGATGTTTGAATTACGTTTAACTAATTCCACGCAACTAAGTAAAATTATGAAACACATCCTAAATTGCTTTCTAGTGCTCGCCATAATGATGAATAAATAGAAGATCGCTCTACCACAGAATGCATGTGCTTCAAACAACAGTCATGAGACGAAGAAGTGAATGATTTGTGCTCTTGGCGCCTATTTATACTGTAGTCGCACCGGTAGTGACGTCATGGCTGTCGCCTGCCAACGAGTTGGTGTTTTTTCAATGATGCTTCAGACACGGGTCACGACGAGAAGTCCCCCCATAGCGACCCATAGAGGACGCAGTTAGAAGTTCCCATGAAAGGCAAACAGTTGCGCCAATGCTAAATACATTGGTTGTGCTGAAGCTTTACAGCAAGCAAACTAAGTTAACCATGCATTGTTTTATAATTTCAGATCTATCATTCAAAAGCATTTGTTGGTTTAAAGTGTCCAGCAAATATTGTTGAATGTGGTTCATTACTAATTTTTTTTCATTTTTAATTCATTTTTTCAACTATTTCAATATATATTTTAGGTTTTATTTAGAGTAATCGGTTCAATTCTCTGTGTCAAGCTCAATGCTGTGACTTTGGTTTATCTTCATTCAAAGAATAGTAGTTCCTGTTACTTTCTTACTACATACAGGTTGAGACTAGCAAATACTATTGCAAATATGCTTCCCAACTCTGAGTACATAACCAAGAATGCTCGGGCTGACAGTTGGGTTGTTTTAGGCAAATCCTTTGAAAACAAAAGTTTGGATCAGGCTATCCGAGACGTCTTACAAGATCCACATTGTAGTCGAAGCAGTGCAGTCATAGGTGACGCTCCTTTTCGTAAGACTTGTACCCATTTGTAGCTTGAAGTTTAGCATACACTTGAATGGGCGCTGCTAGTGCTTAAGTATTCATACCAGACTCCTGAAGATGCGGAAGTTGCGGTGATGTTGGCGATGAGTGTTTTTCCCAGTACTGTATATCGTCAAGGCCGAATAAGAAGGATTACTCTGTCGGTTTTGCAAGAAGTTCATGTGAGCTACTCTGCGGATTCTCACTTAGATTTGTGTTTGCTGTAATCTTTTGATGTCAATCAAAGCGAGCAGCTCTTTCTGGTTTTAAAGCCGCCTCTAATTTGGTTCTGATTTCATTTGATATACAGGAGACAGTCTTCCTGGCTTCCTGTTTTACATGACACACGAAAAGAATTCTTTTCTCCCATTCGGCACGCATGGATTATTACCTTAGATTGTTAACCTCTTTACAGTCTTACACCCAGACATTTTATCATGTGTAATTTGTTGTGCAGTCTCTAAGATTTTTTGTCACACCACAACATCAGCCAATTACAAGTCGATCTCACCCTAGACAGTAAATGTAGTGATCACAGTCCTTATGGAGAATGCAGACGTGGCATTTTGGATTCCAGGAACATACAATGTTGCATAGGAAATTTTTGTAGGGGGCTTCTGGTTGAATTTTGGAAAATTATCAATCTGGATTTTTTTTTTTTTTTTTTAAACAAGGAAAATTCCTCATAATATTTATATATTTGAAAAAAGCAGAAGGGTTGAAAAATCATGCAAAAAAGTGTTAAGAATTAATATTAGGAACATTAGTTTGTTTGTTTGCTTGTTTTCGGTTTGTTTAGGTGTGATGCAACATATAAAATTAAAAGGAAATGAAAATAAAAATATTCAAGCAAAATCCTATCAAGGGTTATTAACAATTATGTGTATCTGGAATGACGGGAGACAGGTCACATCAAGCAAAAACGACAAAACACATCCAGCAAAAAACGAGCAAGAAAAAAAATCTCCACTCTCAAAAAAGGACAAGAAATTTAAGAAAAACAAAGAAGAAAAAACCGGAGGGTTCCTTGTCATGCATATCAGTTTGCCATCAAAAAAAATACCTTCATCCTCAGCACCGTCATTATCAGCTAAATCATCATTCTGTTTCTTTGAAAGAGGACCTAGGATCAAGAATGGAAAAGATGGAGCAGAGAGAAAATACAAGAGCAAACAAGCCTTCAAAAAGTGCTTCAAAGACACAAAGAACTCGCATTGAAATCCTTGGCTTTAAAAACGATAGCGTATTTAACCAAAAAAATTTAAATAAAGAAAGAAAATCAGAAGGGAAGATCTAAGCTAAAAATTAAACGAAATAAACATGTTTAGATGTTAACAAAGTTGTAAGACAGAAAAGAAACTCCTTACTGCTTCATGTAAGAGTACAAAATAAGATATTAATTTCAAGTCAAAAATATTTCTTGCCTGATTATCAAGGGGACCAATGCTGTTTTTCACAGGGTTAACTATTCAATGCTAGGTTTTGCAGTCAAAAATGTTTTAACATGTTTAGCTTTTTGTAATAATGCCCAGCATCTTCCAAACGCATTCAACAGCCAATGCACTGTGTTGTTATTTTACACCTGTGGGTCATTTTCCAGATAATACCTGATTTATTCATTTGACTGATTATTAAAGGAAACATCCAGTTGTGAAAAGACTATGTTTGCAAGTATAAACAAGAATCTACATGCTCACTGTTTGCTTTTTAATCTGCAAAATAATGCAGAGAGGCACAGCAGAAATAACAACGCAAGTCAGAGGCCGGTGAAGATTAATACTCTTTTCTTGCTTATTGTTTTCAGTGATATAGTTATATCAGACTCAAGAATGCAGGAAACACTCACACACGCAGACGTACAACAAAAACACAGATGAACTCATGCATGCAGGAAGCTCATTTAAAATAAGCCAACACCAAGCCAAAGATTTCGGGGCGCATGCAGTGGTGTGTGTGTGTGTGTGTGAGAGAGAGAGAGAGAGGGGCAGGAGGACTGGGGGATGAAGCAGCTCTCTCAGCCAAAAGTCAATCTGTCCATTTAATCAGACAGCTGGGGCCAAAACTCATGACCCACACATTCTAATGGACCACAGAGGGGAATGGAGAGGGCCGTGCGCTGCATTGCGTCCATTTTTTTTTGGTGAATCTGTGTTTTCTGGTCTGGGCCAAGGCCTTTGTAACTCCAAAAATGAGTTGAAAATGACAGCTGCTGTTTTGAATAAAAACACTGTTAATATTTAAGGCTGTTCCACACAGATTTTCTCTGAAAAAGAAATAAACATTGCGCATTTGCATATAAAAACAGGTTAAACACAACAGATAAATATTCAGTGCAATTAATCAGGTCAACCAATGTCTTGCGTACACAAAAATGAGTGGAGAAAGTGTGTGTGGGGGGGGGGTGTAAAACATTTGATTAGATTAAAAGTACATTCATTGTCATCACAGAAAGCTATTGCAAATAGCTTGCTAGTTGATTTGCATTTAAACAAAATATTGGACCAAATTCAGTAAAAAAAACAGACGATAAATGACACAGATAGAAAAAATGTATTAATAATAATAATAATACTTTCACTGATGTTAACCCAGCAGCATAAAATAGAAATCATTTTAAGTGTTTTAATCACCATAAGCAGCCCTGCAAAGGAAAAATAATTTAATAAGTAGCAAGTACAGACCAAGAATTGACAAAATCCTTATCCGACAACACAACTACCACAAATAAGCTCGCACAATAACATCAACTATAATGAAAATGACCTCAATATCCCTGTCTTGCAGCCTCATAGTTCTGTGGCTTATTACACGGAACGATTTTTATCAGTAGATAATTGCTTTGGGAGTAGTCTTCATTAAACTGGGTGGAGAATTTGAGCGCCGCCCAGACTCCAGCTGACATGAGGGCCAGGGTTGAATGGAGCAAGCAGACAGGCAAAGGCAGAGATCAGGCCTGAGCGAGGCCTGGCTTAGAGTTAATCTCGCCATCAGTACAAAACATGTTTGCGAAGACTGACTTTCTCTGGATCTCAAAATGCCACAATGGAAACTCAGTGTTTCCATCCGATGGGTAAAAACGGTCAAAATAAGACTACAGAATAATATCAACTATAAAATGCATTTTATTTACTCGATTGACATGTTCTGGGGGAAACACTACTAGTGCTCCTATGGCTGTGACACACAAAGCCGACACGTCAGTAAGCACAATTTATGCTGTGTGTTACACACCATTGGCACTAGCTGGACCCTGTCGGTGGCTTTTTGGCTGATTGAGCATGTTGAATCGGTGTCAGGTGGTTGGTGAGAGAGCTCACTCTGATTGGCTATTCAGATTAGCGAACCAGTGCATGAGATGGAAAACGAAAGCAAACAAACGATGAAGTCAAGAGGGCACTCACAGACTGCTCTTCTGAGGGCCGTTTACACAACGGTTTTAAATAAAAATTGAAAACTTTTAATGTATTTTGGCTGTTCATTTATGTTTTAGGGGCCTGATAACGCAAACTTTCGAAAACGGGTTTCAAAGCTTTTGAAAATTCTACAGTTATTGCCTCTGTGTAAACTACAAAAATTTGAATTGATGAAAAATGGCATGTATTACATGTTCAGTCTAAAGGTATGTGTGCAGGCACGTAGAGTTTCTTTAATGCAACGTTTTTAGTCATTTTTGCGGATCCGTGTTAACGGGGATCGTTTCGACTCCTTTGTCGTCTGAATGTGAAACATTTCAAAAACACAAAGGAAAACTTCTATTTTTAATACATCGTTTTCAGGTAAACATACCCTAATTTTACATTTTCGTCTTGCCTGAGCATTTGAATATGCAAAAATATTAATAAATACGATTATTTACATACCAATATTAGCTGTCTGGAATGAAGAAAATGAAGACCAACTGATCAACATGACTCATATTCGAAATGGAGGGCCCTATGAAATCAGTTTTTTTTTCCCCCAAACTCCGTTTTTTCCATTTCCCAAGACTTTGTTTTAATGATTAAATCAAAAAATGTCTAATTAATTGAAATCATGACAATTACACAATTTAACAGCAATTAAATTTTCTGGATTCCATTTCAATGGTTTCATTAAATTTTTATAATCAAAAGCATCTCAAATTAATTGATTTTATTTAAAAAAATTTATTAATATTATTATTTTAGTTACAGGTGCATCTCAATAAATTAGAATGTCATGGAAAGTTAATTTATTTCAGTAATTCAACTCAAATTGTGAAACTCGTGTATTAAATTAATTCTATGCACACAGACTGAAGTAGTTTTTGTCTTTGGTTCTTTTAATTGTGATGGTTTTGGCTAACATTTAACAAAAACCCATTAATTCACTATCTCAGCAAATTAGAATTCTTCATAAGACCAATAAAAAAAAACAGTTTTAGTGAATTGTTGGCCTTCTGGAAATATGTTCATTTACTGTACATGTACTCAAAACTTGGTAGTGGCTCCTTTTGCTTTAATCACTGCCTCAATTCAGCGTGGCATGGAAGTGATCAGTTTGTGGCACTGCTGAGGTATGGAACCCAGGTTTCTTTGACAGTGGCCTTCAGTTCATCTGCATTTTTTGGTCTCTTGTTGTTCATTTTCCTCTTGACAATACGCCATTGATTCTCTATGGGGTGCAGGTCTGGTGAGTTTGCTGGCCAGTCAATCACACAAACACCATGGTCATTTAACCAACTTTTGTTGCTTTTGGCAGTGTGGTCAGGTGCCAAATCCTGCTGGAAAATGCAATCAGCATCTTCAAAAAGCTGGTCAGTAGAAGTAAGCATGAAGTGCTCCAAAATGTCTTGGTAAACGGGTGCAGTGACGTTGCTTTTCAAAAAACACAATGAACCAACACCAGCAGATGACATTGCACCCCAAATCATCACAGACTGTGGAAACTTAACACTGGACTTCAAGCAATTTGTGCTATGAGCTTCTCCACCCTTCATCCAGACTCTAGGACTTTGGTTTCCAAATTAAATACAAAACTTTCTCTCATCTGAAAGAGGACTTTGGACCACTGGGCAACATCCCAGTTCTTCTTCTCCTTAGCCCAGATAAAACGCCTCTGACGTTGTCTGTGGTTCAAGAGTGATTTAATAAGAGGAATACGACAACTGTATCCAAATTCCTTGACACATCTGTGTGTAGTGGCTCTTGATGCCTTGACCCCAGCATCAGTCCATTCCTTGTGAAGTTCACTCAAATTCTTGAATCGATTTTGCTTGACAATCCTCATAAGGCTGCGGTTCTCTCGGTTGGTTGTGCATCTTTTCTTCCACACTTTTTCCTTCCACTTAACTTTCTGTTTACATGCTTGGATACAGCACTCTGTGACAGCCAGCTTCCTTTGGCAATGAATGTTTGTGGCTTAGTCTCCTTGTGAAGGGTGTCAATGATTGTCTTTTGGACAACTGTCAGATCATCAGTCTTCCCCATGATTGTGTAGCCTATAGTGAACCAAACTGAGAGACCATTTTCAGGAAACCTTTGCAGGTGTTTTGAACTGATTGGCATGTCACCATATTCTAAGTTGTTATGTATAGTGAATTGGTGGGTTTTTGTGAAAAGTGAGCCAAAATCATCACAAATAAAATAACCAAATACTTAAACTACTTCAATCTGTGTGCAATTAATTTATTTAATACACAAGTTTCACAAAATGAGTTGAATTACTGAAATAAATGAACTTTTCCACGACATGCTAATTTATTGAGATGCACCTGTATTGTATTTCCCAGAAATACTGTGTTGTGTATTTTTCTGGTAAATAAATTCTGGTAAAGTATTTTTTCTGGTAAATATCCTGTTTTAATAATAATTGTATTATACCGTGGTACTAGCATTCAGTAAGTAATTATTTCTGTACAAGTTTCGTCAAGTTAAGCTGAACTTTTATTTTGACGGATTGCTTTAAGTTTCTGTTTGTATTTGATATGACGATAGTTTTTCTAAAAAGAAACTAAAATTCTAACAAAGTGACTCAGAGCAGTTCTAGAGATCATGTTCATGTGTTCATGTACTCACATATTGAGGCGGTAGAGGCTGAAAAAACCACAAGTGTCATGCGCACTTCAGTATGTGTGTATTAAATGAAACCGCGCTTCTGCACCATTTATTCACACAGTGACCCGCCCCAATGCAGGATTCATATTTAAATGGCATTTTTGTGGCTTAATATTCACAGAGACTAGTCCATATAGCATTTTGATTTAAGTGTACAGACCTACTTTTGATTTATTCATTCAAAATTGGGCAAAAAAATTTGATTTGAATATCTGTAGTAGTTTTGGCTTTGAACAACAAATACAGACTATCGCCACCTGCTGGTATAGACAGTCATTTCCTCTCAAGCAGGCACAGAATGTACATGTTAGTTGGCTATTGGCTGTGTACAAGCACAACTTTTTGGCCCAGACGCAGGCAACGTGAGGTAACAACAAGTCGGCATTAGTTCTTTTACGTCGGTTTGGTGTGTCACATGTTTTATGGGAAAAAAAAGAAGCTTTAAGCAAAGATTTTTGGCTTTGGATCTTCATAAAACAGAATCCGTATACTAAGTGTTTTGGGCCAAATTAATTTCTGAAATTCGAATACTTCAGGTTAGAGGTTTAGAGCACCCCTCTAAGCGGAACGACTGAGGAACACCAACAGAGTGGCTTTCCACAAATGTGCACTTATGTGCCCTGAATGAGAGTTTAAAGCAAAGTTTATCTGCATTTTTTAAAACAATCAACTCGCCATGTAAAAGCCCTTCTCGTTCTGTAATAGCATGAGTTCTGTGTTTATATCTCATCAGATCAATCCATTATGAGCCTAGCTTTTATTTAGACCACACGTGTATCTGTTCTCTTGAAGCCTGTAAATGTTTTAAGGCGACAAAGGGCATTTATTCCCTTCACCAGCCTGTCACTTCATCCCTGAGAGGGGTCACGGCCCCCGCCGGAACCCTCTGTGTGACCTCTACAGCTGGGTTCACCTCAGTCCCTCTCTCTTTCTTTCTCTCTCCGCCAGGTTCCAGTCTGCTGATCAAAGGCAGCAGGGTTCACCACAAATCCACTGCATGACCACAGCTACTGCAAGCCGATCGTGTGTCCAGTAGGAAGCGACACGCACACAAGCAGACTCCACAATCATGCGCTCTTTCACTATCATAACACGCTAGATTGATTTATCATCGTTCAACTGCCTCTGACTCGCCGGCTCTGCCTACAAAAGCATTTCCATATCCATCCTTATGCCTGCATCGATTGCCATTCACCTCTGACTGATAAACTGCTACTTCATGCCCGGCCACTGTTTAATGCAGTGCTCCGGTAGGATACACCCGACCGCCGGGACTCCAGGATGCTGACTGAGTAATCGATGCTCAGAGGTGGACTGAGTTGAGATTGAGCCTATTGACATCTCTGAGCAAGCCCCCCTCAGACGCTCCTCTGAGCTTCAATGCTCATTAAGGAGCCATAAGGAGTATCAGCAGTAGCACCTGCATCTGACGAGATGGTCTCCACGTTGATTCCAGTGTAAATGTTATAGGAAAGGATGGCTATAAAGCATATTAATATCATGAGCCTTGACTGTGCCCTGCATGGCAGAACGCAATAAGCTCTGATGAGTGTAATCACACACTCGGCCGAGATCTTAGGAAGATGTATGTGTGCTCTGCTGGGAACACATTTGACTCTATGAGCCTGGGTAATTTACCCACTGGAAGGCCTAGAAAAGATATGTTTTGTTGTTGGTGGTGTTTTTTTTTTCCACAGATAAATAACTACAGCAGGAAACACCTGCGCGAGAGTCGCTATCACCTAAAATACACTGAATCAGACAGAAAAACAGTCCAATTTTGTGTTTAAATGGGGGTGGATCTCAAAAAACATGTTTTATATAAATGTTCACCCTAAAATCAAAATGATGATGATGATATGTTTCCATTTTTTACATAAAACAAAGCCTGTTTTAAGATGTTTAAATAATTTTTTGCCATTTTTTAACATTATTTTCATGATTATTAAATACCTTTCTGAACTGTATTCTCACTAACTAAATTGTCAACCTCCTTTTTTCCGATGGTGATTTGCATGAGATTTCAATTATTTATGAATCAATGTAAAGTAAATACTAAGACTACTTTTATGTAATATACTATTTTACACAGTAAGCACACTTCCCCTTTTTCACTCATGTAAATAAAATATATTAGTTATGTTATATACTGTATGTGCTTACTTGTCATGTGCAAATAAATACTACTTTTTCTTTTGACGATTTACTTTACTATTGCTTTTCTATACGCTACTATTCTTATTGTTAATAATTAATGAATGCATGTTATTTTTAAGAAAAAAAATGTATGACGTACTACTAAACCAAAGTTTTGTGAGATTCACTCACGGATGTGTGGAATGAAAGTCTCTCAACTTAAAACACACTGTCCACTGACAAATACACTTTCAAAAACTAGAGTAAACAAAAATGCTAGACAAGCCATCCTGCTTTGCTGTTCTTCCCTAAGTTGATGTTTCAATGCTTTTGGTTGTGCCTGCTATTGATGTCATGAAACACACCCACTTAGATCTAGATTATTTTTATTTCTCATCTGTTTTTCTGTAGCACAGACAGATAGAAGAGCAGGCTGAGAACTCTCTCAAAGGAAAACATCCTCTAGCCACACTTGGGGATGTATACCAGGGCACAGAGTGATAGGAGTGCTTTCCCCGATCCCTGCCTAGTACAAGGATTCTCACAAATCCTGGCTAAACAAGCCCCAGGCTAGAAAACATGCATCATGTAGCTAAAAGCTTTAGCAGCCCTCCCATATACTTGAGAGAGAGGAAAAAGAGAAAGATCAGTTGGTCAGAAGGCATTAGACACTTTCCACGATTAGGGTAGTTGTCGCTTTGTACCACTACTTTATTACATTAAAATTAACCTCAGCCTATGCCACCTGTCACTCTAAAACCTACAGTATAATGTTACATAAAGTTGGTCACTTCTTCGTGTTCTTTAGAGCATTAGATAGAACTGAATGGCTCTGTTCCAATGCATAGTGGGCTGTTTGACTGTCTGCTCTCAGTGGATTCCAATATGTTGCTAAGTTAATGGCTCAAAACTCTAATCAACACAAAAAAAAGATACAATTGGGTGTAGCAGTGCATTTCTAATTAGATGGAAACACATTCTATCAATGTGTTTCAGCACTCAGGATACATTTACAATCGACATTTCCCTCGGAATAAACATTTAATTCTGGGTTTGCCTTATCTGCAAATGAAATTGCCTTAGATTTTGGCCAAAATGATATCTTATGAGGTACCATTCTGCTGCCTAGTGTTTGGCAGAGCAAATAATTATCACTACATGGACAGCGATTCTGTTATAGAACTGCACCACGTAATGGTATACAGCGTCAGTCCCTCTGGAGCAACCTGGTGTTAAACGCCACGATCAAGAGCACGATGATGATGGATTTCAACCTGCAACCTTACCAGCCTGTATTTTTAAAGGATTAGTTCACTTCCAGAATACAAATTTCCTGATCATTTACTCACCCAAGATGTTCATGTCTTTCTTTATTCAGTCGAAAAGAAATTAAGGTTTTTGAGAAAAACATTTCAAGGTTTTTCTCCATGTAGTGAACTTCAATGGGAGCCAATGGGTTGAAGGTCCAAATTGCAGTTTCAATGACGCTTCAAAGGGCTCTATGCGATCCCGAGCTGAGGAATCCCAGTCGTCTTATGTAGCAAAACGATTGGTCATTTTCTAAAAAAAAATTAACCCCAAATGCTCGTCTTACACTAGCTTGACTTCACGCATTACGTTGTCACATTGGAAAGGTCACGCGTTGACTTAGACTGCAAATCGGACCCAGTGTTTACGAAGCGAACAAAGACAGACAAACGCCCTTTAGAAACAGATAAACAACTATGTCGGGTGATTTTGAAGTTGAAGGAGAAAATGAGGTTGAGGTTTTCACTAGGGGTGTAACGATCCATCGATATGGATCGATTAAATGTCTAACGATATGATGTATCGATGCCACATGTAAAATATTGATATCTGTAATGTAAATAGGCACCTTATTTTGACACTGTCCACATTTTTACCAATGTTCGTCTATGTATTACCGCCAACGCGTGCATTCTCATTCAAACTCACATGTTGGGACGATAAGACTGCCTGAAGGGTGAGCGTAAAAGATTTTTTAAAATTACATCAACATGTGCGCCTTGGTGAATTATCCTAGTAAACACAGTCGGTTAGGCCCTATGTCTTAACATAAACAGTTAAGAAAGAAAACGCATGTGTATCAGTGTATTGGATCCATGCTTTCCTTTTTAAAGTGAAAGCAGACTAACAGAAAACCTCAGTCAGAGAAAAAAAAAATCTCACTGATTTTGACTGAACAACTTTTATAAGGATTAATCAATATTTAATCTATACAGTGAAGACTAGCATTGTTATTTTACATTTGATTTACATTTCTGTACCCGAAAAACATGAAAAGCACTGTTTATTTAATTTGTGTCTTTGTTATATTGCATTTATTTTCTGCTATTGCTTGTAATTTGGTTACCTGTAGAAAAGGTTTTTAGCACTGAGCCCACAGTAGCAGCAAAAAAATCTGTGCTTTTTTTCTACATTAATGTATTTTTTTTCTAGCTCTGGAGTACCTCGCTTGTGTTGTTTCCTAACGAGGAATTCAAAAATTTTTTTTTTGCATATTTTAGCACAGAAACTTGAAAGACTTTCTTGACTGTTGTCATATTTTAAGATTACTGATCTTGTGTGTGACTTGATTTTTTTTTTTCAATTATTTGTTTTTCTTTATTATTTAAAAAAAAAGTTTGTTCACTTTTTGTTGTGAATGTCCAGGAACAGGATGTGAAAATTTAAGATAAATGTTCATGTTATATGTTTTGGTTGCATTTGTGAGTTGATAAAAATATAGCTGGTTGTTCAAAATAGGTATATAATATAATTATATCAATATAACGATCGACATTCTCCTGTATCGAATCGTATTGAAATCATATCTGCAAATATCGTATCACTGGGTATGAGAATCGATATCGTATCGTATCGTGATGAACCATCCGATTTACACCTAGTTTTCACACTACCATACCTTTTTGAACTGGAGTACACAGACAAATAACTAATCGCTCATGACGTTTCAAACGTGGTTACGCAACGCAAGTTGCGGACGCGCATCACAGAGATAGAGCAAGATGAGCATTTGTGGTTAGTATCTACAAAAGTATCTACATTTTTATTTTTCTTAGAAAATGACTTATTGTTTCATTAGATAAGACCTTTATTCCTCGGCTGGGATTGAGTAGAACCCTTTGAAGCTGCATTGAAACTGCAATTTGGACCTTTAACCCATTGGTTCCCATTTAAGTCCACAATATGGAGAAAAATCCTGGAATGTTTTCCTCAAAAACCTTAATTTGCTTTCGACTGAAGACAGAAACACCTGAACATCTTGGATGACATGGGGGTGAGTAAATTATCAGGAGCTTTTTAGTTTTGAAGTGAACTAATTCTTTGTTACCATGTTACAGTATACTACCCTTCATAGAGTGCTGTACCAATGACATTTTTTGTAGGCCACCTTTGTTCCCTCAACAAAATCCCAATAGGGTTGGCTTTTGGATTATTGCAGCAAATAAGCTCTGTGACCAACAAAAGTTTGATTCTTACATATTTGTTCATGAACTGTTATGAATGTCGAAGCCAAGAAGTAAAAAGCTAAACGTAATCTATGAACAAACTACACCACAGTCGCCTGACTTTAGTATCACCCTTACTAAGCTCACAACAAATTTTTTGGTCTTTATTTGAAAATATTTTTAAACATTTATACATTGACTTGATGTTTAATGACCCCAGCAAATTCTATAGTCCCATTTAACCAGAAACCGTCATCTTCCAGACAAGTAAAAGCATATATATATTTTTTTTAAATGTTAAAATATCTCGTGCTTGTGTTAACTTAAGACATTATTTCAGGCATCTAACCAAAAACTCGTTCAAAAAAACAAAACAAAAAAAAACTAATTGTGAAGTGGTTTACTGACACCCAACAGAAGATTTCTGGCATAGGTTAAAATTAGTCATGTATATATTTGCAAAGATATTATAAAGGGATTATAATTATATTTCATATAAACAACATCAGACAAATACCCAACTAAAACCAAGCGTGCATTACATTTTCTCAAAGGGATGCAGAGTGTCTAAATTCTGATTCCTATTGTGTCCTGTAGACTCCTCTTTACTCCCTGATGTGTATCCAGCTCATTACGAGCTTTGTCATCTCTCCATGTCGACTGTTATGACTTTGACAGCTTCTAATGAAATCTTTCCTCACAAATGTTACCTGCCTTTAAGTCCTGTCACTCTCCCTCTCTCTAATGAGCAGCACCTCACAATTTGAGATCGCAATGACATTTTGGTCCCTGCGATTTTCCCCTCTGCTCTCAGCGGGGGCCTTCGGAGAAAATCATCCCACGCTCACGGTCTGGATATTGATATTTCCGTCATGAATTTCAGCTCATTGTGACCAAGTGGCCACTCTTTTTCTTTTTTTTTTTTCACAGAACGGCAGCCATGTTGAAGGGAACAAATGTTCACATGGGTTTCTTGTGAACAGGAATGTCATACACCCACTATGTATTTCAGTGTCTCGGAGGGGGGAGGCATCATTCATGATGCAGTGTTATTGAAGGCTAGAATTATTTTTTGATAACGGATTGATCTTTGATGCTGCTTTTCCTTGTCTTTTGGCTGAATTTGAAAACAGTGTGAAAGAAACAGGGGAAAATGGGGGAAGTGTGAAGACTGTCAACATGCTGCTGTCATGTAGAACAGCGTTGCTGTGTGACTGGGGTGGATGCTTGTTTGACACGGCCGCCACATGAGAAGTCGACGCCTGCGAGCCTGACAGTGCCTGCTAGAAACACGACACAATTCCTCACAGAGAAACCCTGCTTCGCATCTGCTACCGCTACAATATAAGCCGTCAGTGTAGATGGATGGGTGAATAAACAGTGCAGAAACACAACATCGCTTTTAGGAGATTTGCTTTGTTTATTCACTTTTGTCATTATTAGCACTTCCCACGAGTAGACTGCAAAATAAGGCTTAAAACTATTTTTTCTTATTATTGTAGGTTTTTTTTTCTTTTCAACAAATAGTCTGTGAAATGAGGTGCTTTAATGTCACAAAATGATGATTGTCAATTTTAAAATATTGCAAGAGCTGTTCTGTTTTCTATTTTTGTATGAGAGCAACCTTGTCACTAAAATTGGGGCTATCAAAATCCTATTTTTTTGTAATTTTCTGGCAATATATGTTAAATAATAATTACAATTATTTGAATTTATGGTCACACTTTATTTTAAGGTCCAATTCTCACCATTAACAAACCATTAACTATGACTTTTGCCTCCATAAACTCCTAATTTGCTGCTTATTAATAGTTAGTAATGTAGTTGTTAAATTTAGGTATTGGACAGGATTAAGGATGTAGAATATGGTCAAGCAGAATATGTGCTTTATAAGCAGCAAAAAGGCATAATAGGCATGCTATACTACGTGTTACCATATTTATTTATAAAATACATTTTTAATAAAACAAAACAGCATAAGGTATAGGCTTGCAAACTTATATATTAGGGTTATTTCTGTTAAATAAAACCATTAAAAATTACTTAAAACAAAATAAGCATTAACTGAAATCAAAATGTGTTTATGGCAAAGCCAATTTTACATATATTTGGTTCTTGGCAAATGTTAACTTTTGACCCCGTTAGGGAGGTTTGTCCCATCATGCTCGGGAGTTCATGGGGGTTCTCCACGGGGCTCCTTCAAACTTACACATATGTATCTCAGAAAATTAGTGCTTTATATAACATAACATACAAGTAATGAGTTTCACAAGCTTTAGAATAAAGGTGAAATGCATCACAATTTCTTTGGCCTGTTGTGGGACACTCAAGCTTTAATTTGAGCTAAATCTTTTCACAATTTCCTAACATAGCTCCAGGAGTTGTGGATTATGCATAGAACCTATTGAAAGTAGTAGTATGAGTTTCAAACACTGGACTGTGTCTTTCAGACGAGAGAGGTTACTCTGTGAGAACTAGCCTCCGGGTGACTGACGGATATAAATTTGGTGAAAAAGGGGGATAAAGTAATACAATATAATCATACGGAATTAATTCATATCATCACAGGTCCAGCGAGTCAGAAAAAGTGACCTAGAGTCAACAGAGAGAGCGGAGAGGGGGAAAAGGTGGCACAATTTGATTAAGGGTATTCAGATGTACCCTTGACACTCGCTCCAGAGGATTGTGGGCGAAAAAAATAAAAGCTTGAAGGCCTCTTCTACTGAAGAGCTCGATGGCATTAAAGCTATTATTCATTCTGTAAGCACGCACAGAGAGAACACTAACACTGCCATATTCAAATTTTATAAGAAGCTCCTGTCACTGAGACGGTTTGAAGCAAGTTTGCCACTGAAAAACAAATTATCTGTTCCTACAGTAAAATGTCTGTCAGTAAATATCACAGAATCATATATGACTACATGGTCAAAGATCTCAACAGTGCTCTATTACTAAATCAGATTTTAGTTGTCCTGCAGTATGCCGTATTCATTCAACAGACCTCAATACAGCGGAATTAATTGCTTTCTTTTGCTGTCTGGATGTTAACAGCGGGATTCCACTGATGCATCATAGATGGTCATCTTCAGGTTTCGCTTGCTTGCTTTCTTTTTTCTTTCCCTCACACCCCCTCAGTCTAGTCACTTTAGCTATCTTGCACTTTCTTTCTGGCAGGGGGCAAATGATTCCTGATTCGAAATAGTCCATGCTGCATTTCAGCCAGCACAGATTTTCATGTTCAGAGAGAGAGAGAGGAGGAGTAGGAGAGAAAAACGGAAGCAGCGATACGGGTTGTTTTCATTCTGTTGGTCATTACGGTTCCACCTTTAAGGGGTCATTCTAAAACACTTTAAGAGAAAAAAGCTAAATGTGGCATAATGTACTAAAACAATTAGAGAGGATAACCTAATTTCTCTTAAACATTACTTTGAGCAAAGTCATTTCTTATTTTAAGCACTTTAACATTAAAGCCCATTATAGCTAAACATAGCAGAATTGTTCTCAAACTTAGTCATTAAAAACACAAATTAAAGGATAGGCTTAATGTATAGTTCTTTTGTGTAAATTACGTTTGTTATTTTGGCCGTAATACATGCTTTCTGTCTCTGATGATGTTTATATACTTTTTTTGGCAAAAAGATCGTAATATAAATGTCGTTTATATGCATTTCATGTAAGTAGTCTGCCATACTGTATTCGTCTTACTTTTTGGCCATATAAATTGCACTAAATTGCACATTTTTGTTAAGTTTGGGCCTCTGATTAAAACTGAGGTGTTTTCTTTTTTCTCCTCAAGTATGAGCTCCAAAGTTTCATATTGTATCAGCCATAAAAGTCAGATGTCTCAAATATGATACTCAACAAAAACACATATGTATATAATGTCATTCATTCATTTTAGGGTTAAAGTAAAACTGCATGTCTTGTTTTTATTTTTGGATATATAATCTAATTATATCTAGACACTATTTATTCAAATAGATGCAAAAAAAATAGTTTATGGTGTACGTGTAGTAGTGTAAGTCAGGTTTTTCAAATTAAGCATTTTAAAATGTTCCATTGTGGTCCTTGAATGTATAAAATGTCTCTGTCCTCCCAAATGTAAACATCTTTAAGTGCCGCAAATGAAGCTTACCTGATGCAAAATTATGATTCATTTTGGTGGGGAAAAAAAATCTAAAGATAGGTTAGCTTTCTCCATATAAACACATTATTGCAGACCTGCTGAAGATTAGCAACCAAGGAGTCAACTTATTAAATGAAGAGCTGATTCCACACAAAAGCAGTTTATTCAGCACATTAAATCATCTCCTCTATTGACTTCCATTCAAAACAACAGTCTCTGCTATTCTTCTTTAGTGTTACGCATTTTTGGTCTAACCTTGTCTCCCTGACAATACTTCCAGATATATAGCAAGAAGTAATCTATTTTATACATCCTATGTGAAATCTGCACCATATCACAGTCAGATTCCATAAGCCATACTGTATCTTTGTAAATCCCACACACATCTGATAACCCATAACAGCACATCCATATATATGGATCCTTTTCAACACAGGAAGATTCACAATTTTACATAAATATATGTTTAGAGAGTCAAAGAACAATATATAATGTAAGAAATGCTACTTATTCCCCTGCTAGCGAAGTAGCTACATTGTTTTAAAATCACATTGCTTATGATCATTATAACCCTCATTTTGTGACTGAAGTTAATATGGATCTTAACCCTCTAAGCGCCAAAGTCGCAAAATTGTGACAAGACGTCATACTTAATATAATAGACTGTAGTTCCTAATATGGTGTAATATCTTATTTGTATTCCCTACCACTAGATGGCAGACATGTAGTACTTCGATTCTAGACCAAAATTACGTACGGTTCCATTTCAAAGTTCGAGGAAATAGCAGAGCAAGTGAGCTATCGTGTCATTGATGCGAGTAAATTTTGAGATTTGTGAGAGAAAATCGCCAAATGGGTAATATAAAGTTGTACCGTGAGGATGTGTTGCAAATGTTATTCGCCGATTCTGACTCTGAAGGGGAATATTTGCCTTTCGGAAATGACGATCGGTCGTCTAATAATCGCGCTCCTCTCGGTACATCTTTGCAGCACAATGATGCCGCCGTGCAAGGCGAGAGAGTTCATGAAGCACAAACAAGTGATCATTTCGATCCTTTGCCCAACGGGGATGGGGGTGGCAGCAGTGGACGTGGTCGTTGTGTCCATAGGAGAGCTGTTGCTAGAGGTAGAGGCAGCAGGGGTAGGAGAAATAGGGCTGGAAGTAGCACTAGCTCTTTGGATCGAGTCAGAGTGCTCTGGATCCAGTGCCCCAAAGAGGTGGGAGTGGCCGCGGTACATGGTGCAGTCAGTGTGGGGTAGGTCTGTGCGCTGTGCCATGCAATGAGAGGTACCATACTCTCAAGAACTATAAACTTTGTCACCTAGATACCTGATTAGGCAGATAGCTGGTCAACTGATCAAAAAATAGGCACATGCATTTTACTATGGCACAGTAATATAGTAATAATTTACTACTTTCTCCTGTTTTACTGTTGATTTCCTCTTTTCCTGATCATTTGGAATGAGGATAAAAAGACAAAAAAACATGCAAATAAGTTCAAACATCCATTCAATATCTATTATTTCCTAAATATTACTGACGAACTGATCAAAAAGTAGGCTACTGTTCACATGCGTTTTACTACTATATAGTATAGTAATATAGTAATAATTTAGTACTTTCTCCTGTTTTATTGTTGGTTTCCTCTTTTCTGATCATTTGGAATGAGGATAAAAAGACAAAAAAAAAAACATGCAAATAAGTTCAAACATCAATTCAATATCTACTATTTCCTGATATTATGACATTCAAGATGGCCGACCCCTAATGACGTCATAATATGCAAATTAGATGAGTATATTTACACCCCACATAAACTTTCGGTCATGCCCAACATTTTTCTAATTTACAGTAGATCTCTATCTTTAAGCCCTTTCAAGCCACAAGCTTTTGAAATCTTGATGTCAAAATCCAGCATTTTTTCAAAAAACCCTGGTGCCTAAAAGGTTAATTTTTAAGCGTAGTTAATCTTTGTTTCCATCTCTGTATCTAACAACCAGCCGTTTGTTCATGTTAACAAACTAAGAAGCAAAAGAACTAGCTAGCACAAAATATAGATTGTTGTTGCAATAAAATACTTTTACTATTGGATTTGAGGTCAGAATTTATGAAAAAAGGTTAGATTTACATGACATACCCAGACTTCTTCCAAATTATCATGTAATCATGTCTGAGATGCATATCCACCACGAGAAATGCAAGCAGTATTCAAACACAGAGTAGCAGCAAAGTTTAAACTGTCAGTAGTTTGAGGCAAACTGGCCCCTGATCTCTTACTGTGGTACACATGCCAGTTGACATCTTTTTAGTGAACAGTGATGTGGTCTATGTGTTAATAGGGTCAGAGAGCAGACGGAACATGAGCGAGATGGACAGTGTGGCTAAAAGAGCCTGGCACTGATGATTAATGCTAAGCTGGCACTATTGTGGGCCCTGCCTGTATTCACACGAAGAAAAATAAATATGAAAACATGGGCCTTTAGAAAATACCGGCGGAAGGTTTGATGCCTGAGGGATGTGGTTTTAGAGGGTGTTGAATGTGTTGTATTTGTGAGGCTTGTTCAAAGAGGTTCCAGTGTGAGCGGGATGGCAAACGGGCTAATTTGCCACTGTATTATATTTCCCCATCATTTCAATTTCAAAGTGCTGCATTAGCGAGCAGCAGGGATGAAAGGACTGAAGAGCATTCTTCGCACTGAGGCCGCCATCAACATCCTTCAAGCCCGGCCCCTCATCAACCGCAGCATGTCAGCAGAATTATAGAGCGTCTCTCTGTGCAAATGAACTCAAACGCCTCCCGCTACCATCCGCGTGCGCCCAGGGATGCCTTTGATACCAACCAGCAAATTACAAATTTTGTTTTTAATCAATAATTCATTTTCCAGCTCTTTTTGCGTGCACGGCTAACACACGAAGGGCCAGCAGATAAACTCGCCAGGAAAACATGCTATAAATCCAGAGTTTCAATTTCAAATGGAGTTTTCACAAATATGCAGTGATGCAAACATCACCTACAGTGGTGTGAAAAAGTGTTGGCCCCCTCCCTGATTTCCTATTTTTTTGTATGTTTGTCAAACTTTAATGTTTCAGATCATCAAACAAATTTAAATATTAGTAAAAGATAACACAAGTGAACACAACATGCAGTTTTTAAATGAAGGTTTTTATTATTAAGGGAAAACAAAATCCAAAACTACATGGCCCTGTGTGAAAAAGTGTTTGCCCCCTAAACCTAATAACTGGTTGGGCCACCCTTAGCAGCAACAACTGCAATCAAGCGTTTGCGATAACTTGCAATGAGTCTGTTACAGCGCTGTGGAGGAATTTTGGTCCACTCATCTATGCAGAATTGTTGTAATTCAGCCACATTGGAGGTTTTTCGAGCATGAACCGCCTTTTTAAGGTCATGCCACAGCATCTCAATAGGATCCAGGTCAGGACTTTGACTAGGCCACTCCAAAATCTTAATTTAGTTTTTCTTGAGCCATTCATAGGTGGACTTGCTGGTGTGTTTTGGATCTTTGTCCTGCTGCAGAACCCAAGTTCGATTCAGCTTGAGGTCACAAACAGATGGCCAGACATTCTCCTTCAGAATTTTCTGATAAAGTGCAAAATTCATGGTTTCCGTCAATTATGGCAAGTCATCCATGTCCTGAAACTGCAAAGCAGCCCCAGACCATCACACTACCACCACCATATTTTACTGTTTGGTATATCTCTTTTTTCTGAATGCAGTGTTACTTTACGCCAGACGTAATGGGACCCATACGTACTACTTTGTCCCCTCGCATTTCACAGAGTATTTTCCCAAAAGTCTTGGTGTTTCCAACATCAAGATGTTTTCTGGCAAAACTGAGACTAGCCTTTATGTTCTTTTTGCTCAGCACCGGTTTCTGTCTTGGAACTCTGCCATGCAGACCATTTTGCCCAGTCTCTTTCTTATTGTTGAATCATGAACACTGACCTTAATCGAGGCAAGTGAGGCCTGCAGTTCTTTGGATGTTGTTGTGGGTTCTTTTGTGACCTCTTGGATGAATCGTCGCTGTGCTCTTGGGGTAATTTTGGTCAGCCGGCCACTCCTGGGAAGGTTCTCCACTGTTCCACGTTTTTGCCATTTGTGAATAATGGCTCTCACTGTGGTTCGCTGGAGTCCCAAAGCTTTAGAAATGGCTTTATAACCTTTTCCAGACTGATAGATCTCAATTACTTTCTTTCTAATTTGTTTCTGAATTTCTTTGGATCTCGGCATGATGTCTAGCTTTTGAGGATATTTTGGTCTACTTCACTTCGTCAGGCAGGTCCTATTTAAGAGATTTCTTGATTGTGAACAGGTGTGGCAGTAATCAACCCTGGGTGTGGCTAGAGAAATTGAACTCATGTGTGATAAACCACAGTTTGAACAGGGAGGGCAACACTTTTTCACACCACTGTATGTTAAAATTGTCAAAATAAGAGCAGCAAGTAGTAAAATACAATTTTTCCACCAATGAATTGTGATAGTCATGATAAAAAAAAAGCATAAAACAGCCCAAGCTGGTTTGCTGGTCTTAACTTTTTAAAGTTTTTTGGCACCATACTGTAAAATAAAATAAAATAAATTTAGCGTAAGAATGTAAAGCGTAATATGACTTATCAAGTCTGTTTGCGCTGCTTGTTTCAAAGTGAAGTGCGCACATTGCGCACGCGATCAGCTCGTGATCCGGTATTTTCTGCATCTCAGAGCGGCTCCGTTCACAGTGAATGCAGTGAACTCCGTTATTGAATGTGCTGTGAGTTTAGCTTGTTTGGGAACGCAACGGCCACCAGTTATGCACATTTGCATAATTTTCAACATTTTAATGGGCAAATGTTTACAGTATTTCATTAAATTAATAATGTTCTGAACTGTTTTTCACAGAAGCTGTTGTTTTCTGTCAAAATAAAAGCTCAACAAGTTTCTATCAAAATAGAAGCTCAAGGGTTTATCTCTTTCAAGCAGGGCCTAAAATTAACAGACGCGCACAGAGAAAATACTGTACAGGTACAGCAAGCTCACTGTTCGGAAGAAAAATATAAATATTGGGGTGGGGTTTATATGAATATATTTCTGAAGGGAACTGACTTCACAAAATTTTCGATGGCATTTATTCCCCTCTTATCATTGCTGATCCATAAGCGCCACCTGCTGTCAGAGATAGTTTGCGTTCTCATTCAAGCTTTTTGTTTTTGTTTCATGAAGGTTTTATCTTTGTATCTTTGTTTGTGTCGTGATTTAAAATGCAGTGGTTGGTTCTAATTTCAAATGGCTTTTTTTTAATATTAAATATGTTTAGTTGTAGTAGTAGTAGCAACTGCTTCATGGCAAGGAAAAATATTTATGGCCGGTAAATTTTCTCACATCACCAGCCACTGGCAGATGTGAAAGTTAGTTTTAGGCCCTGCTTGCAAGTGTAGAAATTAGGACAAAAGTATTACAATTTCCCTACTGTAAAGTAAGGTAAAATAATATACCTTACAAAAAAAGCATCTTATTTTCCAGTGCAATTGTTTACAATATATGGCTATTACTGTCAGAGAATTAATGATTATTTTAGTGTTATTATTTTACATTTGTTTGGCTTCCAAATTCACCAGTGAGACTGAGACACTATATCACAACTAAAAAGAGGGTTGAGTCCCCTTTAAATTTCAAGAACAAGTACATTCACCAGCATTTTTCTTTTAGTTTGCACACTGAATCTGTGTTGGAGCTCTTTTTTTTGTTGATATTTTGAACTCTCAAAGTGCACCAGATTTATGAATTTAACTTTAAAATGTACAATGTTTCCATATATGAAATGTTAAGGGTTTGTGGTTTCCCGGCATGCATTACAGATTAATCAATTTTGGGGGGTACTGGATCGGATTATTGTTTCACTTTTGTGTGTGGTTCTGTCATTTTGTTGTTAACATTTATTGTTAGTTATTTGTTGTGTTTTAATGTTAATAGCTCTTTTTATATACATTGGTTGATTGTTACCGTTCTTGAAGATTGTGTGTCAAGTGTAGCATTAATTTTCCTACAATAAAGTATAAAACAATATACTATAAAAAAACATATAAAATATAAACAATATGTATTATTATTTAGGCAATTTTTAGACAATATTTGAGAGAACCTACAATCTGAACATCAAGTTGCAAAGATTATTTAAAGTGTTTTTTTTTAAAGTGCAACTCAGCTGCTTTTTTAAACATAGGTTTTCTTCTTGAGCAATTGAATAATTTGTACACAGCTTCTTCATGATATTTGAGCCATCGCATCTTATTGCGGCTGACAGAAAAAAAAATATTCATATCACTCACAGACAAACTCTGGCTTCACAGAGAACAGTCAAGAGATTCTGTCATATTTGGCAACGGCAGGGCTTTGTCAAAACCCTCTGCCTCTCTGAATTCAATCTTGTATTATTAAAGCGATGTTTAAAATCGTCATCAGCTTAAAAGACAGGCACTTTCCCAGCCAACTAGTATGAATAACTAGGAACAGGTGGTTACTGTATTAGTAAGCTTCCATTTTTTGCCAGACAGACAAGTGAATTAGTAAAACAGAGCAAAATTCCCTGAGGTTGTTTTAATCTAAATCTACTGCTGGATTAATTAAAAAAAACACAGAACTTTGTGTTAGATGCTTGTCTGTCTGCGAAGGCTTCTCAAGCAAGAAATCCATTCCTTCTACAAGTTGCAACACAATGACAAACTGCAAAAGCCTGAATTCCCCCATGAAGGAGCCAAAGACTATGTAAAAAGTCCCACAAAAAGCAAAGAAAAATCAAAGCGTGGATCGATAGCACCTGTAGTGAAGTTTCCATGGTTTTGCAAGACTCGAGCAGCTCAACACCTGATCAATGAGAACATCTAGAGATTGGTTTCTGTGCTGAAATAGGCACCTCAGTCTCTATGAATGATCTTTTATCTTTCTCTGCTTTGGGTCAATGTGAAGCTCTTTGGGTTTATGTACACCAAACATGACTGTTCATTTGTTAATTTGCTAACTTCAGAACATTCTTTAGCCATGTCGAGACTGGCACAGCTCGGCTAGGCACAGAAAAAAATTCTTACAAATTCTGACAGTAAGCATAACAATTTGATGCAATTTCAGTGACCGGTTATACAAAACAAGCCAAAAGAATTTCACTCCATTTTTAAAAGTGTTTTTTTGCAAATATAAAACCAGTAGAGTATGTTTTACAAGTAATTATTATAATAATATTTATTATATATGTATGTGTGTGCGTGTGTTTAATATGTTTAATTACACAATATAATAATAATATGCTGGTAGCTTTTTCTAACAAGAGCATGAAATGCAACTATTTTAAATGTCCAGATACTGCACAAATAAACAGATTTTATATGAACTAAATGTAGTTAACCTAAATGAAGCGGGCTGTGCTATCATGAAATGTTCAGTACAAGAGTGACGGTCAAACAACCGTTGAAAGATAAAAGCTTTGAAGACTAAAAAGAGTTGCATTGTGGGCCAGGAGTTTCTGCTTTCTAGCTGTTCCAGCATTTTTGGGGGGATTAACAGCAGCTGACGGGAATGAGTTCTTACTGACACATCTGCATAGACTTGTTGCAGAGTGAATCAGTCGGATTTAATAGAAAAATACATTAAGTCTTATCCCATCCTCTCTGGGCTTTCTCACACACAAGCAGAAATGACAATACAAGCTGAATAGATTGAGATTCAGTCAATTGACAGTTGTTTTAGGACTGTGGAAATATATATTTCGGCAACCTGTACGCCTTTCATTCTTCAGTGGAACACCAATGGAATAGTCCACCTGCAAAATGTAAATGGTTCCCATTGACTTCCACTTCCATTTTTCTATTTATTTTTTGTCCATACAATGGAAGTCAATGGGAAGCGAAACTGTTTGGTCACCAACATTCTTCAAAATATCTTCTTTTGTGTTCTGCAGAAGAAAAAAAGTCATACAGGTTTGGGACAACTCTACAGTAAATGATGACAGAACTTTCACTTTTGGATGGACTATCCCTTTAAGAGAGGCTTGGAAATCCAGCAAATGTGATAATTAGATGGAAGAAAAACTATAATAGAAGAAATAAATGGCTCCTCCCATAAAGATCCTGCAGTCTTGACTCTCATTGGCAATTTACTAAAGTAACCGCCCACACGGTGCTACACCAGTTAAGGCTAATGAACTAGTAAATTAGGCCCAGAAAGCTTTAATTAGTATCAAAGTATGCCAAACTGATGGCTGGCCATTTATCTGCTCACCTCTAACCTAATCTTTTTGATGACTTGAAAAGAGCGGGCCAATAAAAGACAAAAGGAAAATGAATATAGATTTTCTCACTCAAGTGGCCGAAGCAAATGATTAAGTAGTTCATCATAAGAAAATATAGAATTCTTCCCACGGAGGAATCGACCTGTCCTATAGATACATAAAAAATCTGGCAGGAAATCATTAGGCATACGCGGAGCTATAGATTGCGTGGAGGATACCCAACAATTGATCATAATTTCTAAGGGCTTGTACTGGTGAGGGAGTGGAACTACAGCCGTGCAGCGAGGAGCCCGAAGCTACAAGAGGAAAAGACCAGTAAAAAAATCCATCTCAATGCATTTCAATGTGGCATGCTGAAGTAACATGCTAGAATCTAAATTGCATTGGTTCACATCAACCATGCATGATTTCACATCTGCACTGATTACACACAATTTAGCAAATCTAAGCTGTAGCGCACACCTCTCTTGTTAATGTGACCAAGATTACAATAAGTAATCCATCAACGCAGCCGCCCAGCACTACTCTAGGTGAATAACAAGGCATGTTTGGAGTGGCACAACTTCAAAACCATAAAAAAATGTGTCAATATGAATTAGCAATAGATATAAATCATATCAGCCAAATTTTAGCAATAATGTTTTATTCAAACATGTATTATTTAAAAATGTATTATTTGTTAAAAATGTTAACATTAAGTGGTGTGTGTGTTTATATATTTAAAGGAGACATATTATGCCCCTTTTTACAATATGTAATATAAGTCTCTGGTGTCCCCATAATGCGTCTGTGAATTTCAGCATACAAAATACCCCCAGATCAATTTATATTAGTATCATTTTGAAAATGCCCATTTTGAGTGGAAGCAGAAACACGCTGTTTTTGTGCCCGTTTCTTTAAATGCTAATGAGCTGCTGCTGCCCGCCCCTTTTCTAGAATAGAGCTGCGCCTTTACAGCTCCTATCTGCTAATAAACATCTGTTTTGGTTCCGATTATCGTGTTTATCGCGCTGAACTCATGCGTTTTAAACCATATGAGTTTAAACTTCTGATATACGTTTTTTTGAGTGCACACATCCAAAGCACACGGACTGAAAGCTGCTGTCACAGCATGTGAGTACTAAACAAGTTCTCATTCACACACAAGTTTACTTAAAAACACACAAGTTACAAAAAACAGTTGGTTATTTCGTAAAGCATACCTTTATTCTACTATTATAACTTCTATAGTTATATAGCCATACCTATCACTTTGTTTGAATTTCCAGCAATTATCTCACTACGCCCCATTTTAAAATATTAAATTATAAAGTCAATCACACCACACTGTTATCTGAATCAAAGTTTGTCTTTTGTTTACACAATATGTAACATATATATTATGTAAATTATATATATATAATACATTTGAATAGATTAATATTATATTATGGCATTATTCATAGCTTATATCACATCAATGTTGATACTTTATTTTGTGAAACTAAAACAACCTTCAGTTTAATAATCATTTGCTCCTTAACGTTCCCTGCTTTTTAAATTATTAGAACAGGTCATTATATTTGTACATGTAACATGTGGCCTATTCAGTCACAAAGCTTCAAATTACATCGGTGTACTCAACAAATGACCCACGCTGAGGGTGGCCAGAGTGCTCATATGTTTTCCTGTGCAAATCTCCCCAAGAGACGCGCAACAATCGTTCCATACGCCTCCCACACAGAAGAACAGGTAAGCTCACGGTTGCCATGGCAGCACACTTCACATGCCCACTCAATAACCCCTTTTACTTTCCTTTTCGGTTAATGTACCAGGTCAGAACAGAGCAGCTAGAGGGACACCAAAACTAGTTATCTAAGCACTAAAACCCATCTGCAGCTTGAGTCTGTTTTTGTGTATTTATTGTAACACCATTACATGATATCCGGCTATTTTAAGGAAATCAGAAAACAAACAGAAAGTAAAATATGTCAGAGGGTAGAATGAAAAAAAGGTAGAAGAACTGGTTGAGAAAGAAAACTGCTGTACAAAACAACTACATGGGGATTTTGCTCACAATATCCACTCCTACAAGAGACAGAGAAGGAAAGAAGACAAAAAGAGAGGCCAGACGAAAGATACAAAGCAAATGAGTGAGCCGAGGGAGTTTGTGTGCCCGTGTCTCCCCTCAGGCCGAGCTTTAGTTCACACTGACCATGTGATTGGTGGGAGGAATCAGGGTTTGGTTGAAGGGTTTTGCAGCTTTCCATTTGTCTGAGAGAGTAGCTGAGTTAGCAAAGCCCTCTGACCACTTCCCTGCTGCTAACACACACACAGCACTGATGACTATCACACAATTACACACCAATTACCACACTACCACCTTCACACGGCGCTAACCACATCACTGCTGACACTAACCGCATGCTTTGAAAAGAAGAAAACACAGTTGGGTGAATCTCATAAAAACAAGTCCACCCGAAAATTACATGAAAAAAGTAAGACATTTTATTCATTATGAATAAATACTGTATTAAGACTTTTTAGACTGGTTAGCTTAAGCAATTAAGCATAAGTCCTCTGCATTTATACAGCTGAGGTAAAAAAATAATCATACCCTTGGTAAACATGATCAAAGAAGGCTGTGCAAATAAATCTGCATTGTTAATCCTTTTGACCTTTTATTTAAACATTTTTTTTTAAATCTCAAGAAATATCTGCGTACACCCGAAACCATGAAACTGACACAAAACAATGTAGTATACATGCCAGACCAGTATGTGGCGCTGTAATTCTGCCACAGAGATGGACTAAAAACGGAGAAGAAGACTTGGACTATGTGTGAATAAACTTTGCTCGCGGGAATACAAACGAACATGGAACAATACATTTATTGATCTGTGTTAATGTTAGTTAATAAGACAATCGTTCGGTGTTTGTTCATGCTTTTGTTGCTGTTACGTGACGTAACTTTGTCTGACTAGGGGCGAGACGTGGGATGATGTCATCATCGTTTCACAAAATATATATGTAAAAACAGTAAACAGTATATTATTACATTTAAAATACGTTCTATTATATATATATATATAAGCTATATATAGTAGGGGCGTGTCCTCATGTAACTCGTTAATGCTTCGATTAATTTTACAATCCCCCTTAACGTTTAAAAATTTTAATGGCAATTAAGTGCAAAATAATTCTATTCTAAGCCTTTAAAAGGGTTAGTTGCACCCAAACCTTTTAAATTCTGCTCATTAATTTCCTCACCCGCATGTCGTTTCCACACCCTAAGACCTTCGGTCTCTTCAGACACAATTTCTGATTTTTACAATTGAAAGTTTTTTATCAAATCGATGCTCAGAGGCCTCCATGACAGCAACGCCACCCAAACGTTCAAGACCCTAAAGGTACTAAAGACTCGTTTAAACCTCGACGTGACACGTGGTTCTACAATATTTTTGTTTTTTTTATGAGCAACGAAATACTTTTTGGCGCAAAAACTAAATGACATAATAACTTTATTCAGCATGAGTCCTTATAATAATGCGTGGTCTTATTGCTCTTTACACCCTGATCGCACATTGTATTTATCACAGGCACCGACGGTTCCAGTACATTCACGTTGTTTTCCCCACCCTTTCACGGTAATGTTTTGATTTGGCATGTTTATGTTGCTGTGTTTAGTTATACGGAATGGATTCGTGTACTGTAGTAGATATATGCAGTCAGCAGGCGGTTGGTTTAGGGTTTTTTTTTTGGCATCTCCATGTGGTCCTGTTCGGTATTGCAACTTGTCTTCTCTAAAATGTAAAAATGCTCTTTGCTGTTGCACTGTACACATTCTATACAATTCAGATTTTTTTTTTCATATGTGCTTTTATGGGCTCCTTATAGCATTTGGTTCTTTTGTGTCCTTTTGGAGTTTCTAAGTGTAATTTTTTGGAAAGACATCAACATTTATCTTGAAAAATACAGATTTTTAGACACCCCGTAATCTTTGGTTTACTTTGCTGGATATACAAATGATGCCAAAATAACCTTTTACACAAGATCAATGGTTATCTTATTTCATGGAAAGTGTTTGCGATTAATCCAGAAAAAAGAGGTGATTAATTAGATTAAACATTTAATTGATTGACAGCCCTAATAGATATTTATTTTAACATCCTGATTATATGATTCCTTACTTTTTTTGCATATTAAAGCCTAAATAAGATGAAGAAATACACAATTACTGTAGCTGTGAAACATTATGTAAGCTGGCTAACTTTCCTTTTACCAAAAACTAACCCGATGGTTACTATGAAGTAAATAGCCGAATAATATTATTATATATCAATAATACAAAATAAAAAATGGTTACTTCAGTTAAACCATGATAAATTAACCACACTAACCATAGTTTAACCATGGTATTTGTACAACTAGGGATGTAACGGTATGAAATTTCTTATCAAGATTATAGTTACCAAAATTATCACGGTTGGAATCGGTTACCGTATTGTTAACATGTGGCTGGGTATGTTCCAAAAAGTACCGAACTAAAATCCACTTCATCACCCCAAGTTTTATATTTAAAAATCAACATACAACAAATAAAATGACTTTTTGTTTTGCATAATCACTAAAACAATAACATTTACCAATGATGTTCAGATTTTAAATGTCAACTTGACTGACAACAGTTTAATAGTATGTTGAAATATCTAATGTAAATGTTTAAATAAAGCTTTGAAAAAGTTTCATATAAAGGTATACCTCACATTTCAGCCTTTAAATAAAGAAAAGATATAAGTTAAAATAATAATTGATTAATAAATTATTTTATGTATTTTATCTGCTCCATAAATAATACTAGATACCTTTTTGTTTAAATGTGTAGAATCCACATAAGTTTGTTTTTCATCAACTGGTCAAAATTGACAGCAGGGCATGCTAATTCTGTCTGTTTTTGGCCAGACAGAAACTGCACAAAGGCTGAATGTAAATGTAGGTCTCTGTAAATCCACTCGCTGACAGAAGGTGGCACTTATAGAAAAGCTTATGGAAATTAGAGCTGTTTCCCGTAATCCTCCGTGGACAAAGCAGTATTGCGATTAAGAACACTTCCTTTATGTATTACATGGAGCGAAGATGAAAACAAAATGCTATTGAATCGTTTCTGAAGACAGTCAGAAATCTCAGAGGTACATATAATTAATTATATGAATTTAATTCTTTTAAAACCTCCCAGCTTTTCCGCCGTGTTTTCACTCAAAATGAAACTACTCTGCGTGCTGTGCGTACGTGAGACTGTTACTGAAAACTGTGCTTTATGCTGGACAGTATTTATTTATCGCGAGTTGTTCAAATCGTGGTAATCTAATACGGTTTTAATGATAATTAAAAGATTAAACGGTAATACTAACCGTGGGGAATTTTATCAAGATTTATCGTCAAACCGGTAATTGTTACATGTACAATGTAACCAATGATAACCTATGTACAACTGTGGTTATCAATACTCCAAAAAAAATTAAAAATCATGGTTACAATACTTTTACTATAATAAAACCATGGTTAATTTTTTTTTAAGCCCATTTCTGTATTTGGTTGTGTTGCGAGTATTTGCAGCACACGTGCCGTCAAACTGATGAAGATTTTTTCTTAATTTGCTGGTGCTTTTTCTATTTGCATGTGTTTTCTTAAGTTGCAGCGCATTGAGCTCTCTCGGCCACTGTAATAAAGTAATAATATTTAATAAAATGATATATAATCATGAGAATTTGGATCTGAAAATAAGTCACTATGTGAAAGTCTTGCACAAATCTTATGCAAAATACTGTTCTTTTTGACTGTAACCTAAACAGACTGCCTGAAATTCACCCACTTCTTCACATCACTAAACCTGATTTACCTCTCTAAAGGATTTCAATAGGTACGGTGAGCTACTTCTGCTCCACAGGCTAACAAGTCTCCCTCTGTAAACCACAAGAGGATTGTTCTCACTGAAATTCCCAATTAGCTGCTATGGACAGCTCTCTCTGGAGACCGGAGTCTCTGCTGCTCTGTGACCTCTCGCCAAATTGAACTGCTTAGAAATCTTAAGCAATTTAATGTAGATTGGCTCCCATTGGACCTGAAGGGCAATGTCAGACTTATTCAATCTCTATGTCCATGTGCTGCTGCTGAAGTACACTTCTTCTTGCCATTTCTGTGATAACATAAAGCGTAAAGTACAACAGGAATTCCCGTTCATCTAAATGGTGAGTTTAATCAATCATTGTCTACTTTTTTTGTCATCTTCATCCTTTGTGACATGTGTGTGGCATATGCTAGTGCCCTGAAAGAACAGCCGTCTAAAAGAGCCAGAAACCCTTAAAATGACACTCAAGTATTGCCCATATAATTATAAGAAGGTTTACGTTTCTGCATCCAAATCGTGTGTTCAAACAGCCATTATGTCTTTCCTCAGTTCCTGATTTATCTATTCCCATCATAAGCAGGACCAAAGACTAAAGATATCAAGTCAAAATGAGCCGGAAATTGCCATTAAATGCTAATCTCCTCCTAGCTGCTCTGCCCTCACTGAGTCTGGCAGACAAAGAGATCTCAAACCAGAATAAATTGCAGCACATACCCAGAGCAATTCAAAGTTTATTAAGAAGTATATTAAGGCCAATATTAAGCATTATAAGTGAGTGCCCAACGCCATTGCCATGCAAATTATGCCACGGCTACTCAAATTGGAAGTGTCTGATAAAAGCAAATTATGAAAATTGTAATTCGGTTAATGTAATTTCAAAACAATCCGCACACGGTGGCAGAGCCAACAGCCTAAACAGAAGAGCAAAGAGCTGATTTTGGGAGGGGAATGGTTTGATTAATTGTTGGCGAAGCCAAGTGTGACAAAAAGGCCATTTTAATAAGGAAAAATACAAAGACCCACATTTACGATTCTAACAGAAATATGAAATATTAACAAACTAAATATTTTTTATGTATATTTTAAATTAGAAATTGCTGAACATTCAGGCCAAAATTTAAAATAAATAAAAAATAAATAAAATGTATATATGGCATGGCAACAAGGCACTGGCCAAACGTTTAAGTTTGCGTATCTGTTTAACAATGAACATAAGTATATAGATACGGTAGAGTAGACACAGATGTGTGCCATTTTTTGAAAAGTAACATGCTCTTTTTTTCTTCTTTTTTTTTAAAAGCATCTTATTTTCATACACCCATTTCATAGATATAGAACAAATGTTTTAGTTTTTGTCTATATAATGAAAGTCAGTGGGGATGATAGAGTCCACTCATAGTCCTAACATCATCTTTTTTGGGAACAACTCACAGCCTTATGTAACAACACATTACTTGCAATGCCAACACACATACTGCCAACTGAAAGAAACTGAGTTTCACCCATCCAGCCCCATCAGTCCAAAGATATGCTGTCTAAGGTGCCAGTGTAATGCTGTGTCATATCACACAAGCATGGAAGGAAAACCCCACCTGCTGTTTTCGGCTCAAAAAGCACAAACAAACAAGGTTGTTAAACTAAGCTTGTTTGTGTATCAGGCAGTTCACACTGCTGAAACAAACTTTTATGAGTGGAAAAAAAGAGACAAACTGAAAAGATGTGGCCTGAAAACCACAAAAGAAGAGACTGCAAACAGACAAAGGTGAGACAAGCCAAAAAAACTAAAAACTAAAAGGATCTGATATATTCAGACCACTCTCAGACAGCTGGATTTCCTACAATTCAAAACGACCATGTCCATTTACAACTGCTTATTGTAAGCACTTAACATATGCAGTCAAAAAATGTATTTCACATAATACATCACTTCAAGGGCTTAGACAGACAGACAGACAGACAGACACAGACAGACAGACAGACAGATAGATAGATAGATAGATAGATAGATAGATAGATAGATAGATAGATTGATTTTAAAATTTCAGTCACTATTACAAGCTATTATTAGAAGGAAAATATGAAATTGTAATTCTGTATGCCGCTAAGAAAAAGGGTGCGGCATACTAAAGGTTGCATGGATAGGGTGCGGCCGCCGAATTTTTTTGTACTGTATTTTTAAGTAATTTTTTTACCCATTAAATAATGTATTAAATGTCTTTTCACTGTAGTATTATTGTGCTGAGAGTAAATAAAAGAATGAAAGTATCTAGATCCGTAGGTATCAAAACTAACGACGCGGGATTAGTTCACCCATGGGAATGTCCGAACAAGAAAATTCTGTCATTAATTTCTCACCCTCATGTCGTTCCAAACCCGTAAGACCTTTTCGGAACACAAATTAAGATATTTTTGATGCAGGTTCTGTCAGCTCTCTGACCCTCCCATAGACAGCAAGGTTCCTTACACGATCACGTCCAGAATGTAGCATGGAGAATCGCTAAATAATCATCATGTGACATCAGGGGTTCAACCGTAATTTTACGAAGCTACTTTTTGTGCGCAAAAGAAAAAAAAATAACTTTATTCAACAATTCGTCTCCTCTGCGTCACTCTAGCGCCATTTTGGAGAGTATTCACTGAACGCAAACAGTGCGCCATGCGGATACGTTTTCTACGTTGTTTGTGCTTTGATTTGAACGTAAAGCAAAAAAAAAATGTACGTTCAAATCAAAGCACAAAAAAAAAAGCTATTTGCGTTCAGTGGATACTCTCCAAAATGGCACCAGGGTGATGTGGAGGAGACTAATTGTTGAATAAATTCGTTATTTTTTTTCTTTTGCGCACAAAAAGTATTCTCGTAGCTTCATAAAATTACGGTTGAACCCCTGATGTCACATGGATTATTTTACCGATCTCCTTGTTACGTTTCTGGACGTTGATCATGTAAGGATCCTTGCTGTCTATGGGAGGGTCAGAGAGCTCTCAGAATGCATCAACAATATCTTAATTTGTGTTTCGAAGAAGGTCTTACGGGTTTGGAACGACTTGAGGGTGTATAAATAATAAGAATTTTCATTTTTGGGTGAACTAACCCTTTAAACTGGAAAGACTGGTTTGCACCTCACATATATAGATAAGTACATACCATAAATCATATGCACAAATGAGAGCATACTGTAAAATGTGTTTAACATAATGGATTAGGTTCATTTCCATCCACCTACAGTCTCAATGTCATCTACATATGCTCTATGCTTTCAGCCCACTCTACGATATAATTAGGATTTTAAGTTCTTGCAGATGAAAAATGACTTTCTTAAACACACTGCAGCTCAGTCAGGTGTTATGGAAATATTGCCTACTCATCAGTCATTACTTCTCATTGCATTTAGCCGGGTAATTATTTCAAAGAATCCCACACTGATGTTCTTCGCTATGGAAGACAAATCCAGGCATTAAGCCGTCTTTGTGTGTGATTGGGGATCATAGAAATGTTGATTTTGCCCTTCTCTGCTCCGCTAGCGTAAAAAGCTTTATCATCAGTCCTGTTCGAGCTTTACAGCACACTAGCAAGTGTATCAGCCAAATCGTCTAATACCACACAGTCACGAAAGGTTCCTCAGATGCTGGTGAGCCAGTGTGTCAGATTGAAGGAGATCTGGGCTGTGATTGGTCACAAAGACGAGAATTAGTTTGAGCTGTTTTGGCATGTTAGCCTTCAGGGTTTGTTGTTAAGGTCACCTTTTCAAGCTTCTTCTTATATAATCTTTTAGAGATACTCATTGCTTGTGACTTTTTCACAGAGGCCTCCTTCACGGTGTTGGGGAAGCTTTGTTAAAAATGGAGCTTGCTGAGCTACACATAATTTAAGGTGGTTAAACTACAGTCAAAGTCAAAAAGTGCTTTGATACACAGCATTTGTATCTTAACAGTGGAGAAACTGCAAACAAAAAGTATCTTAAACAGATTTCTGATCCCAGATTCTGATCGGTCAATATAGTGTTTCTGTTATGCAAAAATGTATAATAAAGTAATAGTGATGACATAAAGAACCTGTAGTTGCATAGCAATGTTCTGTTATGTCACAAACTACATCTTATAGCTGAAGTGTTGTAAATACTGTTAATGTATAAAAATATCATTGATAATATTATATAATTAATGTAATATATATCACATAACAAATATAATAAATACATTATAATCTTAAATATTAATAATCAATTTACTATGTCAAGACTAATGCTTTATTGCTTAAATATATAAGATAATAAATAATACCAGATCATAGAATGTATTACTTAATCAGAGAAATATTATTCGGACTCAAAAACATTTTAAAAGAATGAAAGTATTAAACTTGAAAATATGAATTAAAAATAAAAAGAATTCAAATAAAAAAAACAGCAATATGAATAAATTGAAAACAGTGATGAACAGCTTTTAAATTTTGATATAGACATAAAACGATCTGATGCATTTTTACCCCTGACTTGATTTCATTACTCGTTTCTTTTCAGCGTGGTTCATTTACATGAAGCACTGAAGAAACAATTCACTAAAATTAATCTGACCTTCCAACGGGAAAAGGCAGGTAGCTCATTGTTAACTAAAATTAACATTTACAACTATTAACAATCCTTTTTCTTAATAAAATAATAAATAAAGCTGAAATAAAATAAAACAAAATATGAATATTAGAAGGAAACACTTAAAAACTTAAACTAGAAAATTAGAAATGTGTCTAAAAACTAACTGTCAAAAATAAGTTGAAGTATTAAATGTGCTAAAACTAAATAAAGACAAAGCTACATAAAAACATTTGGGGGAAACAAAAATAAATATGATAAAAGCACATAGCAAAACAACTAAAACTTAAATTAAAAACTAAATCAAAATATTATAAATAATATAGCAGCATATAAACAATACTAAGATAACACCGTTCCAATGCTATATACTGTCTAGGTGAGCACATTAGTGCATCAGCTTATTGTGTGTTAAAGCTGCATGTGCAATACAATGTGACACAAAAAAGTGATGTCAAATTTTGTCATGGTACAGTATATGTTACTTGTTCGAAAATGTAGCTTGTTACTGAAAAAGCTACTGGAAAATGTAGTTAAATCAGTAGCAAACTCTTTTTAGTCAGTTCAAGTTGAACTCAGCAGATCAGCATGCTGGCTCTCAAACAATGCTGATGCCAGTCATAAGTCCATACTTGACCCGGGGGTAGAGGCCGCTTCAGTCTTCATGGTTTAGTTATGTTGGCATTGCAGTCATGACTTTCAGATCCATACAATTCATTCACTCTCCTGCTGGCTGAACCTGCATAAGCTTTTTTTTTCTTAAAAAAAGATTCATTCTATCAAAGAGACTCGGTATGGATCGAGACCACAGCATGCACCTCGGAACAGAATTATGTGGACTAACAGTAAACACAAAGATGGTGCATTTCTATGCATACCTTGGGTTTCCATATGAGCACTAACTTTGTCACAATGTATCTTGCACTTAGACCTTGGCTCCAGCATCCATGAAATATCTCATTTTATGTACTGAACAGTCTATAGCTGAGGGGAATGACAAGTGCTAGATTTTGACCATCTATTACTCATGGTTTCAAAGCCCCCTTAAAGGTATAATTCACCCCAAAATGAAAATGTGCTGAAAATTTGCCATCATTAAGGCATTTACCTTTAAACCACCATTCTTGGATGAAGAAACAAACTCATCTACATCTTGTACAGCCTGAGGGTGAGTAAGTTTTCAGCAAATTTACATTTCTGGGTGAACTATTCCTTTAAGAGCACGTATAAGCGTATAATTTGTTGGAAATACACTTACTACTTACAACACCCATTGTGTGCAAGAAAGCAGTTTTAGACAAAAAAAGAAAATATTTATCAGCTAATAAACTAATGAATATTCACAGGATATGTGTATGCACATCTTTCTTTAACTATTGTGCTCCTCACCTGACAAAATCTATTATTTATCAAGCAGTTTGCTTTTACTGTAAACCATTCCTGAGAGCAACCAGTCCCCCCTGTCAAATTCAATTAAAGTCACATTTATTCAGGTTTGTTAGGATCAATTAATTAGTGCGAGGAAAAAAAACCATCAGTTTCACACAAACTACTCAACAATTATAAACAATCATCCTAACAATTGCTTCATTAAAAGACAGAATCTGTTGCTTTTTTTAATGCCGAAACCTCCAGGCAAATGAGTCCATCAATAGACAAATTAATTATGTCAATAAAAGAACTGACAAGTGAGAAACGATGACAAAGGCAGATGATCTTGACAGGGGAATTTCAAGGTATGTGATCAATTTTACTTAAACGCTAACGTGCCCACACAAGCAATAAGACCATGCTCAGGGTCCTGAAAGCCAAATCGTCCTTGCATTCTGACCCAAGAGAAATTACGAGCTGTTCACAGATTCCCCATTTAATGTTTAATGAAACAGCTTACTGACATTTTATTATGTGTGTAATTATGGTGTACAAACACTCACATAATATAGAGTGCAATGTCCAGGAATACCACCCTTGCAGTTTAACTAATGAATGGTCTTGGATTGTGGGTATTTGCGGAGTAGGTTTTATAGATTGTTAACTGGAATAAGCTTTCAATTCAGAATACATTTCTTTTTATTTACTAGGCCAAATTAAATCACTATGAATTATTGCAGTGATTAATCTTTTTAAAGAAATTTACTTTTACTAAAACTTTTATTTTATTAAATGAAAGACATTTGTATATAATATATATATTATATATAATTATATAATTATTTTTTTTTTTTTTTTTTTTTTTTTTTTTTTTATATAATATAAAATGAGTTCTTTTTCTTGATGAACTCTCAAGCAATTATTTTAAACAATAGTGAAAATAAATATATAAGGTTTCTACAAAATATTAAGCAGCACAAATCTTTTCAACACTGATAATAATAAGAAAAGTTTCATGAGCACCAAATCAGCATATAAGAATAATTTCTGAAGGATCACGTGAATAAATGCTGAAAATTAAGCTTTGCTGTCTCAGAAATAATTACATTTTAAAATGCACTAAAATTAAGTTATTTTAAATTGTGACATTTCACAATATTAGTTTTTACTAGACAGGACAGACAGGACCAGACAGGGGACAGACAGACAGACAGATAATAGATAGATAGATAGATAGATAGATGGATAGATAGATAGATAGATAGATAGATAGAAATACTATTCCACTCTATTACAATATTGGCCACCATGCTCATTAGATATCAGTATCAACCATTAATTAAAACCCACATCAGAGCACCACTAATTCAATGTGCCATTTATGAACCCCTGCAGGTGAATTCTGGCTTGACGTGAAGCATCATGAAAATATGAGTGTACGAACAGTGCTGAAAGTTAAAGAGAAGTTTGCATAATATTCATGTGATCTCTATTGTAACATTCATTAAACTGAGCTCCAAAATGTAGAGAATGTGAGAAGGATCCAGCTCGATCTCTCCTACAGTCGATAGCACTCTGATCCAGAATTATGCATGTGCATAACTGATGCTGCTGCGCTGCCCTGCAGGAAGAAGCCATAAGCAATCTCACTGCATCTAATGACCTATAAGCATATATGGGTCTGTGCGATAAATTATTCAGCTGACACAATGGGCGAGGGTTCATTTCTGGTTCAGCACGACCCCATTTTCACACTAAATCCAGAAACAACATTTTGGACAGCGCCCAAATATGAACGCAGGGAGACCTGTGAGGGTGTAAATGTGGTGGAGACTTGTCAAGGAGAAAGAATGACTTCAGAATGAATAATTCAACGAATAAACACTGGCTCAACAGAACAGCCGGACTTTAAATATATGATTTCAGCCAACGCTGAGAGCACATTATAGTATTTTCAGTATTTTCCGACTCAGACCAAGCTAGACAGCACTATCGCTCATAATGATATAATGATCAAGTGCTATTGGTTTTCTTGCGGTCCTCCGTCGGTGGTAAGAATAGAAGATGTACCTAATATTGCAGGAAAGTGCCTCCTGAAGCCCATTCTGCTAATATCAATCCAATGATCTAAGAGAGGCCTGAATCGCCGGACTTCTGCTAATTGCTTTTAAAATGGCAGTGGGTTAAAAAAAAAAAATTGTGAGAACTCACAAAAAGAAGGCCAAGCTAGAATTTGAGCTATAAAGCCTAATTATACCCCACAAAAGCAGTCTGTTCCGTTTAGAATAAAAAGAAACCCAGAGCAATAACAGCCATGCCATTAACAATTAGTCTCCACTGCGCCTAATTAGACAGAGGAGATAAAAAAACAGGTTCTAAATTTAAACCGTTTGCCTCGTATATTCTGTGAGGCTCGATACGCTGTGCAAATAACATCTAAAGACCCGCAGCACCCAGGGACGGTTCGTGACTGGCCATTGAGGAGAAACACAAGGCTATATCTGCTGCTTAATGGTAATAAACTCCTTTAGCCAAACTCAAGAGAGGTTACAAATTACCACAGGACCCCTGAGGGTAAACATCCCTAAATGGTTATTCATTCTGTCCTACAGAAAGTGGAGAGACACTAAATTGGGGAATATATCTCCAATTACACTTTTGCTAATGCCTGGATTCTACGTACTTCACTGAGCCGTGATATAGCCGGTTAGCTCTCTGTTAGCATTACAAATATTTCATAAAGCATTAAAAATTATGTGAAACGGTGCTAGCAAGCCATTTTATGCTCGTATTGTGGTGTATCGAAGTGAATCAGGATATTCAGGAGAGGAAAAAAACTGATTTTATGCATATGAAATTGAATGGATGGTGAAAGGTAGCATCGACAGGTGGTTGAAGGGGAGGGGCTTAAAAAATAAGAGGTCTTGGTGATGTCAGCTGAAGATGTAAGTTGTTTCAGAGGCGGAGCAAATACTAAGCCCTGCCTTGAAATGTTTCTGACCAATCCTGCAATGGTAACTGTTACTGTCTGCCCAGTATAAAAATAACCCAGAAAGCCAGAGCTTAGCAAAAAGAAAATTGATGAACGATTACAAAGAAACATTTTTATACTCTTTAGAACAACATGCATTACTGAATCGTTCACAACAGGACTAGGAACGTGTATTAAGAAAATAAATAGCCAATTTCAACTTCAAAGTTAATTCCCCTTTAGAACTACCAATCCATTTTCCGTCTAAAATGTATCCATAAAAACTAGAGCTGGAAAATAAAGAGTAAATATACTGCCCTGCTTGTAATGACATCGAACAACAAGTAAGTGGTCTCCTTTGAAGGACACACTCATAATCTTAACTCCTCTTGGATTTGTGATGGGCTTGATGAAATATAAAAGACACTGGTCAAAAGCCAAAAGTATTACCGTATCCAAAACAATAATGAAAAAGCGCATGGACTGGCCAATAGGCCGCTCCATTCTGTCTGTCAATACCGCATAGATGCCAATAAACCCTCTTACCAACCACACTCCCGGCTTAGTAAATAGTCATAAGACAACCCTGCAGTCCATTTAAATGCCAACAAATTAAACTGAGAGCCTTTACGCCCTTTCCTCATTAAATCCTAAAACCTTGTAAATGTTAAAGCAAGTGTTGCTGGGTATTGCGCACATGCTCCCATTATAGAACTGATCGGTTAGACCACCAGAAAACGTAGGCTGTAAAGCGATCCCATCGCACACCTTGAGTGGCCATTTCCATTTGGCAAGGGACGTTGCCAGATTGCCTGCCTAACTTGCATTTAGCATCTCGCTAACCTTCACTGCTTTGACCTGATACGACACTAGTTTTTGCATCGACGCTTGGCAAGAAAACTCCTGACATGGCTGTGAAACGTATGGCCATATGGAATTATTGGCCTTGCTCCGAAACGTGCTGTTGGTACACTTCCCCGCACGGCGGTCTCCCATTTTCTCCTTCCCCGGGCATAAGACACAGCTTGGCATGTTCTGAGAAGACCGGCCACTCTCAAGAGGTGTGAACGCAAAGGCCGGATCGCTCTGCCTCACCCTTGTCTTACAATGGTGTGATGAATAAGCCACCTGCTGTAATCTTCCTTCAATTTGTCCAAGTGCCTTTCGTAACAAGGCCCCATTTTCAGAACCACTTAGTCGTGGACAAAAATAAATGTGCCACACTTTAACAAGGTAAAATGTGTTTCTACTCGTGGCTAAGATGGAAGACCCAAAAATGGTCGATTCACCTTCCTCCCACAAATGCCAATCGGTATTTATGAGTAAACCACAAACTAGAAGTTTATCTTCCCTGTCACTGTTTATAAACTCAATAAGCTGTAAAGATTTAATGACTATGATGCCCATCTGCCTTCACTTGGAGTGTTGCAGTGCTCTATGCTAATAACAGTTGCATATAATTCTGTTTGAATCTATCGACTTTACATCTTTGGTAGCATTTTACAGGCAAATATAAAGGGCGGAATAGCTCTATGTGACGATCTCTAGATGGAGGAACATCTGGATGCATCCAAGGTCCACATGAAGGTCAATGAACTGCGAAACTTCCCATTAAAGATGCACTAGAAATGGCAGGGTTAAACCGGTTCAGATAAGAGACCGGAAAAGAATACTCCAAAGACATAAAGTTAGGCCACGATCATTTTAATTTGACCCTGTGCATCTGCACTAGCACTTGTGGTGATCTTGTGGTACTCTAGTTTCTTAGCTATCGCTGCTGGGTAATTAATACCTGTCCGCATGTCTATACTATCTCAGAACCCTTCTTCACATTAACAAAAACCTTAACTAATTGACTCTTGACTGGGATGATCACTGGAGATCAGCTAATTACCTTTTAATGCATGAATACGGAAAAGTCATTAAAAGTGGCTCAACCTAGCAACTAGCACCACAAGACAGATGTGGTGGTGTTAGTGTGTCAAGGCCTCCATAATTACACACACTCAAACTCTCTGCCAAGAATTTCTTAGCCTCTGAAAGCGGAAAAAGAACGTGAGCAATAATGCTGCTGTAATTTAATACCAAATCAAAAGATATTAAATCAAACAGCATTAATCCTTTATGATTGTGAGACTTAGCATTTTCTGTCTAAGCCTGGATAGTGTTTACATACGGTACGTAAATAATAGCACATGATTAGCAGTGTTTGCCAAGGCAAGCATCGCTATTATGATCGCTCATTCTTAGGGTTAGGGATCTCAACACACCGCTAGCCCAAGGTCCCTAAGTATAATTGAAACCCTAACTATAAAGATAACTATAATTATATTAGTGTCCACACCAACACACAAAAACGTTATGTTTATTCAAAGTGTGTGCTGCAGTTTTGTTGTCTGCTGTTTTAAATGCTCAAGCTCTTTATAGTTGGCTGGATCCACACTGACTTCCAATGTTTTTATCCTTCATCAGTTGAAAAAATAAAATCAATTCTGAAAGAGATTCTAATGATATCATGCCTCTGTGTAGTTAACATCACAGCTGTGGTGTGGACTTCTCTTTTCTCAAAGACTGATAAAGCTTCATTGCTATAGTTATCATTTTTGTTGTAAACGGGCCTTAAAGGGGTCACCTGATGCAAAATTCACTTTTACATGTAATTTGAACTGAAATGTGTCTTGGCAGACGGCAGTGTATGTACACAACCACCCTATAATTATAAAAATCCACCCAGTGTTTTTTTTTAAATCCCCATAAATCATAACCGCTTTCTCAGATCAAGCCATTCACAGATTCTTGGCAGAGTGACGTCACACAGGCCAAGGTCTCTCCCACGATTGTTGACTGACACTGCCGTTTTAGCACAGACCCGCACTGAGTGAGCTGTCAACAGTCCGCCATTTTTTCGACGCTGAAGCTGGTGTACACAAGAATGGCTCCTAAGCGATTGAGGTGTTTTGTTGTTGGATGTAATAATGAACATAGCAGTCTTCATTTACTCCCGACATCTGAGGCACTAAAGACGCAGAGGATTACTTACACCTTCATAATCATGACATGACACCTACATAATCATGACATGACACATGTCATGAATATGAAGGTTTTTTATGCATGTTTATGACAATTGTCATTAAGTGTCATTCGCTCAGTTATGTAATTTTTAATGCAAAGATGACATTGTTTGAGATGTCTTTGTTATGGGCTATGGTTAGGGGTAAGGGTAGGGGTAGGTTATGGTTAGGTCAAATAATGTCATATTTGCATTAAAAATGACATAAATGAGCGAATGACACTTAATGACAGTTGCCATAAACATGCATAAAACCTCCTTCATATTCATGACATGTGTCATGTCATAATTATGAAGGTGCCATGTCAGTCTTATGCACACCTATTCAAGTAATGTGTTACCTAAGTGAGTATAAGGTATTTTTAATGAATCTTTGAAAATCGTCTTTGCTAATAGTATGCTAGTTAAGTTCTGCAATGAATACGGCTAAGGTTAACAGTCCAGAGAACTGCTCATCACCCCAGGGAAGAGGGGGGCGGGGTGAGCAAAGCTCATTAGCATTTAAAGGGATATGCACCGAAAGGGGTCGCTGTGAACAGAGCTGTTTTTGACAAGGTAAAAAGGGTGTTTTTTTTACACTACCATTGAGAAATTTTAACCAAAGTATGTTATAGACTCATTAAGACCCTAAAGAATCATATCAACTTATGGAAAATGGCCATCTGATGACCCGTTTGAGAAATCAAATTGGATTTTTAATCAGATTTCTTAATCAGTTAGCACTAGCTAACATCAGTAGCATGTAGTAGGGTTAGCCAGTAGTGGGCTAAGCTGTTAGCTTGCTAGGCTGACTTAAACCACAAAGTCATCAATATGTGCAATTTGGCCATTTTTAGTTTTGGTAATGTAATGTGAATTTGAACAATATACTTTCATGACAGATTAAACTGTAAAGCAATGTTGTATTATTTCTAATCAGGCACTGCAGGGTAGCCGTAAAAAAGCTGTCTAAGCCAATGGAATCAATTTGTTCAAGAAAGGGGATAGGATTCTGCTAGGGCTGGACAATAATTCAATATCAAAATGTATTGCGATATTTTATTTTATTTTTTTCAATAAGGGTGATATGATTTTTAAACACATTTCCGATATTTTTATATACATTACCAGTGTTTCCCATACATTGATTTATTTGTGGCGTTAAAATTCGTTGAATAAACATGAGCACCTCCACGTTTCAAAATCCTAACACGGCGCGGGTGTTTTATATGAATGTATCTCTGAAGGAAACCGACTGTCTTCAGAAAAGTTTCAACGAAATTTTCATTTTTATCTGATAAAGTAGCGTTCACGTGCGGAGCTGCTTTGATTACAGCCATTCCTGGGGAAACCGCTAGTTTTATCACACTAAAAGCGCCTCCTGCTGGCAGAGAATGAATTTGCATTTTCAATAATAAACCCGTCTCCAGCAACATGTTTTTGTTGCTAATTTTTTTTTGTTTTCTGCAGCAACTCAGAGCACTTTTCATGTTATTTATCCTGGCTGAAGCACATTTGTTTAAATCTATAAGAAAAATCAACCTACACTACCACTCAAAAGTTTTTTAACAGTAAGATTTTTAATGTTTTTTTTTTTAAGAATTCTCTTCTGCTCACCAAGGCTGCATTTATTTGATCCAAAGTACAGCAAAAACAGTAACATTTTGAATTGTTTTTACTATTTAAAATAACTGCTTTCTATTTGAAAAAATATATTGATTTGCTGATTATCAATATATTTAAAACATTTTATTATCAGAATATTTATTTTTTCAGGATTCTTTGATGAATAGAAAGATCCAAAGATCAGCATTTATCTGAAATAAAAAGCTTTATAACATTATACACTATTCCATTCAAAAGCTTGGAGTCAGTATATATATTTTTTTTGGGGGGGGGGAAAATGATAGCAAAATTGTATTTAGCGATGCAATTGTTTTTAATTAATACTTTTTATTTAGCAAGGATGCTTTAAATTTATCAAAAAGATTATACTGTTACAAAAGATTTCTAGTTCAGATAAATGCTGTTCTTCTGAACTTTCTATTCATCAAAGAAACCTGAAAAAAATCTACTCATTTTTTTTTCAACATTAATAATAAAAGTTTTTTGAGCAGCAAATCAGTATACTATAATGATCATGTGCCACTGAAGACTGGAGTAATGATGCTAAAAATTCAGCTTTGAAATCACAGAAATAAATCACATTCAAATAGAAAAGAGTTATTTTTAAATAGTAAAATTATTTCAAAATTTTACTGTTTTTGGTATTTTGGATCAAATAAATGCAGGCTTGGTAAGCAGAAGAGAATTCTTTAAAAAACATTAAAAATCTTACTGTTCAAAAACTTTTGACTGGTAGTGTATGTCAGCCTATAGTTTTGATATAAGGTAAATATTAATTAATTTCTGATGGTTTTTTTTCTTAAATATTATATCATTTTATAGGAGGAGGTTTCATAGACTTGGAAAATTAATTTTTCAGAAGTTTTACAGACATCTGTTGTGGGTGTTCTTGGCAGTTTTTATGAGCTTTTTTTTATTAGTGTTCATATCGATACGAATTATATGTATACCTAGCCCTAGATTCTGCATATCACTGTAACTCATCCCACTACTAACATGAATGATACCTCAAATCATGCAGCTTACTGAGGAGAATTAGGAGACTTATTACTTACTGTTTGTTATTTGCCTGGGGGATGATAACCCCTTAGATTTTGAAGATCCCATAGAATATCATAGAGACATGGGAAGCAGGAGATTTTAACTTGGGCCAGTAAGCATGCACCTATAGTAACAAGCACCCCAGAACATAATAACAAACACACATAAACACCCCAGTAACCACTCATAACATCCTAGTTCTGCAAGGGAATGCAAATTAACTTTAAAAAAAAAAATAAAAATAAAAATATATATATATATATATATATAATATTTATTATATATATATATTATATAATATTGGTTTTGTTTTTTTTTAAAATCAAATGTAAATTAGAAAGATTTCATATGTCAGTGACAAAAGGAGACATTTCCAGATGTCTCCTTTTTGGCATTTGGCAGTTATAGTTTAACAGTACAAAATAAATTTGGCAAAACAAATGAATTCATAAAGTCTTTTGATTAAGACATTTTGTGGAGGGTGTACAACACCTCCACAAAGACAAAGACAGAAGTCAGTTTGGTGTAAAAATGACCCCCTGGCCCCCTGAAGCCATCCAAAGAGAGTCTGACCTCAGCTACCCATCAGGCGGGAATATAATAGATAATTTGGCCAGTAAATGGCAGGTATTACTGCAGTTGTCGCCTCTCGGAGGCATATGATTTAGAAAGACACTCAGGTAATAGCTTTGCAAATTTCCTCTGCCATCTCTCCACGCTTCTGCACATCTGAGATGCTGGGAGAAAGGTGAGAAGTCAATGACTATCCATCAAAACATCAATCTCCATTTATTCTGCTCTCAGCTCTTAAATACTAAACACGGAGACAAAACGCTATCATGTGTGCCAGACCCTCGGGACCCCCACTGACTACACTCCAGCAGGTCAGACAGGAAGGCCTGTGATGTCAGAGTTAGTAGACACCACTTTTATGTATCTTTTTTTAGTACAATATCCAGAGATCTGTTGTACTACTTGTACTGGTAAAGCTCTGAGCAATAAACCGGAGCAATGATTCTAAATAAGGGCAATATGTAACCATGGACTCATGAATATTAATTAGGTGATGCAACATTCATCCAGTAGTCCAACTTGTTGGCTGAAAGGCAGATAAGGTAGATGCTAGTCAAACTATTATTATTGATTAAACAATCATTCAGTCGGTCAACAATTGACTACACTACTGATTACTCAATTACCAAAATAATCGTTAGTGACAGCCCTACTCCTAATAGCAAATATACTGTATCAGTTGAAATGACTGGGCTTCACTCACTAGTAACAGTGAATGTGTCCACACCTTAACAGCTGCTATGTCCCTGATCCATTTAGTGCATTGTGTTTTGTATCTGTAGTGTATCTGCATACACACTCTCTCAAGTACATCTTAAATCTGTACTTACAACAATTACCACAACTGAGTCATGTTGGAATAAAGACTCATTTGCTTTCTCGTTCCACTATGTAGGCTCCTCACTATGGTGTCTGTGATGAGAGGGGCGGGGCCGAGAGCCGTGGGAACGGAGCGAGGCCGGTGGAGTAAATGCTAATGCGCGACACCTACGCCACTCACCGGTCTCGAGTCCCACGGAGGATGTCCGGAAGGATAAAATGAGGAGTGACGACAGTGTTGGAGGAGAGAGGACCAGGCCTGGATTTTATTTTGTGTTTTGGTTCTGTTTTTATTATTAAAGTTTTGTTTAAATGTTCGACGGTTCCCACCTCCTTCTTCCCGACCTACGAACGTGTTACATTGGTGCCGAAACCCAAGAGGAAGGAGGGACACGCTGTCAGAGAGCCCTCGCTGCTGAGGGGGATCGCGGTGCTGAGGAGATCGGGCAGCAGGAACAAGAGGAGAGGCCGCCGGTGGCTGCCCGAGGCGGTGGTGCTGGAACTATGGAAGATGAGATGGGACTGAGAGCTCGCTGCCGTGCTCCTGGGTCGAGGAGGGGTGGCTGCCGTCTGAGAGGGAGCGGAGGAGTCGGCCCCGTTCGACAGGAGGCCGGAGCCTGCTGCCATCCGCCATGATTGGGGAGGAGCAGGGAACGAGTCCCACGAAGGAGCTCCGGAAGGAAAAAAGGAGGAGCTCCTCCGTGGGACTCGAGACCAGTGAGAAAAGAAAAAGATTAATTTATTAAAACCTATGAATATTTTGGCACATTCTCCCACACAGAACATGCTGCTATAGTTACATGTGCTTAATTTATTCCTCATTAAAAAGTTTCTTCTTTCCCTAAAGAAGTGATATATTACTTCAAAAAGTATGTTATAACCTATGTACACTCATATGAAGATTCCAGCCTAATAAATCCTGTGCTAGTGTTGTTATTATTAACTAAAGCTATCACGTTTCTGTTCATTTCAATAAAGATGGATAAATAAAATATAATTATAAGAAGAAAAACTTAAAAGGCCTTCAAAGAAACTTAAAGGAAATGTTGTTTTGGCAAATATCTGAAATAAATAAGTTTACATTTAAGTACTAAAATTGCTAATACTGAAATGAAAATAAATGAAAGCTAACAGAAACATAAAAAGTAAAAAAAAATTACTAAAAATATACATACTGTATATCAGATATGCTTGGTAAGTATTGGTCAAAGACATGGAGATTTACTTTAAAGGGGTCATATGTTGTTGCTAAAAAGAACATTATTTTGTGTATTTGGTGTAATGAAATGTGTTTATGCGGTTTAAGGTAAAAAAAAACACATTATTTTCCACATCCTGTACATTATTGTTTCTCCTCTATGCCCCGCCTTTCTGAAATGCATCGATTTTTACAAAGCTCATCGGTCTGAAAAGCGAGGTGTGCTGTGATTGGCCAGCTATCCAGTGCGTTGTGATTGGCCGAATACCTCAAGCGTGTGACGGAAATGTTACTCCCCTTACCATACTGTTGATGCCGTGTCAGGCCGGAAGCGACGAGACAAAACATTAAAACCCATTAAACGAGGCATTTGTTGCATCCAGTGGGGACATAATTACGGATTATAATGACTTATACTGTCTTTTTACGCATTGCGTTGCATCGCACCGCGTAAACATAAAACCATGTCTGCATTTGTGATCGAAGAAATTACAAACAACAAGCGCTACTTTACACTGCTCAAACTCGCGTTTGAAGCATTTTTTTTTTTTTTTTCAACATGGCAAATACTTTTTAAATAGAAACATACTGACAGACTGGAGTCAGAAACAGCGGCATTGTAGTCATATTCTCCAGGTCCAGGAACCAGTCCTCTATAAAAGCGCGCACCACATCTAAATTGGGGTTGAACTGTCTGGCACACTCTGGCGACCAGCACGGATCAGATCTAGGCATGACGAAGCAGATATCGTCCTCTTTTGGAAGGTCAAACAAAGCAGTTTCGTTTTCACAATGAAACTTTACTCCTTCTTTCTTTGCGTGAACATTTGGGCGGTGTTATGCAAATCTTCCCACATAGTGACGTAGATATGTGGGGGCGTGTTAGAACGAGCCATTTTAGGTAGGCGTGGCTGACTCTTAACTTTTATAAAGAATATCTCTTTGGATTTGAGACTTTAAGTCTTTGCAACTTTACAGATCTACTTTATACAACCAAGAGCTTGTAACACTCCAAAGAGAAAAGAAAAATTTAAATCGCATCATATGACCCCTTTAAATTTCACCAAGCTGATTACTCACTTAAAAACTCCCACAGATCATGTTTTCATGCCATTTTAAATGTTATTTTGATGTGGTTATATCTAAGTGTTCGAGTTGCTTACTTACTTTTTTAAATTAGCCTTCTCATTAACGCCAATATAGGCGGTATTTATGAAATTAACCAGTCACAGCCGAACATAACCAGTCATACCACGATGGAGGCATTTCCTCCTCTCAAGTGCCTTTCCCCATTCATTCTCAATTAACCTCCACCAAACTCACCGCACGCTTGAGGGGGTCTGTTAAAACTCAATGGGCTCAGGCGAGGTTAGAGGGACGCGGACTCACTCTGTAACTTTACATGCTGGTGTCATGTTTCTTTAGAAAAACAAGAGATTTATACACTTCATGCTGTTATATTTTGTAGTATTGGTGTTGTTTTAGTTTGTACTACGATTGTTTTCTCATCCAATATTTTGAAGAGGCACTGCCTCTCTTGCCTCCTCAGAGGAAATGCCCCTGATACATATACACATACAGTAAATTGCTTTTGATATTTACATGTTGAGCATGGGAATATTTCTACAGCTTTTACACACCAGTGCAGCATGATTTACACACTTCAGTGTGCAAATTTGGTCTTCAGCTTTACAAACACTCATCCATGCAGTTGGCGTTTCTGTGCTCTGACTGCTGTCCATGAAAAGCAAACAAACAGGAGAACGCGTTAAAGCCTCCAGCTCATCTGTGGCTGGCAATTTTTGGAAATTATCACATGGCGGCAAATGTAATAATGCTATAATCTGCACCCCTTCCGCACCATCATGTTCTATCGGCCTGATTCTCTGAGAACGTGTCCTGCGAATACATATTTAAAATGTAAGTTGTTAGCATCAGGGAAGATTTGCACGTTTTAGATGTTGCTTTTATCAGGAAAAATACCAATTAACCTGCCTTTTCACATAAAAACGGCTCTTCCGGAATCGGAAACAAAGAGACCCCGGCACAATTAAGCGCACGCCTCTGTGGTCAGGGACTGATAAGCCACACAATCCCAAAGACAGCATAAAAAGAGAAACAGCCACAACACACTGACAACACTCGCAGGCTCAGCCCAAGCCACAATGACTCAAATTACGGCTCCACAAAATGCTGCTGGCTGCTTTCGCAGACAGGGAGAGAAGAGGTTGGAGAGGCTGTTATGGAATGTAACCATTCACTTTTTTTTTTTTTTTTTACTGCTTTTTAGGAAGGAGGAGCCGAATTAGCCAAGCTTGTCATGAGGGTTTCCTAAATACCAGCGTCTTGGTTAAATCAGAAGCAACGGTTCATATCACTGACAGATTTAGTGTGGAAAGCCTGTGAACTGCTCTAGTGCAGCATATGGTCTTACATCAGAGGTTTTTTGACCCCCAAATATATTACGGCAGCTAGATTCGTGTAAACAGATCCATTTATACTAAGTATTATAATGGCAACCTAAAAACAATGACAAAAAAAATCGGCCTTTATGCTGTTATTAAACTAAATCTAAGGCAACTGACTAAAATATCTGAAAATATATACTTGTGTATTAACCTCTTAGCAGGCAAAAATTGCCGGCAGCCCCCGGACTGTTGTTGTTTACATTAACTGCACGCTATCATGACTAACTGAAATTTTTTTTGACAGCATTTCTTGTTTTTCTACCCACTATTAGATAAAAAACGCCTTAAAAAATGGTAAAAAAGGAACAACTCTAAAAATACACACAAAACATATGCCAGATTGTTTTACTGTATGTCAATTAAAATTAGAAGAAACCGAATAAAATAATCTAATGATTTCCTTAGAAAGCAGAATGAAGCAGCAATACCATATTTTGATAATAAAACATAATGAATTGAAACCTTAATACATTGTCAAGCCTAAACACATTTTGATATGCTGTATTTATAGATTTTTTGCTTCTCTCTTGCAATGAAAAGCCTTATATAAAATAAAGAACAACACAGGAAGATTATAACATAACCGATCTATCAATTATGTGAATTGATAGGGCATTTGTTTTTATATAACTTTTTCATTCTTATTTTTTTTTCGTTTTCATACAGCTACAAAACTCAGCTTGATTCTCTGTCTCAAGAGTGTGAAAATGTAGTGACCCTCGTGTGTGTTGTGCTCTCTTGCTGCACAGGTGGACAGATGGATCCTGTGTCTGTGTCTGTTCCAGTTCTGCTGAACAAGGATCAGGTGGCCTTTCTCACAATGACGGGCCACAACATGATGCCCATATTACAAAAATAAACCACTTTCTGGAAGCTTCCGGGTCATGCATAAGGGGTGATCCAGTCCACCTGAGTTCTCGTGATCATGCATCATATAATGTTAAAAGCAGTGCCCATCGTTTCTGAAAGAGCATGTCTGGGACACTAAAATTCATTTTTATTTGCATCTATGTGGGTGTATTGACTGAGTGATTTTGGCTTTGAAGACTGCAAATTTTGGTATGTTGGAATTATTATTATTACTATTATTGTGACTTTATTTCTCTTAGTTTTGGCTTAATGTCTTGTAACTGTGACTTTATATCGTAGAATAGCGACTGTATCTCAAATTTGTGAAAATATATGTATTAAAATGCAAAAAAAATACATATTAAAAGTAAAATATATAAAACATCACATTTCCTTATGTTGGTTATAAGAGTTATAATTAAATCCTTACTATTTACACACAGCGATTATCTAAAAAAATTCACAATTATTTATAATAATTGCAACTTTATATCTCAAAATTGTGACTGTTTTCTTGTAATTGTGACTATATATCTATACATTTTGACTTTATATTTCAAAGTGACTATGCAACAACAAAAACTGTGCCCATATACTGTATGTTATATCAAAACTGTGACTATATGTATGGCACAGCATATCACAATTATGACTATATAAAGTATTACAAAATTTGCAGCTATATACAGTATATCAAAATTGTGACTATATTTCTCGTTATTGCAACTATATATCTCACAATTACATCATATCACATACTTGCAACTCAAATCAACAACCTAGCAACCACCCAGAACAACAGCAGCTACCACTTTTCAAAAATAAAAGTAGATTATATACAAAACTTTTGAATCTACTTTACCATCCCTTAGATAATCAACGTGGATAACGCTGCTCACAACTGCTGCTCGCTGTTGTGAACACCTACAGGCCTACGACAACAAAACACTGCATCTCATTCCCGACTACATCCTGGGGGATCTGGAACTCTTGAAAAAAAAACACAAGGAAACGAGAGAAAGAAAAAAAATTCAGTCTGACATGAAAAGACCACACATCCATGGTGCCTTCAACATATTCAGCAGAGAAAACACTGCTTCATTGGAGGAGATGGAAAGAAAGCCGAAGGCTGCTTTACAACTTCCTGTTGAGGGCTTTTATGGGCTTATGGGACCACACTGAGAGAAGCACACCTCAGCTCCACCACATTATACATCAAATGATTACATTTCCATATTTTTGGAGTTTGGAGTAATTAATTTCCTCCTCTTTTTTGACCAAAACACCAAACACGTTATTATTAGTTTTGGTTCTTGCCTTCTGATTATATTAATATTGATGGTGACACACTGCTGTTTTGGCTGTGGAAGCCTACAGCTACAATCTGTCAAGAGCTCTCTGGTGGCATGAGACGGCATGTCTGTGCTCGCCTTTCATCACTGCTGTGTCTTCTTGTGTAGAAGCAGAGGCGGCATGGGACTACAGGACTGCGGAGGGGGTCTGTACGGCACGGTCGAGACGCGCCGCTGCTCCACTGGAGCGCTCTTAAAACAAAAGGATAACAGTGGAAGGGAGCTCATCACACCCCACTCCCAGAACAGAGCCTTGGTGTGCCATGTTCTCCTCAAAGAGGCTCTCCCTCCCTTATTTCCTTTCTGCCTCTCTGTGTCCTTGTTTCCACGTTGCTGACTGTCATACTGCACCATGTTGCATGATTAATACTGAATGGAAATCAGCAGGAGCTGTGAGGCGTTGTCTGAATATGAAACTTGCGATTACGTTCCAAGAGAATCTGCAGTGTGATATAAATGAACGAAAAGTGATGAATCAATATTTACAGCAACACTGACCTCAAATAGTTTCAAATGACACATTTCTTGATTAAATAAATAAACAAAAGAATAATGGGTGAAGTCTGTAAATTCCAAAAGCCAGGTATGATATTAGAATAAAATACGATACCACCAAAACTATTACGTGATGATAAATCATAATCATGACATACTAAGTCACAATTATGAGATAAGCCAAAACTGACACAAGTCGAAATTGAAACAAACAAAAAACATGCGTTAAGACATACGTTAGATATTAACGTCAAGATATTAAGTCCTATTTATTAAATTTTTTGACTTAATAATTATGACTTGTGATCATACTTTTGACTTTTTATGTCAATTTCAACTTACAGGCTAATGTATGACTTAAGTCGAAAATATTAGAACTATTATCTCAAAATATGTTATCTTATAATTTTGACTTATCTCATAATTACGAGAAGTCAAAAAAATTTAATAAGCACGACATTAAAAAAGGAAATATGCCCACAAGTCATACTTAAATTATTATTATGACTTAGTATCTCATAATTTTCGTTTTATAATTAATAAACAATTCAATTCATACTTAGGAGTTTTTAATATGGTTTACAAAAGCAATTGCAGTTATAGATGTCTTTGCAACACAGAAAAACATATATACACAACACTTTTAACTAGAGATAGATAGATAGATAGATAGATAGTAGATAGATAGATAGATAGATAGATAGATAGATAGATTAGTCAAATGTGAGTAAATGTGCTGTGTATATATATTTTTCAGTTTATATATGTTTTTCATATATAAGGAGAATAGAGATGTCCTAAAAGTCTGAGGAAACCGAATGAGCTTTAGAAGGACTCTAGCAGAAGTTATTGTACAGTATTTGCCCTGAAAGCAGGATTTTAATTGTTTTCAAATGCACATCCATTTTGTGTTACTGTGATGTTCAGGGTTACAAACATAATCTGTCTTGCACACATTTCATACACACATCTATTTCTTATAATAAATATGTGTAGGTGGAATTGGAAATGTGCAGACTTTGCTTTAGGCTAAATGATCTCGTCAGTGAATGCCAATCATCTGTAGATTTTTCTTTTTTTTAACCAGAGTTCTTGTAGATCATCTAATATTTTACCACGTGACGAGATCGATAACGTTATTAATTGCATTTCGCATCCTCTGATGGCACCGCAGAGGCATCTGTCTGGATATGAATCTGGTGCATAATTTTTATCAGTTAATTTAGCAGAAATTTCACACACAAAGCGCATCATGTTATCAGACAGGAAATATCACTATCGGTCTTATTAAGGCCCATTCATTTGGATTTCTTATGATGTCAAATACTACATGAGAGCTTCATCTTGGCCATATTTTATCCTCAAACAACCCTATTGAAATTAGGGCTGGGTAATATATCCAATACGCAAAATATTGGTCATGATTTTATTCACTTGACTGCACTTTGGCTGATATGACAACTCATCTACAAATAATAAAATAAAATAAAATGAAATGAACAGATTTCAGATTTATCGGAAATACATGAGGAAGACAATTAGTGTCAAAATTTGAATCACACTGTAAATACTATTATCTATATCTACTATATATACATCTATATATATAGATCCACGGTGGTACGGAAGTAATCAGACCCCCTTGTAACATTTTGTTTACTCTGTTATTATTGCGCCATTTGCTACAATCATTAAGTTAATTTTTCTTTTTTTTTCCTCATTAAGGGACCCCCAGCACCCCCTATTGACAGAAAACACAGAATTGTTGCATTTTGCAATATTATTAAAAAAGAAAACTGAAATATCACGTGGTCCTAAGTATTCAGACCTTTTGCTCGGTATTTAGTAGAAGCACCTTTTTGATCTAATTCAGCCATGAGTCTTTTTGGGAAAGATACAAGTTTTTCACACCTGGATTTGGGATCCTCTGCCATTCCTCCTTGCAAATCCTCTCCAGTTCTTTAAGGTTGGATGTAAACGTTGGTGGACAGCCATTTTTAGGTCTCTCCAGAGATGCTCAATTGGGTTTAATTTCAGGGCTCTGGCTGGGCCATTCAAGAAAAGTCACAGAGTTTTTGTGAAGCCACTCCTTCGTTATTTTTTTGTGCTTAGGGTCATTGTCTTGTTGGAGGGTAAACCTTCTGCCCAGTCTGAGGTCTTGAGCACTCTTGAGAAGGTTTTCGTCCAGGATATCCCGTACTTGGCCGCATTCATCTTTCCCTCGTTGCAACCAGTCGTCCGGTCCCTGCAGCTGAAAAACACCCCCAGCATGATGCGCCACCACCATGCTTCACTGTTGGGACTGTATTTGACAGGTGATGAGCAGTGCCTGTTTTTCTCCACACATACCGCTTAGAATTAAGGCCATAAAGTTCTATCTTGTTCTCATCAGACTAGAGAATCTTATTTGTCACCATCTTGGATTCCTTCAGGTGTTTTTTAGCAAACTTTAGCAGGCTTTCATGTGTCTTGCACTGACGAGAGGCTTCCGTCGCGCCACTCTGCCATAAAGCCCCGACTGATGGAGGGCTTCAGTGATGGTTGACTTTCTACAACTTACTCCCATCTCCCGACTGCATCTCTGGAACTCAACCACAGTGATCTTTGGGTTCTACTTTACCTCTCTCACCACTCTTCGCCCCCCGGCTAGCCCGTTTGGCCCACTCCACTCTAGAAGCGTTCTGTCTCCCAAACGTCTTCCATTTAAGGGAGGTATTTATGGAGCCCTGTGCTCTTCGGAAACCGTAAGTGCAGCACGAAATTTTATTTTGGAACCTTGGCCAGATCTGGTGGCTCTTGCACAAGTCTCGTCTTCTGGCGCCTCTTCAGCAGTTCGCTTTGACCTCATTATTCTCCTTTGCTCTGACATGCTACTGTGAGCTGTAGTCTTATATAGACCCCGGGTGTGGGTGGCGTTTCCTATCAGCTCAATCAGTATAAGCAACACCTGACTCCCAATATGAAGGGTAACAATCTCACTATTGAGGGATCAGAAGAAGGACAGCCCTGGGTTCCTAAAGATTAGTGGTCAGCAAGAGCAAAGGCGTCGAAGACTTAGGACCAGGTGATATTCCAGTTTTTCTTTTTAATAAATCTCAAAAATGTCACATGGTGTTTTCTGTACCACCTCTTGGTTCGTGCCCTGTGCTTCTGTACAATTAATGCGTAGCTAAAATTCTAACTTAAAGTGAGTTTAGCGAAATGCCTTGCCTATACAAAGAGTGACAATTTAAGGGGGTGAAACGTTCCGCTACCACTGGCTAGTAGACACACACATAAAGTATGATATACACACACACAAATCGCATATAAGCTTTTCACCAGTTGTTCTAACCTAAAATCTAAATGCGTTCGTGCTTAGACAACTTTGATTAACTTTTTTGATCCACCTCAAATGTTGACTACTGCATATATATCTCAGTGGTAGAGCGTTGCATTAGCAGCGCAAAAGGTTGTGGGTTCGATTCCGGAACACACAGCTGTGTAGAAAATGTATAGCCTGGACATCTCAGCACCTGTAAGTCGGCTTTGATAAAAAACGCTGCTAATGCAGAAATTATGTCTCTTTTTTCCAGGGCCACACAACCCAATTACACTAACGTACATGAGGACAATCATATATAAATTAAATTCTACCGTACTACAAACACCATGTACGATACACAGCAGCATTAATTTCTTGTGAATGTATCACAACTCGACATAAGAGTGCCCAACCCATTCAAATGAACCATCTGTCTTTTACAACATACCATTTACTGTATGTGGGAATCATTGGAACAAAACACATTTAAAGATTGATACTTAACTCTTTAAATAAATAACTCGAATTAAATTTTTTCTTTAGTTTCTCATTTGCTTTGTTCAAACCTGACCTTGTAACTTAAAAAATTAAAACTAAAATATCTGTGCATGGAACTGTGTCACAGGTTTTTTATTGGGATACATGTGCCTGCTTTTGCGAGCACAGCCTCTTGATACGTGGGTAGATTGAGGACAGTGCAACACGTAGATCGTGCTCCACTGACAAGCGCTGCATTTTTTTGTTTTTCACGTATGCCAGGGATGAGAAGGCTAGCTCACACAAGTAAGAGGTTGAAAACGGCAACAGCACATTGATGCCGCATTCTGAGATAGATGGGTATTTGTGTCCTACATGCAGTCAAAATTCATCCAAAGACATTTCTCCAAATTTTAATTTCAAAGTGCGATCCATACAGAGTTCTGCCAGTTCTTCTTGCGCTTTGATTGGCAATATCTTTGCCGATTCTGATGCGAGATGGTTAAAAGGATCACAGATCCAGTCAAAGTTTTCATTAGCAGCGGGGAAGTAAAACTCAAACCTTTCCTGTAGCGTTTTCAGATGTGCAGCTATAGATTTTAAGAGATCCGGTGTCTTACGAGCGGGGTCTTCTACTGTTAAGGGAAACATGTCGAGTTCATGTCGAAGCTCATAAACACGGGAAAGCACCTTGCCCCGTAACAGCCAGCGCACCTCCGTATGCAGTAGCAGGCTCTGATGCTCAGACCCCATTTCATCGCATAGTATGGTAAACAATCTGGACTTCAAAGGTCGTGACTTAATGTAGTTCACAATTTTGACAGCTTGTTCTAATGCTACAGTCAGGTCTGGGGGCATTGCTTTTGCGACGAGTGCTTCATGGTGCAGCATGCAGTGGGTAATCTGCACATCTGGGTTTTGGTTCTTCACCATAGTTATCAGTCCTTTTACTTTTCCAGTCATAGTTGCCGCTCCATTTGTGCAAATACTATGACACATGCACCGGTTGAGACCACGTTCTTTCAAGTACGTATTGATGACAGTAAAACTTCTTACCCTGTTGCACGACTAGATAGCTCTTTGCAGAAAAAGAAATTCTCCGAAATTATTTCCTCATCAGTATATCGCACACTGGCCAGGAGACAACAGTGTCTGCTGCAATCTGTAGAATCGTCAATTTGGAGTGCAAATTTGCCACTTTTGATTAGTTTTTCGGTTTGTTGTGTTTCTATATCAGCAGCCATGTCGTCAATACGACGTTTAATCGTGTTGTCAGATAACTGGATTTTGACCATTTCTTTGACAGCGTCCTTCCCTATCATTACTCCTACGATTTTCTTGCAGGCTGGCAAAATGAGTGATTCAGCAATGGTATGGGGCTTCTTTGATTTGGCGATTAGCTCTGCTACTAAAAAGCTTGCCTCCTGAGCTTTCTCAGACACACGCACACATGACATCATTTGTTGGTTCTGTTTAACATTTTGTGCTTTTGGTCGCTTGAAGTATTCTATGTTTTTGCTAGATAAACCGTGGTGTTTTGTGTCTAAATGTCTCTTCAGCTTACTTGGTACCATTGCTGCATTTGATAGCTTTTCCCTGCAGACGAGGCATTCAGATGTTGGACAGCTAGCATCTCCGATCCATGTAAAACTGTAAGTCAGGTAGCTTTCACTGTACTGCCTGATTGTATTTTTTTTGGGCTGTGTGGTTCGTGTTTGATGTCCATCGGTCTTCTGGGCTGTGACCAGGGTTCCTTGTTCAACAAGAAACCCCCATCGCTACTCAAAACTAGCCCAATGGCGTTTCGAGGGGGTCCCCAGTTAAAAATCGCTTTTCGGGGGGTAAAATACACGTTTTTTTTGGCAGAGTTCCCCTGCTAAAATTTGCATTCCAGGGGATAAATATCATGTTATTGGAGTCGCTTCAACCCGCGGACATTAAAAACAACCCGCGGCAACAGTGTTAAAGTAGCCCAATTCCGCAGTTGGCAACACTGGCTGTGACTTTTCTGCTTTTCATTTGTTTTAAACTATACATTTAGCCCTCTTTCCTGCTATCCTGTTAATAACTGCGTGAATATCACTTTCGCACGCCACGTCAAAGGGACCGGAGCGGGCGATTCTCGAACGGTCCATTAGCGGTAAATCAATATTTAAACTTTAAATATGCATGAAATTGTGTTTTTTTCGCTTATTTTCATTTGGACATGCTCATATGTTGGTGTTTTGATATATTTTTTAAATTATTCTGTAAAAGGTTTTAATTAGTACTAAAATTATTTTTAGGCTGTTTAACTTGGTAACAAGCTGAGATTCTGCGGCCCCCCTAGCCATTGTCATGGCACCCACTTTGGGACCACTGGTACAGTGTTTACTACCTTCTTTAATTATATTGTTATTAAATATTTATTCATTTTGTCCTTTGTCCCTAAAGTATAAGTATTGTTATTTTACCATTTAGTTCTTTTTTAATCCATTTTCAAAGTTTCTTGAATATAAATGAAGAATAAATATATCGGCTTTATATCGGCCGTCGCCAACCTGGCTTTCCAAGATACGGCATCACTGTCCCAAAAACCATACCGTTCCGCCGCTACTATTATATGTCAGCTTTATTGCTTACCCAATTCGATTATCCTGTAGTTCACAACCAGCTCCCTACGCTGTTCACAATACATGCAGGAGAGACACAATCAAGCTAGTTTCCCGTACGACGTTTTGTCACGCTGCACACTCTGAGCTCAATCGAACACATCCTCTTTCCTCTCACCCACTTTATTCCTGCTCCTGTGGAACTCACCATTAATTTTGAGAGAGTATTGCCCTTAAAAATAGTATCAAAAAGTTCATCAGCTTCATTATGTACAGATAAAAATCAATAAAAAAAAAAAATATACAAACATATAAACCAAATACAGTATGGCTTAATTAAGAGTTGGAAGTGGGAAGTTTGTAGTTTTTACTAGACTGAATGCTTGAAATTTCCTCAGTTATATTATCAGCATTAAACTGATATACTGATATACAGCAATTAAACTTATTGGTTTGTAAAACTAGTTGTGCCTATCATCTAATTCTGCTCTAATACAGTGTTCTCCTGTCACAGAGAAAGAGTGCAAAGGGCTGTAATGGGTGGCCGCGCGTCTGCACTTTACAGAACTGCCACAGGACGCATGATGGGCTTAACCGTCATTATATTCAGGTGAAGTCCTCTCAGTCTCCAGCGCTGTTAACCGACCACTCCACTCATCCATCTCAAGCCACACATTGCGTCTTTCTCCTCTGTCTTTGTGCCATCATTATTCTTCCTATTTTTCCTCTGCACGCCTGTTTTTTGCATATTTTTTTAACAAACTAAAGTAGCAGCACTACTACTGTGACTTTTTCAGTAGTGTGACAGTGCTCAGCTCTTTTCAAGCCAGAAATTCTAATTTCGCTGATAGCATAAAAAACGCTACCTGCTATATGTTTCTAGATGCTATGTTTCCAGTCCAGCGAACTGGGTATAACCAACACAACAAAAATTTCCACTTTCTTTCACCACCTTAAACTTTCGAGTCAGTTATGAAACTGTTTTTTAGTGGACGTTCTTGAAAATGACCTTGGTAGAGGTTAAAAAGAAAAAGAAAGAAAAAAAGAGAGTCAAATGTATTTTTGCAGCTTTTTTCACGCAATAATATATATAAGGCTATAGCATAACATCTATACTTTATAAAATCAAAAAACAACAGAAAAAAAGAGACAGAATTCACTACTACTTTTTGCACAAGGTCTGTCCTCCGATTTTTAGCTATGCATTATTGATAACATTTGCTATAACACAACAAATACCATCATCCCAGCATATTATTTTGTATTATAGTATTGAAATAAAAAATGCAATGATACTACTGTTATATACATTGAATAAGATAATTATCTATATATATAACTTATCATATCTATCTAATATCTATATATACTGATATTATATATATATATACCCTGGTAAAAAATATGTGTTTTAACAGTAAAAGACTGTAAAAACACTACCGTAAAAACCTTATATTTGGTTACAGTAACTTTCCAAGCTCTCCGTGCTAAATTCAAGGATTCCAGATTAATTGATTGTCACTATACAATATCAGTGAAATGTGCGCAATCGTAACAGTTCAGAACACCTGTAACTTTACATCTGTAATACAAACAGTAATAATAATAATAAGTATGTTAATCCCTACACAATCCACCACATACACAGCCATGCAAACAAAGCGATAGTGCAAGTTAAGCCTTGTCGGCAATACAGTCATAATAACCGGTATGCGGTTGACAATACAATACAAATACAGGTACAAACAAGCGATGTGCATTTGTAAGCCGGATTTAATATCGGATCTGCGCGCAGTATTGCACAGTTGGCACTAATAGAAAATCTTATATTTGCATGATTTTGCTCTAAAGGCTCCCGTAGTGGACAATATGTGCACAGGAATGATTGCCAACATAACAAAAAAAGAAAATTACAAACGATTGCACACTATTAGAGGGAAATGTATTACCATTTAATGCAATTTTACATAAAATTACTGTTAGAATACGGTTTTTTTTGAATGAAAATAAAAAGGCATGTATAATTTACAGTGCAAAACTTAAATTGACACTCCAGAATCCCTGCTGACCCTTCATAGTTGATGTTTTCGGCTCGATTTTGTGCGTATTAGATGTTGCTTAGGGGTTTTTCGTGCTCCTAATGTTGGTTAAATTTTGTTATTGCATTAGTCCGAGATGTGGTTTACCTGAGTGTTTTAGGGTTGTGTGGATGACACTGTGCACCTTCGTTATAAATTATGTGCCCTCCTCCGCTCGTAGAAAAGCGTTTGCGATGAGCTTTGTTCATCACGGACTTATCATCACCACCAGTTTGTGGTGGTGATCGGTGGCATTCTAACAGATATTAGTACTTCAGTATGTTGGTTTATTAATATTACATCAGTTAATGAAATACTGTATTTTATTGTGAATTATTTAGTCCTGTAAACCTAAAAGTGCTACCATCATAATACTTTACCATTAAGGTGAGTGTCTGCACCACATCTGCCGGTATTTTTCCGAAATGCACGATGTTTTTTACAGTGTAATCTCTATATCAGAGATATATTATATATATAATTATATAATATATATAGCTATAGCTTCTTAATATATGATATAGATCTAGATTAGTTTATATTAGGGGGGGAACGATACCTATATTCGTATTGACTTTCGGTACGAGCTTTCGGTTCAGTACGCCTTACACTGACGTTCAATTCATTGACTAGTCCTATTACATCCTGGAAATAAAAGAGCTTAAGTGTGTGAATGTTCTCACTGTGCTCACAGGCAGCCCAAAGACATTAACGCAACTTTCTGTCTGCCCAGTGGCGTAACGTTTTACGGACGGCACGCAACCTGGACTGTGAAGACCCTTGATACACACCCCTTGCGAGTTTGGAGTCGAAAGACGATGATCGTGTATCACGACAGCCGATATATTTGCAAACCATCAATTGTTGCAATATTAAATATTTGGCATTTTCTCAATTAATGTTAGACGTGTTATATTCTTATTTTTATAGCCTTCGAGTGAGCTTTTTACTATAATTAAAATTACATCATTTGCCTCGCCATATTACCAAATAACTGACGGCTTGCGACTATTTACTATTTTAAAACATCCTCTTATAGAAGAATTATAGCCTACATTAAAAATATTACTCCAATCCTCAAAGTCACATAAAAATCATTACATAAACGCCTTTTATTCATAGCATCCGCTTTTCAAAACCACTGTGTAACACCGAAATTGTTCTTCTCATTTTTTTTCTATGTAATCATTAGAAATATAGGATATTAAACAGTTTAGCTATAATCTGATATCAGCATATGTTGAAGTAGAATCGTTTGAGAGAATATGCGGCGTCAGATGCCGAAAGCTCCATCACTTACGCCCGTCAGTCCCCTTTTAATTTACTCTTCTGCATAGCAAATGACTGAGATTAAGACGTTCCCGCTAATCTTGCGCAAATTTTTGCATGTTTGCTTGTGTGTTATATATCCATGGCTCGCCTTCATGGTGTTAAAACAGAAATATTGTCTAAACTTGCGACATAACCAATGTACCCCCCAGGTACCGCCGTACCAACCGCACCGTGACACCACTTTGTCCATAGCGAACGAACGCGAATTGTGTGAACCCGTACCCCCTAATAGATATATATATATTCTATAAAATGCTGTCAAACCGATTAATCACATCACAATAACGTTTTGTTACTTATTATTTATGTGTCTGTTTTAATTTAATTAGTATATATAAAGACCCACTTCAGTAGATATTTTGAAATAGTTACAAGTTTATACAGTTTATAGATGCCATTTCTATATTTTATATTTCCAGAATAGATTGAATATATAAACAACTTTTTCTAAATATAGACAGCATGTGTGTATTTTAAATATACATAATCAATATACCAGTCAACACAGTCCACCATTCGCTGGAGCACGGGCAGCGCGGGCCGAGTTAACGAGGAGACGTGGCGATTTCACAGAACGAGAGATTTTCACGATCCAATAGAGCCCAGAGCACAAGGTGAACGTCCCACAAGTAGACCCGACGAGGAGAAATCCAGCAACACAGGACAATTACCAAACACAGGTGCACGAAATGACTAATTAACTACAAGCGCGGACAGGACCTACCAAATAAGGACTTAACATACACACGGGTCCTGATCCTGCACACCCATAGATTCTTAAACAAAGCTTTTATTATGGATGCGATTTAAATCGCGATTATCGTTTGAGCCCTAATTAATATAATATATATATATATAGATATATAGTGTATATAATCATATATATATTATTTATCTTCTAAATTTAATCACTCTATTGCCCAAATTCACGTCATCGTTTTTTGCCCGTTTAAGTACTAACGCCAATTGAATATATTTATATTTTCCCGTTAAAATAGCTTATATTCTTAGTATCTTGTACTGTTTCAAACCTCTATAATTTTTAGTACTTAAAAACTACAGTTTTCAAAGTAGTCTTCAAGAAACACTGATTCTACTTATCTCCTCTCCCTTACCTCTCCTTATTACCGTGCCCATTCCTGTATTCCTGTCTTCATTATTCAGAGGCGGTGTGGCGTGCATGGGGCCGCTTCAACGCTGTTACTTTTGCCTCTTTCTGCCCGTTATTATCTCTCTCTGTTATTAATGACCCCTCAGTAATGACCTCCCTCTGAGGACGGCGGAGGACGTTGGCGAACGACTGAAGCCGCAAACCGCTGTGCACTGCCCCGAGACGCCGCATGGCCGCCGTGATATGTTATGAATGATGATGAGTTATCGATGTGCTCCGTCTAATTTAGAGTCCAGAATGTCTGCGGCAATCATAGCTGTGACCGCAAATACAAAGCGGCCATTGATTGTGTTGGGCTGGACTTCAATTGGGTTTGCATCTGGAAGATCACATCACCATAACTACGTTCTACTTTGACTGCGCGCACCTATCCCCATTAGTCTCCACTCCTGATCATTGAACCTATTACTGGCCTTAACTTCAAAACCAATAATGAAAGGGTTAGGGGTGTGGAAAGTGCTTAACTTCGTCAATTCGATTTGAGCTCATTATGTTTTCTTTGTTTAGCACGGTTTTAAAATCTATTTTGAGCGCTTTGCTGTCTATTCTACTTAGACAACAGCCTAACTAAAACAAACATTTCTAAATAATATATGTTACACATCCCTATCCTAACTCACAATGGATTTCAATAGTGGTTTAATTTGTTAAGCATGTTGCTAAGCAAAACAGCACAGTACTTTAATAAGCTTATACCCCATAAAACGTGAATAGTCACAAATATTGTGTAAAATAATTTCAGAATTAAACTGAACTATTTTTATTTATACAAAGCACTAAAACCAACATTAATTTCAACTCATCTGCTGAATTTGTATTCCCTCAGCTCATTGCAATGCATTCTGGGATTGTTTTATTTGGCACATGCAAGCAATACTGACTGAAACTGGCTAAGCTAAGGTATCTTAGAAGGTAACATACCATAACATTTTGGAATGGAAACGTATACTGGCAGCTCCAAAGCTGGATCAAACATCTGTATTTCAAAAGTAGCATTGTTTTTGCATTTGTTTTATTTAATTGCAACATAATAGTGCCCCGTTGTGTGAAAGTGTACTATGATGAATTTTAAGACTGTAACATTATGATATTAGTTTCACAAGTGAGCTCATTTTACTACCAAATTCTCAATATTGTAATGCAAAAACAGAGTCTCATTTTCATTACTGTGAAATGGAAAATGGATTAATATATAAATCAAATATACCATGGTTGAATTTGTTGTACTGCCTACAATTAGATCAAACTAATTGATTTTGTGTGTGAACTTCCTCATTGTAAGTCACTATGGATAAAATTGGATTGGATACAAATAACGAATACAACGTGAACAAATGTATATATTTTCATTAAATAAAATTACATAAAAATGACTAAAAGACAGAAATGAAAATCATTTTAAAAAATTGAGAAAGACAATACCAAATGCATTAAAGTAATGAGAATAAGGGATAAATGTGCTAACACTTAAATAATGTGAAATAACATTTTTAATGAAAAATATGAAGATGCAAAAGATATCTTAAAGGGTACAGTGTTTCCCCTGCCATTATATTAGGGGGGCTGCCTGCCCCCTTGAAAGTCAAGTTAATTTTATTTCTCCATAGCACCAGATCACACAGAAGTCATTGTAAGTTACCTTTCCTAAGACAGGTCTATCTCCTGTGTTCTTTTATAAAAAACCAATTTTTTTTTTGGAAAAAAAAAAAAAAAAAATGCCTTATGTTATTTATCTTATTTACACAACGGCATGTCAATTCTGTCTCTACGTTACATGGCCGCGCTCTCTGTATTTGCCTCACTGGAGCACGGGGGGCAGTGATAGTTCCGGCCCCGATTGCCGCGCACCAAGAGCCCATCTTCCCACTTCCACTAGTAATTTGTTGATATTACTCAAACGCTATTTTTAATATGAATTCCTGGCTGTCTACTGTGTTATATGATGGCGCAGACGCGCGGTTTTGTTTACTACTCGTACTGAAGCGTGCGTGCCTCTCGGTGATTTCAGCGTCTGCAGTCTCACTATGATACGAATAAATTACATGAACAACACATCTCCAGAACTCACTTCAGAGCGTTTGACCGTTCATTCAAAACTATCCTCAATCATATAAAAACCACAGGCATTGAAGGTATTCACGGCAGCCTGTCATAATAAAAGTTTGGTTTAACTTGAAGACATTACGGCAGAAATATATACTCCTGTTTGGCAATATTTTGGATTTTGATAAACCTGTTGACTTTGCCGTTTATCTAAGTGATTTTGGAAGTTTTTAAACCAGTCGTTCTTTAGTTAAGTGGTTCCACCATTGTTTGCTGATCTTTTTACTTTATTTAAACTTAGTGTCCATTTATTTCATTTTTTATTTGACATCAAGGGTGCCCTCACGCTTTTCCCACACGTACTTCGTTTTGCTATAACGTCCATACGTTCTTATTAGTTGGTTTAATTTATATAGGTTTACGTAGCCGATTTCAGTTTTGGATACCGATTTAAACTTTAGGTAAGTTATTGTTATTTTATTAGTGGCCCATAGCCTGCCCTACTAGCATGGCTAGTATGTAGTTGTTTTGTTAATAAAGTTCTATGTTTTAAATATACGCTAAAGAGAGTTTGACGTTGTATTTTGTTGTTGAATTCAAGCAATTGACCTCTTACTCCCGCTCATCAAAGTGAAATAAACCCAATAAAAAATTGCGCACGGCACTTTTAAGCTATTTAAAGCGAGGAAAAGAGGGGAAATTCAAAGAACTAAAAACTAACAGTTGCTTTACTCCGAATTGCCGCTATTTCAAAGTGAAGTAAAATGCGCACGCCGCTTTTACAAGCCATTTAAAAGCGGAGGAAAAGAGGGAAAAGAGGGAACTCCCCGCCCCCACCGGGTCTATTTACCGGTGTATGTCACACGTCTCGACTTAACTTGGGAAAATCTCCTCCCCGCACACCCTACACCAACATTAACTTTTGCGTTAAACTTTTACAAATAATTGTGTTAATTGCTTTAATTTCATGAATTAATTAGACATGTTTTTTGATTATTACAATTTTATTTAACCATTAAAAAGGAAAGTTTTTTTTTTTTTGCTTTGCCTTCATTTTATTATAATTACAACTGATAATTGCCCTGTTCTGTGGGACCTCAAGCTGCTAACTCTCGCATTCTGGGTAGGCTGGTGTCATTTAATAAAAACACTGTTGTGAAATTTTGGATTTGTTGATCAAAACAAGCAAAATAGTGACAAATTGCCTCTACAACTCTACAAACAATTTCCAGTATCACCTTTGAAAATGCTGACTACATAGTTTCATGTAGCATATTAGCTTTCTATTACTTTCTCCCCAAAGGGTTTTGTCATCAATAACCATTAACAGTAACTAGTTTTCAGAAAAGTGCTGCAGATAAAAGGAATGAAGCAACCTAAAAATGCTCAGAATAAACTCAGTTACTGAAAGCAAACAACAACTCGTATATAAAACGTCATTCTTTTGTGCAAGACTGTATGCATTGGGTTTGTTTGTGTATTCAAGGAACACCAGGCTCTAGGTCAAACGCGAGCCTCTCATTGTCATTTCAAGGTGAACGAGGCATTTAGACAATCTCCCCTGCACACGCACCATCTGCGACAGTCTGTCCCTTCACTTCCTCTCTGCTTTTTCTCTCCACAAGGTTCAGTTGTTGTCATCTACGTTATGAGAAAATGCTATGAGCTGATCTGGGAGCAGTGCCAGGTGCCACACGCCAGTCTGTTTCCTTTAATACCCTCCATTTTAGCATAAACTGTAATTAAAGCAACTTGGCACTACACTTAGCACAGGAATTTTACAGTTCAGACCAACGGCTTCAGAGCTGAAGAACACAACCCCATTCATGCGCTTGAACTGATTTTCTTGTAGTTTTACAATAAGCAAGTAACAAAACATTAAGGACATAATGACATTTTCTGGGGGCGGCTGGGAATTTAAGAACCAAGTCCGCAAAATTAGGACGAGAGACGATTCATAAATCAGCAAAACAGCCAAGAACTAAATGATCCTAATCCCAATTTATCTTTTCAGATACAACCAGAAATCCCAAATCTACTGGAAATCTAAATTTAGAGAGTGCCAGGCTGGTACAAATATCCGTCTCAGCTCTGGAGCAGAGAATAATTTGCTTTTACTGGATTTTTACATGCATATCTTTGTTTAGATGACCCTCTCTAGTATTAAAATCATTAATAATATATTTCATGTCTCCGGTGAGGTTTGACATTTCTTGCACTCTGACTAAATGAACCTGAGAATTGTTTTATCAATGCATAAAAGCAATGATTGCCACTACTGATGTTTAATCAAGTGTATTCAGATTTGTATTTGCATCTTTGAAGGTTGTTTAATTCATTGCTACATCAATTTATGAAGAATTAAAATAAGTCCAGGGAGGTCTAACATAGTCCAGGGAGGTTTTAAACTTAACATATTCAGACAACATCTAATCAGTTTTTTTAATAACTGGTTTGATCATTAGCTTTTATTTGTCATTGTACAGCCAAAACACATTACTGAAAGATTATCTGGAAAATACTGAAGTTGTATCAAATCAAGAGAGAAAAGAGAGAAGCTATTTATTTTAAATGAATTCTCATGCTTGTCAGCTTTTCATTCAAAAGTTCTATACACCAAGTAGCTAAGGGTGGCAGTAGTAAGAAATAAATCCTAGAAATGTACCACAAATAAAAATTATTCTTAAAAAAAATAAAAAAAATAAATAAAATTTTCTGCCTTGTAGGTTCTCTTTCATTAAAGCATGACTTGCATGTAAATCTGCATTGTCAGATGAAAGACTGGTCAGGGCAGTTTAAGAATGCAATAGACTATTGATTGTTTTTTGAGAATGATGTGGTAAAGGCTGAGGACAAGTGTGAGTGGGACTGAATCAGTGATCAGATGTGGATAAAACGATCCAGCAGTCTGTTGTTAGTATTCATCAGTCATGGTGAAACCATTCTCTCATTACGGATTCAAACTGAGACGTCATCCCCTACACAACATGGCCCGCATGTCACACAGGAAGTTCATACAAAAGCAAAGTGAGTAGAAAATTACTCTGAAACAATGGTGAAAAGCATAGCCTACAGTAATAGTACTGTGTCTTACTCCCACACACGCATTCAATATTCAAATAGATTCTGAACAAATAGATTCGAGAGTCAGAACAATGTTACTGCTAAAGAAAGCAGTTAGAATGGGGATACATGGAAAGCATTTTGTGCCTACCTAGACTATATTACAGTTTTAAAACATTGTGTATACTACAAATTACTACTAGTTAGTAATTTGTAAATTAGCTGCATTTTCTATCCTTGTTTTACAGATAGAAATGATACTTTATATCATGTGGCTTGTTTAGTAAAGCTGTTGCTACTCATGATTCATTGCTTCCTAGCTAATCTACTAGTATCTATCCATCCATCCATCCATTAAAATTTTGTATGCAATGTACCTCACTGTAACTCACTATGAATAAATTACCAAATAATATCAGTAAATGTACATTTTAATTAAAACTATTCAAAAATAGTTTTTATATACAAATTACTATACTACAAAAATGAAAATCATCATACAAAATATTGAGAGAAGACAATACAAGATGCATTAAATAATGTCAATAATGAAATAACGTGACAACAAAATAGTCTAAGTTCTAATATGAGTCCTAATATTCATATTTTCATTCACTTTTAGAGTGAAATTTGGACCTGGATTTCCAGGTTTCAGGTGTAGAAGAAATTTTCACTCAGTATATTGAGCATAAGGGAAGTCGTGGCCTAATGGTTAGAGAATCGGACTCGTAACCCAAAGGTTGCGGGTTCGAGTCTCGTACCGGCAGGGATTGTAGTTTGGGGGGAGTGAATGTACAGTGCTCTTTCCACCTTCAATACCACGACTGATGTGCCCTTTCCCCAACTGCTCCCCGGGCTCCGCGCAAAAATGCTTATGCCCACTGCTCCGGGTTGTGGTGTTACTGCTGTGTGTGTGCACTTTGGATGGATAAATGCAGAGCACTAATTCCGAGTATGGGTCACCATACTTGGCCACATGTCACTTCACAATCACCAATATATTTCACAAATAATTACAAAGAAACGGCAAGTAACACATTGAATTAAAACGTGAAATTTTAAATAGTATTTTCCGGTAAAACATACTCCATTACTCTTTTTTTTTTTACTTCAAAAAAACATTTTACCAGCTTTTGTAACCACTCAGAATACCCTAGAAACACCCTAGCAACCACCTGCAATACTCTACCATAACTGCGGCAAAACTCGTTCCAACAAGCACCACTCCAAATTTCTTCTGAAAAATGTAAAAATGTAGTTAATGTAGCCCCAGGGTTCCAGTATACCGTGATAATATATACCTGTATGATGAATAATGTTCCTATAAAAGACTTTCAAAACTACATTATTACCAGAACTTTTCTCAACAGACTGACTTTCAAAGCATTGCATATCCCACCGAGCGAGATTTGATTCGAGTCACAGTGAGTTATAGCGAAGTCCAGGTTATTCTGATCACCCCATGTATGTATGATTCCAATCTGATTTCCTTTGCGAGTCGGACAACCCTGAACCAGAGGAATCCTGTTGCTCTGTCATGCCGCGGCTTTTTCCGCCCACGCTCCGCCATCTACTGCAAGCCTCCAAAACAAGTGTGACAAACCTCTTACTTACAGACACAAACTCAGCCTCGCTTTCTCACACCTCTAACTCTACACCCTGCCAGGATGATCAAGTTTTTCCCAGAGTTTCTGCGAGCACCACCCCCGGCCTCAATACAAACAGACATCTGCGCTCATCTACACCCTCGCCGCTAACCCTGGCTCCTCCGTGCGCCATTCACCCAGCCAAGACGGAGCGAATTTCATTTTACAGACCATCTCAAGGGAGGAGGCAGAAACTGAGAGGGAAATATGGAGAGCGAAGCAGTGGTGCTGCAAATCCATTCCTGTCTTAGCGCGTTGCGAGCATCTCATGTCCCTTAGGACTACTGTCAACCATTGCAAAACTGGGACAGGAAGAGAGCGAGAGAGCTTATTGACGGTCACTCAATTCTTGTGACACAGCTAAACAGCATCAGACAGTGTCACACTAGAAATGAAAACCAACACTATTAAATTTTCATTAAAGGAAGCGGCTGTTACAAGCTCTGAATTAATTTTTAATAGCTTACCGGGGCTTAATCAGTTGTCTTTTTTCAACATAGTTTTTGATTTACGCGTCAGTCTGCGACCTTTAAAGGGGTCAGACGATGCGATTTCAAGTTTTCCTTTTTCTTTGGAGTGTTACAAGCTGATTGTGCATAGATAAGATCCCTGAAGTTGCAAAGACTAAAGTCTCAAACCAAAGAGATATTCTTTATCAAAGTTAAGACTCGCCACGCCCCCCTAAAACGGCTCTGTTCTAACACGCCCCCAAATATCTACCTCACTATGTGAAAATATTAGCATAATACTGCCCAAATGTTCACGCAAAGAAAAAAGGCGTGGTTTCAGTAACCACAGTTAGTGTTGAAGCAGCATGTCAGGGAGACGCTGTGTGTTTCTCGGCGAAAGCAAAAGCACTTTATTTGGCCTTCCGAAAGTAGATGCATTTAGAAATCTTTAAGATTACTTACAACAGAACTGCAATGCATTTTATGGATGACCGTTTCCTAGGAGAGGAGGTAATTCTGACTTGGCTATGACAATCTGGCGCTTCTGAATCAGCTACATGTTTGTTTTGTTTAGTATTTGCTATTGACTGTTCAAATGAGAGTTTTGCGCATCGTGTGTGTGAGAGAGAGAGAGTGAGAGAGACCACACGTGTCTGTCACGCGACTCTGTTCCCCTTTCCGGCTCCGTCTTTACATTTATTTTGAAAGACGAAGCTCACGATTATGGTAAGGGGCGTTAAATTTCCAACAAGTGCTTGCGGTGTTCGGCCAATCACAAAGCACTAGGTCAGCTGGCCAATCAGAGCAGACCACGCTTGTCAAAGGAGGGGGCTTTGTAAAACTACCGTTTGAGACGCGGCGGGCATAGAGACCTACATATGCAGTTATTTGAAAATAATGTGTTTTTTTGCAACATAAAGCATTCACATATTCGTTTACACCAAATACACAAAATAAGTCCTCGTTCAAAAAAGCATCATATGACCCCTTTAAAAAATACAGCTTCCAAATGTGGTTTTGCAGCAATGCCACAGAGAAACCACTTTTGGCTCCTCAATGAACCTTTCAGTAAAGAGTTCTTAAAGAACCACTATTTGCTTAGTGTAAAGAACATTTTAATAATTCAAGACCGTTTCCACACTAAAGCAACTGTGTAGATGTTAAAGGTTCTTAATGGAACTATGATTGCCAATAAACAAGCTTCAAGCTTCATCCTTGACAGTAACATCCTAAAGTCAGTAATGCCGCTGCAACCGTTCATGTTGTTTCAAGGGAGTTAATTACATAAAGATATCGAGACAACACTGTGCTGCTAAAAACCATTAAACGCCGCTCTTATCTATTAGAAGTGTAAACGCAATTAGGCTTTTGAAATCAAAGGTTTCTATTTAATGAATTAAAGGTAGATGTCTAAATTTCAAATCCAATTAAAGCATAAAGCTTGAGGTCCAAAAATGAAATCTCACTGTATTTCCCCTTATTAAAAAGCACAAAACACACATTTTCTAAAACAGCATGGGGGAGCCTAAATGAAAATGAGAATTTGTTTGCAAAAAGACGTATCAATTACAATTATTTTCATAACTTGAACGTAAGATGGCTCTACCTGCACATAAGCCATTAAACAAGACGTGAATTGAGTGTGATATGCTTAGAAAAGAGAAGGGCTTTTACATCATTTACCTAGAAATTCTCAATCCGAGCTACTTCCTCACTCACGCCTCTCAAAGTCACTCCATCTGATGGTGCAATTGAACTAAAATGCCTCCATTAATTTTTCAAGCATGAGAGACAACTGTTCTTTGCAATTCAAACAATCCCACAGTTGTGATGATGGTGGGTCTTATTATACAGCATGCTGGAAACATAGCTTCAAATGAAATTAGAAATGTCATAATGGCAGCAAGTTCACAACAGTTTCTGCATTGTGGACTAAACATTCATGATAAACCCAAAGTAAGATGCTATCTGTGTCCTCACTGGCCTTCATCAACCAAGATCTTTTAAGATTTTCTGAACAGATTGGATATGCTTTGGATTTGTGCTGAGAATTAGTTTCCCAGCCGGCAAGTGACCTTCAACATCGAAATGTAGTTGAAGTATTGCCAGTTGTCATTTTAATGTTAAAAAAAAATATGTTAATCAATTAACAATTAAACTCCGCACACCTGACGACAATAGATAGGACCAACTAGGTTTTTTTTTTATATATGTTGAAAATGTTTATGCTAAGGGCTGTGCAAAGGTTAACAAAACACTTTTGAATCAACATTGAAGTTTGAGCAAGATCTGAAAATTAAGCAAGTTGAAATTATGTTAGAATGTCAATGTTGATTTGATTTGTGAAATCAAAACAAAATCCAACAGTATTTCGACCTTGATCGATGCCATTGATTCAACTGTAAATAACCATTAAAATGTCAGATGGGTTACATAAAGGACAGTTTACCCAACAATTTAAATTCCCTCATCATTTACTCTCATGTCATTCCAAATCTGGTTGGTGGTTTTGGACCTCACTGACTTTCAATGTACGGGCCAAAAAAGTTGAAACATCTGTTGTTTTCAACAACATAAAATCACAGTTTTGGAACAAAATAAGGATCGGTAAATTATTATTATTATTTTTCATTTTATTTTTGGGTGAACTATCCCTTTAACACTGTTGGTCAAATAGAATTTTTTTTTCCCCAACCCCGAAATGTATTTATGTATTCATCCGCAATTATTTTGTGATGTCAGATCAGCAGAAGTTAGGACAGTGTTGTCCAGCTGAAAAGTTTTATGATCGTTCTTGACGCCTGGGAGGCCGTATTAACGGGATACTTTATATAAGTCGAGCTGTCACCAAACCCGATGCTCAAAGGGTAGGGTACGTCAGGGTGGAGGAGCTAGAGACATTATCTTGATGAAGCTATGATCAATACAGCCAGTGTAAGCCAATGAAAACCAGATACCATCTCTTTTAATTGAGATTATACTCTGCAAGTTCAACGTGTGCCCATCTGATTTAAGAGACAGCTCGGTCTCCCCAGTTAACTCTTCGTGGTGGGAATCAATTATGCCTTCTTCTCTGACATGCGACCTCAGAGAGTCGAGTGTTGTAGAGAAGTGGGGGGAGATCTTCGCCTGTTCTCTTTTGGGATTCATGTCGGTGGATACATACCTCCTTTTCTACAAATTTTCTTGCCGGGTTTTCTGGCACATTCCTTGGATATTCTTTTTACTGCAAAATGAATAGAAGACTAAAAAATAACATGGGAGTCCATTATGGACATCAGGAGCATGCAACAGCACAACTTGACTGAAAGAGGAACAGAATAGTTTAACAAGTTCTCTGACCTAAATCATCATCATCATGAGTACTGCACAAAATATACCCTCTTTATTGTTCATTTATGGGCTGTTTACACTAGTGTGTGTCTGTCTAACAAGTAAAGGGAGGGAAAAGATATCCGACCACCTAAAATGGACGTGCTGCAGCACACAGAAAGATTTGCATGTGCAAGGGATGGTGGGAAGGTTAGGACACACGTACAGCCTCACTCACTCACGCACACTCACACATTAAGCAGCGGCATGCATCGGGCATGCAGAGATCATGCAATTTTTTTCTCCGCTGCACTCACTACACTCTGCACAAAGGAAACTGACACAGTGAAATGACAAAGACAGGTCCGTCCTGCCCGCACATAAACTCACCATCCTCTGTTGGCACGTATATGTTTAAGAATAGGCAGTCTTCGCTCTGGTCCTGTATGTAGGACGACACCACTTCAATGCCATTGGTGAACCAAACCGGCAGCATAACGTCTGGTAGCCTGCCCTCCAGCAGGGTTTGGGGACAAACGGGGCCAAACTGAGTTGCGTTACGGATATCTGACCATGAAACAGGCGGCTCAGGTGGCTGGAAGCGCCTTTCGCCTGTGGGAGGTGCTGCGTAGGGGACGCCCAGGAACTGGATGACAGGCCCAAGGATCTCATTGTTGAGTTCTTTTTTGAATCCCCGCAGTTTGCCGTAAGTTGTAGTGACAACGGGGTCCGTTTCGTCTAGTTTTTGTGAGGCCGCCAGCTGGGCGTGCAGGGTCAAGCCTAATATCCAACACAAGAATGGCAGATCCAGGCTAGCGCTGAGGCCTAGTCGCGGACACATTGCCCGCCAGATGCCGCCCAGGCGGTTTGGTTGTTGGAAGGGCATGTTCGATCCTCTTCACGCTAGTCCCGCTACTAGTTTATATCCACCTGCACGAAAGAAACGATCAAACGCAAGATGCCAGACGTTCCGAAAGCGAAGCTGTCAAAAATCTCAAAGCCTCTTTGCATGGCAAGTATTCCCACATGGACTTAAACTCGGATCCAAGCAACATCTTCATCAAAAACCAGCTATTCATCAGGTCCCATTCTACTGACAACGTAGCTTTCCATCCTGGCTACGTGTGGGGCAGGGGTGGGGGAGGCATTTGCGGCAGGTTGTCTACAGATAAATCAAGCCTGGTGCAGTGGTTGGTCTATATCCTGCTGGAAATAAAAAAATAAAATAAAATTAGTGGTGAGACAGATGGGAAAATGGTGCTTTATTGGTGTCTGTGATCTCGTGTGCCTGCTATCAAGCAGAATGTTCTAGGATCACAGCTCACTGGCATGACACAGCATCTATTTCACAGACCCATTGAGACAGTTAAGCTAAGTTTCGGCCAATGGCAAATCAAATACTTCTCCAATACACTCAAAGGCTGAAGTGATTACATAATAAAGCAGTACTTAAGACACAGTATTGAAACTCATTTTGTCAGGGGGCATTCTGGGGTCTAACACGAATGTCGTAAAAGGTAAAACTTCTTCAAATATCGCAAATTATTCATTCATAAATATTATTTGTTTTTGGGAGTCTCACCACATTATATTTTACGATCTGTGGGTGTTTAGTCATAGAAAAAAAATTATTTCATGCTTCATACAATATACTTTTCTTTTTTTTTTTGCTCTTTTTCTTTTTTTGCTATATTTAAATATTCTTAAGAAAATAATCAAATATTATGCCAGACTACTCAATTTTTTCTTATTTTCCCTGAAATTTTTGACAAACTTTCATATATTAAAAAAAAAAGTTTATCATGCAGTACAAATGCCATTGACCGAGCAGTTTATACCAAGTAATCAACAAAATGTAATGTCGTTTTTTGTGATCACGGCTGGCTTGGACAAAAATCTCTTTATTCCCATTACTGCAAATCCAAGTCTGACGCACAAAATAAGACAACAGGCAACAGAATATGGAAAAGCAGCACCACAAAACTGTCCACATCGATTTAATGCATCATTCTCACTTCGTCAACTCACCGATCTGTGGCAACCTTGCAAATGTGCAAGAACTATATTTGGATCCCCCCCAGAACACAAGTCTTAATAAGGAATAGAGGTTCATTTATAACTGTGGGTGAGTCTTCCCCAGTGGACGCTGTGACGGGCGGATTCAGAACAGGCTTTCGCTCTGCACGGTAAATGAGAAAAGCACCTCTGCTTCTACTGCTCTACAATAGGGTTTATGTTCCACTATAATGGGGCATTTGTCTTGAGCACTACTGTACCACCACACACAGCCTCCCCTGCCCACTACCCTCCAACAACCAGATCATTCATGATGACTAGCCCTGGAAGTGTCAGCAGATCCGGACTGAGGGCCACACAGCCAGACAGGGAGCAGACAAGGCTGAATGGAAGTGCATGAGCTGACCTTTCTTCTACCCCCATATAATGGCGTCCACAGACAATGCTTAAAGAGCTTCCGTTCCATCTGATCAAAATATGTGGCCCTGAGATCTAATCTACTGTAATAAAATAAGATAGATTTCAGCAATAACATTGCCATTTTGCATTTTTTTAATGCCAACACAGGGCTCCAGACTGCGACCATTATTTCTGCCTGTGCAACTAAATTGTGAGGCACCACCTTGTTTAATGGCCGTGCATTTGTGCATATGGAATCTCAAACAGCAAACGAAACAAAGCATAACGAAACCGCGCTACTCGTTTGAACTGCGCAGCGCTTAGAGAGTAGAGCCTGGTTCATACTGCCCAGTTGTCCAGCAGAATTACACATATGAGGAAACGATGGATGGTTTTCAAGCAAAAGTAAACGACGCTTTACACAAAAAGAGGTGAAAATGTTGTGTATGTCTTGTGGGGGGAAAACAACCATGTGTAGTTTTACTTTTCGTTTGTTTCATTTTGAAAAGCTGTTATAATTTGTGTTTTACCCTCAGGTTATGTATACAGGCGCTCCCTTATTAATTTTTTTAGTGCTCCTCAGTGTTGCTAAATGTTCTGAATTATAGTCTGTATATAATAACAGCATGGTGTAGTATGGCTCATCGTATTCATTTTGTTAATACACGTTTGAAGTGTGTCATTGTCCTGACGTTTTATTGTTGTTGAGCTTTAATAAGAATAACAATGAATCTTTGCTTAAGAATACAACTGAAAGTAAGCAAAACAGGAAAATTATCGTCTGTAAAACCGTGACACAGTTCGCAAATCAAAAGCGGAACGCATCTGAAGCTGTGCTTAAAAACACGCACAGAGAGACTCTCGTTCACAAAATTCAAATCACAAATAAATTGGTGGTCGACTGATTTCCCAAGGCCGATATATCGGCCATATTTGGCATTTTTTTCAAATATCGGCATTGGCTGATAAGTTTTTTTGTTTGGCCGATGCGTTCGAGGTGGGACTTTTATTTTGAACGGCTGCGGCAGCGCCTGAGCACACAGTGCTTAAATAAAGTATTATAACGATTGCTTTTATATTATTAGAAATAGAAAGGCAAACATTATAATACTTCTCATTTGCCGTTAGCATTCAGCAAACACGCATTTATATAATTTAAACAAATCTTAGAATGACTAAAGAACATTTAATCTCACAAACCTTGCAGACTTAGTCGAATCCAGCTGTGAGATCTTGTGACGTGTGCATGTGACCTGCATGATCGCGTGTTCTCTGTGTGACTTTTGGTCCGTGCAAATTGAATGCTTTAAACATAAAATTTGTGATTACTTTAGCATTTGCCCACCGTCATAGGTCAGTATTTCACTGGGTGAGTATGTAAAATAGGTGTGACCGTGGCTTATTGAAAACAATATAAATTTTCCCAGAATACGATGCTGTGTTACAGCTTTACTATATGTTTTATAAGATTTTTTTATTTTTAAATTTTATTTGGGAAAAATACTGTATTCTCAAGTATAAGCATGATATTTTAAAATTTCTTTTTTACTCCAGTGTTCATAAATTTCGTAAATTAGTAATTAGATAAATACAATATATCGGCCACGTTTCCAAGCTATCTGGCAATGCGGCTGCCCAATAAAAACCAATACGGTCGACCTACAAATTAATAATACTAATGGACAGAACAGGCTGAATGGTTAACCTCTCGTGTCCATAACCATTAAGTTCATCGCATGCATGATTGATCTATGTTGTAGCAAAAAAAAGATACAAACAAAATATGCGACCAAAATGTGCTCATGCGACACGAATGAGACAGTTAGTCGCAAAAAGAGACACCAGTGGCTAAGAATGAGTCTGGAGCCGACAAAATTTATACATCAATAGGTTTGCAACACACCGCAGTATGATTAAGGTCGGGATTAACCAAAAAAAAAAAATAGAAATATTACAGCCTTACAGTCAAGTAGTAGAGGTCTGACGGTTGTAATAGATATATTAAGAATATATTAAATATTAAAGTTTTAAATAGTAGAATTGATCAAATATCAATGAAAAAATGTCCATAACGTGATCTTCTATTTGTCTATTTGTTGTTTGTAAAACATAGTGAAATATATTATATACATTCAGAATTATTATTATTATAGACGTACATTTAGCCGATTACTTTGAGTTTGCCTATATAAGCTTTTGAAACTGAAGTGTAATATTCGCTTAAAAGGTATGGATGGAATGGATGGATGCATTATACAAAAAGATGCTTATATACATATTTCTTATATACATTACTGATAAGCATAATATGCACAGTTATCTATTTGCCACATTAATATAAGCAATTACTATTTAGTTCGCTATACGGATCATAATTCATAATATAAAAAAAGTTAATATAAAATTGTATATGAAAACAAGAAACCCTGCGCCGACATGCTTTTAATACTTTTTGGCTTTTAATGACCAATCTCTAAGCCGCCATACAATTGTGAATATTTGGTTATATATATGCAAGTTCAGTCTTGCAAAGAAGCACATGCCTAAAACGAGCCTCATTCTGCAAAACCGAATTTGTTAGCTGAAGTGTTTTATTTATCCATGATTAGTCGATCTCGATTTGTCCCAGTTGACCTTTCTACTCCCCACACTTCATATTTCAAAACAAATTGCTCCTATTGACAGTAGCCTATCAATGACAGGCTTCAAAAAGATGCAAAACAGTCTGTCGCATCGCATAATTAGGCAAACAGATAAACAGAGACGCATGATGTGAAATCCACTGCATTGATTGTGTACCATATTCTTAATGAGCCTATAAAATTGAGATTTTTACAATAGAGTGACGAGACAAAACAGCTTCAACACCACTGCAAAATGTTTTTTTTAGTACATTTTACAAGAAAACACTGTCAGTCTTTCTTCAAAATGTTTACAATGAATTACTTTTTTGCCATTAATTGTGAAATTTACTAATGTTTTCTGAATGAAAAGTGTTTCTATACCACATATTTTAGTCTATATATAAGCATATTAGCAATTGTTCGTAATGAGATCAGGTTTGGCTCAGAAGATGGGGAACTGAATTGAGAGATAAAGACTTCTGAATCCTTTGAGACAGTATGCAACAATCTCTGTCGGGATCTTAACACAGTGTTCCCTTGCAGACAAACAGAGAATCCACAGCACAGAGACTGTAAATCTCCATAGAATACACACAATCTAAATTTCCTCTACATCTTTATGTTATGCCTTTGCTTTGTCTCTTATAGCTACATAATGGTACACTAATGACATCCTCCTCCCTCCTCTTACTCCAGTTTTGATAGATATGAACTGCTACATGAAGATATGCAAATATGTTTTAGTGAATACCTCTTCCAAAGAATTGAGGACACATTTTCCGCATGGTCAAATGTAAATGCAAAAACTTCTCCCTTTGGAATACATTCATCTATATATTTTTCTTTCATCATTTAAAACCTACCACAAATATCTTTTTGTGAAATATTTTGCTGTCTTTCTTTTGAATAAATGCCACTTAGTTTGATTTTCTGTTATATAAAGCCAAAGCATTCATACATTTTTTCCCTGTGGGTCTGATATCTTTGTCTCAATGCTTTGGTCGTGTATTATCTTGAAGTTTTTTTGTGTGTGTTTTGTCATTTCTTTCTGCTTGAAGTGCTTATCTTGTAGCTCCTGCTGTGAGTTGTCCTGTTAAAGACCGAGAGCTCTTAAACCCAGGGACTGTGAATCTCAGTTACAGTTACAGTGGTTGAGTCTCAGCTAAGACTCAAGCGCACCTAAAATAATAGAGCAGGGGTGCCCCAAACCCTGCTCCGGGCGTCACTGTCCTGCAACGTTTCAGCTCCAAATCTAATTCAAACACAGACGTCATTTTTAAGTGATCCTGAAGACCTAATAGTAGTTACCTCAGGTGTTTGATAGGGGTGGAGCTGAATTGCAGGACAGTCGCTCGCCAGGAGCCGGTTGGGCCACCCGTACATAGAGCCTCCGAAATATGGAATGTATTGCATTCAAATCATCGACAGCAGTAGATAAACAACTAAAAAGGAGAAAAAATACTATTTTCCCAAACTGATTAAAAGTTGACCAAACGAAATGTTTACAAGTAACAAAAGGATTTTCTTGTGTAATACGTTGTTCTTTGAACTTTCTATTCATCAAAGAATCATGAAAAAAATGTATCACAGTTTCCACAAACGTATTAAGCAGCTGTTTTTATCATTGATAATAACAAGAAACGTTCTGAGACAAATAAACATATAGAATAACAACTGAGGTCAGGTGGCACTTGAAAATATATACTTTGCCCATCACGGAATACATACATTTTCAAGTCAGCAAAACTGTTATTTTAAACTGAAATACTATTTCACAATATTACTGTTTTGGATTAAAATATAAAAGCAGCCTTGGTAAGCAAAAATATATATTTTCCCCTTTTTTTCCAAAAACAAACCTGACCTCAAAACTTGAAATAAGTAGTTTTTTTAACCATGTATCCTGTGATTTAAATATATAATTGCTGGTTTACACAGTATGCAACAATATTCAATTTTAGTCAAAGCACAAATCTACCTTCACCCGAAGGTTCTCAACAACTTTCTTATTCTCAACTTCCAACATACTGGCATCTGAGGATAATGGAGTACAGGTCAAAGCGGAAAACAAATGGCTGATTATTTTAGCGAATGCCGTCAGACGTTGTGAACACAGGCCAGAACAGTGAGTTACTGCAGCAGTCGGTCAAATCTCATCAGCGTTTGCTTAAGGCCCGCACAAGCTCACACTCACCTTAATGATCTCATCTCAACCGCAATAAGACTTTTGGAGAAATTTATAGGCCAAAGTTTATATGATTATGTGTGAATGTGCTTAGCTTGCAGGTCAGGATGGTGGTAGAGGCGAGTTTGGGGAATCTAAGGTCTGATTAAGAAGACCCTGAGTTTATTAGATCTGCTATCAAAGACTCATTAAAAATTACTTATCATTTGCATGACGGAGTAATCCATCATATCATCAGTCCAGTCAGTAACGCCACTCACACATCATTGGAAAGTGGTACAACAAAGTGACAGTTGACATCAATTCTTTTTTCAACACTTGCATGCTAGAAAAATGGCATCTTAAATAGGTAATTAAAAATTTGCAAAGCTTAAAGGAGTAATTCATCCAAAAATTATTATTTGCTCAACCACATGTCACTCCAAAACCATATGCTGTTATTTTTTTCTGCAAAACACAAAGACTAATTTCTAAACTGTCTTTGCAATGACCTTTTTTCTTCACTTCACTTGTTAAAGCGTCTTATCTGAAGTGAAATACCTGCACTTCAAACTCTACATTCAGATATTCACACAATTTTATGACTGTCTAAAACTAAAGGGATAATTCTTTCAAAAATGAGACTGCTGTCTTCATTTACTCCCTCTCATGTCATTCCAAATTTAACTTTCTTCTGCAAAACAAAAAAGAAGATATTTTGAACAATCAGTTTTGGTATCACTAACTTTCATTAAATTGACAAAAACAAAACAAAAAACAGAAATATTTCTCAACATATCTTCTCTTACGCCTCACCGAAGAAAGTAAGTCACAGAGGTTTGATATTACATGACGATATGACAGAATTTTCATTTCTTGGTGAACTACTTTTAGATATTCACACAATCTTATGGCTGTCTAGAAATAGCTCACCCAAAATGCAACATTTTGAAGAATGTTGTCAACCAAACAGTTTTGGTTACTACTAACTTCCATTTTATGGACAGAAAAAAAAGCCAAATGCCAAATCTCTCAAAAAACATACACAATTATGCATAACTCATTCCCAGCACCTGCGAGAGCGAATGCTTGCAGAAATGCTGAGGTGTATGACCACCACTGGGCCTTTGCATTATTCATTACAAAGGTACAGCTAGAGGAATATCTGCACAGCCAACACAAATATACCCAATCACTTCTTCACATATACAAACATGCATACGCATCCCCTCTAGCGGTCATATACTGTATATAGACAAAAAGTAGGCTTTGATGTTGTTCAGGCAGCTCTGAACAAGAGGTTTGTTTGAGGGTATGGAAGTTCTGGGCATATCTGGTAATGGTGATCACCACCAGGTGCATTCTAGGTATTAATACTGATTCAACTTGCTGTGATACCATGCTGCTTTGTGGCAAAATACTGTTGTGACAGTGAAGGCTGTAGTTGCGCTCCAAAAACTGCGCAAACTAGAAAAATTGTAGGAAATGGCTTGGTTGACAGCACAGCTTGATCTCATGAGCTTAGAACAAATGTAATCTGTTCAACTGCATCCGCTTCATCTGCAACAATGAGCGCCAAAATATGCATTGCTTGCATAGATTTCTATTAAACTACAAGAATGGGCCATATTTCTTGCTCGGATAAAATTTTCACAGCCGTTCAAATGTTTAGGGTTCTAATGTTTATTCGAGGAACATCTTATGATCACCAAGGCAGCATTTATTTAATAAAAAAATTTAAAAAAAGTTACCAATTTCACAACTGTCTATTTTAAAATACTTCAAAATGCAACGTTATTCGCGGTAAATGGCAAAGCTTGAATGGTTCAGCAACCCAGTTTACTCCAATGTGGGACATGATCCTTCAGAAGTCATTCCAATATGCTGATTTGCTGCTCAAAGACACATTCTTATTAAATGTTGAAAACAGTTCTGTTGATTCATATTTTTGTGGAAACATCGAAACATTGATTTTCAGGATTCTTTGGTGAATGGAAAGTTCAAAAGAACAGCATTTATTTGAAACTGATTTTTTTGTAAACATTGATGAATGGTCTTATCACTTCATCTCTCATCATAAAGTCTCTAACACTAAGTGTTACCCTTTGGTCAATAATTCAAACATATAGATTGATTTAAAGTGATTAAAAAAAAAGTACTAGGAGGAAAAAAACAAAAGAAAAAAATCCTTTGAAAAACAAACCGAAAGGCTATACCACATTTTTGTATACGCTACCGAAGTTTCACAACTTTAAAAAATGTGCAAGCTTGCTGAAGTAATAACATCACAGGACTGCCCATTTGGTATCTGGGGTGCAGTTCCTCAGTGTACAACTGTAATGTGTGAAAACCAACAAAAAAGCTTGCAACAGCAAGAGCTCCTCGCTATGGTGTCTTGAGCACGGGGTCCTCCACGCACCCTTGCAAGGGCACTCAGGATCACGAGTATGAAATCCGTGCATGTGTTGGGAATTAACATATGAAAAATATGCCCGTAGCATTACAATTCTCTAAATGCAAAAGTAGTGACCGCTTCCACGCTACAGTTAAAGTCTGGGAAAACCTCCCATACAGAAACAACTAGTGAAAAGTAGTGTGGTAGAACTTCCCGCAATTACACTTTGTTGTTATCCGCGTTAATTGGAGATTGTATTAAGAAGAGGCATTGAAATACAATTGCCGGTAGAACAGTGGGAAGAAAGAATCAGGTGTTCTTAATATGGGAGATGTCGAATGACAGGCTTTTGAAGGGCGAATCTGACAGCTTGACAGTTTAGAGCTGATCAACGGTGGGGACAGGTAGATCTTCGATCCACCGAAAATGTACAATCTGCCGGTCCCTGGTCAACAATGACCGCGTGCAAGGCATGTGGCAAATGACCAGCATCAAGAAGCGTTCCACCATTCAATGGAGGGTGTGAGGGGAAAAAAACTGATCCAATTTGACTTGAACCAATCCGGGATTAAAGAAAAGGGAAAAGAATGACGATCTTAATCAAGGTCAATGAAGCACCTTTACCATAAATGGACACTGTTCTACACAAAAGGTTCTGTATGTTGACCAAAGGTTCTGTTGGGTATGAAAATTTTCACGCACACAAAAATGACAGGACAGTTAAAAAACAGACCAGGGTAAACCCCTTCCATCAAATGAACTATTATTTGACACTACCTCTTAGGTATATAAAAAAAACTTGTATATTATTATTTTTATTTTCTAACTAAATAAATATTAATTTTAGGGAGTTAATTATCTCTTCATATTGATCACACTACACCACCCGACATTTGCTAATCGTGATTGCAAAAACCATGAAACTATACCGGTTAAGCAAAGTTAGTAAGAGTCTCACCCAGAGTAGGTTTAGTTTTGTGTGAAAACGTGACTACTGAGAGGAATTATATGAAAGAATGTATGAATGAATGGATTGTATGAATGCATAATAGGAAACCGATGGCATTTGTTTTTATTTGCTTTTTTTATCTTCCCCCCATGTATGTTCTAAAGCAGGTTTAATAGATAGCTCTTCACGCACTTTCATTTTAAAAGGCAAGCATCAAATGAAATAAAGTGGGAGACCCTGCCATAGAGTTTCCCTAAGATCCTTAACGGGATAGTCACCTAAAATAATGAAAAATGTCGATGGTTTATATGTTACCCCCAGGGATCAAGATGTAGTGACTTCACAGGAGAACCAGCAAACGAAGATTTTTAACTCCCAGGCCGTTGCAGTATCGTCGTTAATGCATGGCAATGGTAACAATATATATGAGAGTAAAAAGAGACGTGCGTACACACTCATGCACTGGATGCCCTCGTGCTGCGCACTCCAAATGCAGTTGGGCATAGGGGGATTAGAGGTAAAAATATTGATATAATACTGTTCGGTTCTCGCACAAACGATCGTGAGTGCTTAGGTATCAATGTGTTGTCACGCGCCCGCAGGCGTTTAATATGGATTGTCCACTGTGCATGTTTTTTTACTATCACGATTTTGTTACCATGCCTGCATTATAAGGACTGATTAGACTGCAACGCTGGAGTTAAAAATCATCATTGGTGTTCTACGAAGAAACAAAGTCACCTTAATGTCTGGATGACTTGGGGCAAGCAGATAAAACATCAAATTTCCTTTTTGCGGTGAAACTATACTTAACGAGAACAGTTCTAAAAGATCCACGTTATGTAGTATGAAGAATCTTTGAATAATCTAAAGAACTTTCCTTATTATACTATACAGTTTCATGGACTTTGGTCCATGAAGACCGACCATCATGGAAACTTCTCAGGACAAAGGTTTTTTATTGTGGATAAAGATCTTTAGATGTTTCACATTGACGAAAAAAAGTACAACTTATATTAGGTGCTTCCGCCGACTATGTACTGGCATAAAAATGTCGTTACAATATTATTGGTCATTATTTGTATGCAAGCCACTTTGCGTACGAGTTGGCTAGGGCAGGGAAAGAGCAGGTTGGTGGTAGGGGAGGGATAAGGGTGGGTTAACGGGTTTAAGGAAGGGGGGAAACGTGTATTATAAATGTAATAACACACAAAATTAATTACAAGAGTAATACCTAAGGTATTTTAACGTTAAGTACAATGTAAAAAAAGTTACACAATAAAGGTCATTGTCTAATCATTAATTTAAATGCAAGTATATAGTAGTTAAGGCCACTTAATATAAAGTGGGGGCCCAGAGACATTTTGTTTTTAGCGTCAATGAAGGTATTTGGTGGACACCCACAATTGTTGTTCTATGAGTGTTGCAAAAAATATACATTCTCCCCTTATTTTCAAGTTGTCCCACTGGAGGTTTCCGTGAGTTAAAGGTTCTTCCTGGAACCACAGACTCAATAGAGCCCTTTATTTTAAGACCAAAGAAAAAAATGATTTTTTTTTTTGTTTTTTTTCATACCTGACACAAAAGGTTCTTTGGGGAACCAAAATTGGTTATTCTATGGCATTGCTGTGAAAAAAAACATGCCTTTTTGGAACCTTTATTTCTAAGAGTGTAGAACAATTAATAGTAACACATGCAGTATTTGTGCAAATGTAGCCTTCACAATGGGTTTGTTCTCGAATTTGGCAAGCGTTCCGCAGCCTATGTTAAATCTTTTGTCTAAAGCGAGAGTAAAGAGTAGACAGGTGTCCAAGTGTAAACACCGGCTTCAGCTGGCAGAGATAGAGGGAGGGCTGGAGGGGAGGGAGAGGACACACGGCTGCCTACCTATCACACCTTTAGAACGACAAGGCGCCCATCGATCCACACCGTCCTCACACTCCACTGCCGATGGAGAGGTGGGAAGTGGAATTTTGACTGCTATAACGACAGGGGGTGGGAGCCAATTGCTTCCCAGAACTGTGTTCTTCTCCGGAACAAACGCACCAGTCCATTTAGACAGTTTAACTTTGTCTGGCACTTTCTACGTTCAGAACACTCTGTGCTTGACTTCCACTGCCTTTAAGAGAATGTCTTACCACAGAGAAAAAAAAGGCCATACTCCTAAGGGATCAAAAAAATGGCGGCCAGTTTGCACACAAACAGACAGAGGAAGGGCAAGGCTCTCGGACCACGCAGAGCTAACCACTGGAGAACAGAAGAACACTTCAGCCATGATGAAAGCTGCATTTTCAATGGATCAAACCAAGTGTGTCCTGAAAAGGGAATCAGAGAGAGAGACATGGCAACCAAAAGCATTGTGACTAACAATAACTATCTGCTATTTAAAAAAAGCCTGTAGGAGGAACAACGTCATGAGCAGAACATTGCTGATGGATCTTCTCAGGGCTGTGGTTTTTGAGCAGTTTTTGAGAGTCTGATACATGTAGTGCACTTTCAATAGTCCTAAAATGTGAAGCACATTTGTTTCTTACTGTACAACATGTAACTGTGGTGGCCATTAAAGAGACAGATCCCTTTAAGATTAAAGTTCTGTCATCATTTACTCCCCCGTCCGGATGTTCCAACCCATTCTTCCACACACGACCCTGAAGTATTTTATTGGAATCAATATGAGATGCAGGCCAAACCAATCATGGATCTCGCCTGATGCCAGAAGAACAATGAGGCGTCTGGTGTGCCAGGATGTTTAAGCGTTCGGATATGATGGCTCTATGTACAGTATGTGTGTTGATCAATGTTTATATGTCAGAAGACTTGGAGTTAAACACGTTAGTCCTTCTGGTTCCTTCGCAACGTTTTGTTAACTTCGAACTTATCTATCTTTTATCTTGGTTACCTGAACTTTCAAATGGAAAGACAAGTTCTCCGGCTTCATTAAAAATATCTTTATTCACATTTCAAAGAAAATGAACATGAGCAACATGAGGGTGAGTAACATTTTACAGTTCACAAGATAATCGGTTCAAATCCTCTTTCTTTCCAACAACTGGGTGCCCGACTCGGCGAGCTACGCGAAAAGCACGCAACACTAGCGGGTCATGTGCTCTGCCGATCTCTGGGTACTTTCAAGGACCATAATCTTTCGGGTCTTTAGTCCGTTGTGTCCAGACTTTAACAGCGAGCTCGACCGGGCTTCAGTTTCTTACCCAGTGTTTTGAACATCCCCCCCCCGTTTATGGTTGCCCGCCATGCGGGTGAGGTCACATGACAGACTTTTTTCTTATTGTTGATCATTCAATTGAGGCATCCTCTTTTCAAATGTACGATTGCTGACGCAAATTGTTGCCATGATCGCACAGCTGTTTTACCCCATACTAGTGCACACGTGCATGAATGATCTCATAGTTATCAACTTACTGTCTACAACCACTGGAACGCTGCCTAGCGAGTCAACGGTCATGGTGGGCGGCCTCCAGCCTAATGAACGGTGAACAGGCGGTAGTGGGCCTAAGTCTTCCTCCAATGCAGTGACACTGCCGCAACTGACAGCAAGAGCATCGGAACCACGATTGCCTTCTTCAAGGGCACCCTGGTCGTTGCACATCCAGCTTGCTGCCAACCCCCCCAGTGATTGCGCTCTGGCTAAATGCTGACAGCCCAAATATCGTTCTGCACCAGAAAAAACCACACCCCCAAGCCGCAGGCCGCCAAACAAAGGCATTCATCTGCACAATAAAGCAGAGTAGAGACAACGGGTGCCATGCACCACTCAGGATGTATGGAGGGAGACAAATCACATTGCCTTAATAACATTTAATGGCCCACGATCAGTGAATTAATATTCCATGCGCGCCAATGTGGTTGAGAGATCAGCAGTATTTGGAAGCATCTGAGACACATCATTGTAGAATAAGATTAGGGGTCGAATATGTGTTTTTCAGAGCCGATGCCGATACCGATCCGTAGACCACTACCGATCTTTGAACATCTTTGCTGTTGGTGTAAACCTGAAAAAACTTATGTCAAAATAACGAATACAAAGGGCTTGACCAACACAGCGGCGGAGAGAGAAGTGCAGTACTCCACACGGTCTTTTTTCTCTGTTTCCACTCTGGTATCATCTGCAATAAGGGTAATATACAAATGAGAGAGTCTATAGTGGTGGCCACAGTAGCCTTCTGATTAAGCATCTGGAATACGGTACTTACAGCGAAACAGCTTGGGGAAGGAAAGATTGCCTTCAATAGATTTACCTGTTAGAAAAGAACTGTACATCGATAAACCTCTCCTACATTCCTATATTTTCTGATGGATAAACCCTACCTACATAGTGCGGTGATATTCAATTTCATTAATGCATCCCCCCCAACGATAACTTAAAACAATATATACGAAGGTAAATAATGAATGTCTCAGTAGCTAATTGTAGAAGTTGTTAGAATGGGGGGGGAAACTTTCTATTTTGAACAACTATTTCATGAAAAACTATAAACTAATAGCTTTACATGCAACATTAGTATCAGTAGTATTGAAAGTCTCACATTTGTATATCCTAATCTTGGCTATTGACAACTAGAAATGTAAGTTGGTTTAATTCAGACAGTGCAACAGGAGCAAAGTTCTCATTAATTTAATTTTCTTTCACAATGAGCGTTACCTCTTATTTTTGGCAAAAAGGGTTTAGATTAAGATTAAAACATGGAAGGACTAGCGTATTGGTGATTATTCTTTTAACCAAAAGTTGTAATACCTGGTTGTAGTAGTATTATTTATTGTAATACTGCACACAGTAATTATTTGCCTTCTTTAAGCAAACCAAACTTTATTGACGGGTGACATGACGAACTTTAGTTTGTACAATCATATTAATTATATGACGCTAGTTTAGAATCAAATGAAACTGCAAGACTTGCTCATGAAGGGACGCTCGATGGGAGTCCAGAGCGTTCTGGAGATGTTGTTCAGGATTTATGTCTTGATTGTAGGGAGAAGACGAAGCTGAAATCAACGCGAGCCCCACACTTGTAGGTTGGTAAAAGAACAAAACCGTGCGTCTGTGCCATTTACATACACAGAGACACGCAGAACTTGCAGGATTCATATTTAAATAGTATATTTAATATTTACAGATACTAGTCCATAATCGCGACTATATTAAGTATGACTGACCTACTATTGATATTATCCAACTTTGACAAATCCGTTGCCATTCCGTGTCCATACAGTAAATTCTATAATGGAAGGATTATGCGATCCATCAATTGCACTTGCGGAAGTAGCTAAATATTGAGGTGTTTGCAGTCAGGTAACGTTAGTGATTGTGATTTCTGCAACCTGAAGCACAGTCTGATGCTGCACCTTGGGCGTAAATCTGATGCGTGATCATGAAGCAGCTCCGGTACCAAGTGCTTTCGGATCGCTTGACGAGGGTGATTTCGCATTGATTGGTTGGACTCGTGGTCAACAAATTCAGATGAGCGGTGGGAGGAGCTGGTCGGCCACAGCGTGGTGAGTCGCCAGCGTGCATCAGAGTCAAATAGCGCGTTGCAAATTAGTCTTTTATTCAGGGCGCATCGGTTTTGGAATGGAGAGATCGATCCTGACTAATTATAAAAATGCTTCATATCGGAGACGATATTGGCGACGGGCGGCTCATCGGTCGACCCCTAAATACGATGGTCCTGCTGAATTGTTGCCCCAAACCTTTACTACTGTTACCCTACCTAATAAGGAGGTGAATTTTGGGGGTAGTGAAAAAGCTATGCATAGTATTATAATTCCGTTTTGACATAGTACTAGAAAAATACTCTTGCTACATGCATATCTTTCTCCTTTTTATGTACATGTGCAATAACAGAGAGTTACTGCAGACCAACAAAAGTGAGCAATATTAAGATGGTCCTGTGATTTCCAAATAAGAACATCGACTGCCACTCATTTTTAAACATAATTATCAATATTTAGACAAATCATTAGTGCCTCCCCCCCCCCACTACCTGTTGAATTATAGCCAGTTGTTCTAACATTAACAGGATATATATGTCTCATTGCAGTAGCATTTAGGACCACGAGAGTACATCAGTGCTTAACAGTATTGGTAACATTGGTAACACATTGGCCGGTATCTTATTTAAAAAAAACATAATATTTTATTGGAATAATATTATCAACATCATGTGAATAATCATGGACGTCTCATCTCATGAATGTGACGTTAACAACTGTACATCCTTAAACACTTTTAAATTAATTTCTTTGGTGTACTTTTAGTGGCACGCTGTAAAAGTATCGAAAGAAAATGACCCAAACACACAAACAGTTAGCTGACCCCAGCTGAAGTGTCACTGTATCTGCCTTATACAATCGTGCGCCGCATAGCTCTTTTAAAGGAGAGAGCGAGTTTTCAACTATGGTTGGGGCTTCGTCCGAACAGATAGGATACCATAGTAAATCTGATATCGCTAAAAGAAGCTATGCAGTCTTGGGATGATTATAAACCGCAGTGGGCATCCCAAGCGTTATAATAGCCGCCTCAATATGCATCTGTACGATAACATATACCTAAGACAAATACTAAAGGGATCACCCGCTAGATCACGATCAACGCATACCCAACAGCACCCAGTGGCAGTGGTGAAAGATTGACGACAACCCTCAGAATCCACACACACTTATCATTCCACTTGCACACTTTCAACAGTGATGTCACGCTCTGCCTGCCGATCTGAAGCGATCTCATAACACTATAATGAAGCGACATACCATGTGAAGGAGCCCAAAGCCCTGTAATATCATCCCTGCTCCGACAAAGGTTTAAGTCAAATCAGTAAAGGAAGACTTTCCAACCCACTCCCCGGTCCCGTCGTGTGACACCATTAAGCATCTTGACAGCAACTAAGCTTCAAACAACTTAAAAACATATTTTGCCATTTTACCGGCATAGTGGAAAGTCTGCATATATAGTAGGATCCCCATAGAGGGGGGTGGTGGGGGACGGCTATGCAAAACCCTAACTGGATTACACAGGAGAACTCAGAATGTGAGAATATTTTCTACCTCTAAAATACGCATATTAGAAACGGCCAGTAATACCCTATGTCACGTTGTCTACTGTACCTATAATATATAAGCTTTATGATATCAACAAAGTTTAAGGCTGCACTGGTTTACGGCTTATACTGCGTCTTTATATGGAATTTGGAGCAAAAGGATAAGAAAAAATATTTGAGGATGGCGGAGTACATACGAACGTGGTGTTCGTGTGAAGACACAAATGGGCCTTGGAGGCGGCTGTCTTCATTTATCAGAAGCCATGAAGCAACATTAGCAGGAAGAGTCAAAGCCTCCATTATTTATGGACTGGCTCCCTCCCCTGTACACATTTGGTACCTGGTCTTCAGGCAGACAGGAGAAACTAGCCTCCACAACACAGTTAGTTTTTTTGACAAATATCATATAATTTTAAGCATATACTCAACCTCACGTTGTTCCAAACTCGTATGACTTTCTTCCTTGGCACAGAAAAGACGATTATCTGAATGACAAGCCCTCAGTCGCCATTCACTTCCATTGCATGCAGAAAAGACGCAATGAAAGTGAATGGCGACTTAGACATTTTATTTCGCGTTTCACAGAAAAAAACAAGGAAAAAAAAGTAATACGTATTTGGTACATCATGAGGGAGAGTACATGATTATATATTTTCCTTTTTAGCAGAATGATTAATCTTTTAAAATGCATAAATGTTTCAAAAAGCGCTACTGTCAAACTTAAGCCAAAAAAACCAACAGCAGCAAACATCTAGGCGTCGAAAGAGGAGATTATTCTGTCGTTTAAATACGAATGAATGGCAAGTTTGCTTGATCATCACACTTATCACTACGCCACGAGATCTGCACAAGTTGCCCACCGAAAGCACCATCCACTCTAGTATTAATGCAAAATGATACTCAAAAATGCCATTCCGTCACTCTGTATGACATGCATCGAAAGGAAAAAAAGCAATCCCGATATAACGTTAAGCGATGCACGCGCACACATGCGTTTCCATACAAAACCGCGACGTCAAAGCTGTCTCGAGTCAGAGGTTCCTTCAAGACCTCATTATCAGTCGATTAATATGATCTCGGACTAATTTGTCGGATTAATTATAATTAAGCGGGGTAAAATGAGAACCACCTCAATCAAAACAGAATCATTCTCATTCAAGGGGTGAGCACATTAGTGTAGGCTACACTTTAAATACATCTGACTCTTGATGATGGATCTCTAAAGGCTGCAGATTGTAGGCTTATTTAAGTTACAGCACGTCACATCCCAGTGTATTTCTTTCTAACGTTCTCGGCTTTTCGACTCTATTAAGGCAACTAGACGCTGAAAGCTCGTTTTCTGGACACTTTCACATTTAGAGCAATTTCATTTAAGTCACGGAGTCCAGTCAGATGCACAAGTTTACTGTGCTAATGTCGTATTTCCGCTCTTCTTTCGTGTTAGAATATTTATATTTTCAATTACATAATGAACAGAACACGACAGCCTCGTTTACAAACAAACAACGCAAGCAGCTCGCGAGATAGATCAAATGATCCACATAATTACCATGAATCTCTGTTTCCAATACCATTTCCTACATTTCCAGAGTATGTCTCCCACTAATGACGGCAGGAGGAGGGAAAAATACAATCCAAACGAAGGAAAAGCTCAAGCAAGAAACATTTGAGACAGCGACATGATTCGGTCCAACTATTTCGCAGAGTAAAACAGCATATGATTTCCCTAATGCAGTTTTAAGACTGATGTTAATCCACAATCCGTCGTCTCATCAGAAAAAAAAACACATCCCGGTGCAGCTCAGTTTAGGTGTCGCAATGAAGGTAAAAGACTAGAGAGGGGATTTTTTTACCCTCGTTCCTCACGAATGTGGGTTCGCCGGTTGATAAAATGCCGATATCTCCACTTGCCGTCAGTACGGAGAAGAACTGAATGTGAGCGCCTCAAAAGTGGCGCAAAGACGCCCCCTGCGGCTGGTAAAGGAACTGCAACGCTCTTGCTAGGGATATTTTTAAAGGGACATTGGCTTTGTCCAAATACCCACACTTGCAGTCTTTGCACTTGACCACAATTGATTACTTAATGACTATTTCTGATTTGGGGGCCGAAGTCTTCAAGAGGGTGTGTGAAGTGTGTGTCCAACTTCTCATTACCTGATGGGACACACTTACAGTGTTGTAAAAATGCAAGTGTTTACACAGCTTTATTTTAAAGGGGTCATATGATGCGATTTCAGGTTTTCCTTTCTCTTTGGAGTGTTACAAGCTGATTGTGCATAGATAAGATCCCTGAAGTTGCAAAGACTAAAGTCTCAAAACAAAAGAGATATTCTTTATCAAAGTTAAGACTCTGCCACGCCCCCCTAAAACGGCTAGTTCTAACACGCCACCACATATCTACCTCACTTTGTGGAAATATTTGCATAATGTCGCCCAAATGTGCACGCAAAGAAAGAAAACGTGGTTTCAGTAACCACAGTTAGTGTTGAAGCAGCATGTCAGGGAGACGCTGTGTTTCAGTGCAAAAGCAAAAACACTTTATTTGGCCTTCAGAAAGTAGATGCAATGAGGAATCATTAGATCGCGACAACAGAACAGCATGCATTTTATGGCGACCTGTTTTTGTGACCCCTATTAGAGGATGGTCGCTTCTGACTTTGCTATGACATCTGGCCTCTGAATAAGCTCTGTTTTGTATTAGTTAAGTATTGCTATTGACCGTTCAATGCTGAGTTTTGCGCATCGGTGTGTGTGTGTGTTTTGTGTGTGAGAGAGAGAGAGAGAGAGACTGAGTCACATCACAGTGGAGTCAGCTGTCTAAACCGTGGCTTGTGTACTGCAGACACATATTCATCACTGTGTCTGTCACTTGACTCTGTTCCCCTTTCGGGTTCTGTGTTTACATTTATTTTGAAAGATGAATCTCGTGATTATGGTAAGGGGCGTTACTTTTCCGACGAGTGCTTGCTGTGTTCGGCCAATCACAATGCACTGGTCGCTGCCAATCAGAGCAGACTGCGCTTGTCGGAAAGGAGGGACTTTGTAGAAAACGAAGCGTTTGAGAGAGGTGGGGCATAGAGGACTTACAATAATGTGCAGTATTTGAAAAACAATGTGTTTTTTGATTTAAGCATGTCAACATATTCTGTTACACCAATACACAAAATAATGATCTTTAAAATCATCATATCCCCTTTAAATCTAATTTGAATACTTTTGCATTTAGAAAAAAATCAACTTCTAATGCGTTTCGTATTGTCCTATAACTGACATTTTTTTAATTTGTGTGCTTCTATTAAATGATAAAAGCAGCTTTGCCAATTGTTTGTACAATAAATATCACCACAACTCATCTTTGCACCAATAAAATTGGTTTTCTACCAAATTATTTGTAATATCTAATTATTATATTCATATTTAACTTTCATTGGAAAGGTTTCTGTGACCTCTCGTGAGATCTCGGCAAAAAAGTCTCACGATTTATTTCCATAACATGATGCATGATGGGATACGCTTAGTCTTGAATAGCGCTCTGGAGCGGTATTCAAGATATTGTGGATTTAGTGTGCGTTTAGGGCACTGCACTTTGGCGTTTTTAAGATCTGGGACAGACTTGCACACTTACTTCCTGTCGGGCGCGCACCTCGCTCTCAAGTGGCCAGACCGCAAGTGTGGGTATTTGGACAAGGGGAGAGAAAATCTTTCCTAAGTGCATCTGTTGAAAAACCATGATGGCAGTTTGGTCTCATAACCAGTGTTGGGGAAAGTTACTTTTAAGAGTAATGCATTACAATATTGCATTACTTTCTTTAAAAAGTAACTAATTACGTTACTTATTTACTTTTTATGGAAAGTAATACATTACATTACTTTTGAGTACTTTCCAATTACGTTTTAAATAAGCAGGCTTGTTGTTTTTAATATATTCTATTTATAGCAAATATAAGCCCTTTCACACCACACAGTGGAATGATAAACCCTCAGGCTGAAGCAAAGTAAATCACGTCTGTACATAGAACGCGGAGAAGAAACCCTTTCAGCAATACAAAAAAACAAATCACATTGTTTGTTCTCTAAAGTCATTGCTTATTAATATGGTGACTGGATCTCAAGTCAGCAAGCAAAGGACAGTGGTTAATAAAAATGTGATTAGATACCTTTGTGTTATTTACATATTTCTTATTGAAACAGGTTTGCGTTCATATCTGATTTGCCATTTTCATGTTTTAAAGTTAATTTTGATGGAATACTAATCTTTTTTTGGAGTGGGATGAATTATGCACTTCACATTTAGTCCTAGAACTACCTCATGTCAACACAGCGCCCACACACACCTCTGTACCCGCGTTTCTCTCTCCCATTGGGACCGGAGAGCTGTTAGTCCATAAATGGGAAAACAAAGTAACTGGCATTACGTTTTTGAAAAAGTAACTCAGATATTTCCTTGTAAATTAAAAAGTAATGCGTTACTTTACTAGTTACTTGAAAAAAGCAATCTGATTACGTAACTCGCATTACTTGTAATGAGTTACCCCCAACACTGCTCATAAGTAACTTGTGATTTTTATCTAATCTAATATTACTGTGAAGAATGCTGTCCATGAGATGTTCAGGTGAAATATCTATCAAGAGATGACGCGGTCAGATAACAGGAAAAGAGTCTTGTAACATTTTTTTTCACTACCAATCTCAAACTTAAATGTAACATTCCCATAATAATCTGCTTCAGTTTAAAACGAATTAGAAATGTAATACCTCTACATAAACTGTTTAAATTAGTGTCATGTACATTAGTCAATCATGAATATTGACTTATTTTTTTAACATTGAAATAATAAAAAAAATGTTCAGATGGTACAGAAACTTAAGAATCTGCTAATTCAGATGACACCGTTCTGTCATTTAGCATCCTTTTGCATGATCAAAGATCTAATTATTTAGACAGGCACCCAATTATACTTCCCTTTGACATTTATTTTGCATTTTACACAATGGCCACAAGACTCGGATTTCACTCCTGTAGCTCATTTCTAATTGCTTTAACTGATAGTTTTACAACTTACCGTTACAACACTCCACGGTCTCTCCTACTCACAGAAATGGGATTTTACTAATGGGTCTCTTGGGAATGTGTCAGTGTTTCAGCAGACAGGTCTATGTCTATATCGTAATAGACAACTGACCCTCCCTTGCCGTGTAATGAACCCCTATAAGCAAGCACTTACTTTAAAATCCCCTTGAGAGCCTACTCTAAACGTCTCCATTTCATCTATGCCCATCTCTCATAAGGCAAATCTGGACAAATAAATAAAATATAACCATTTGAATAATTTTACAATAAAAAAATGCATCACCATATCATAATTTAATTTTCAGAGACCAGATTTCCTCTATTTATCAGCTTTGCTTGACATAACTTTCAACTTTAGTTCTGTCTTACGGCGGGAAACCAAACAAATACTTTTCTAAACCCATGAAAACCTGAAGTTCACACTCATATCCAATGAAAAATGTTTAGAGTTCCACATTTAATATTCTCTTTCATAGTTTGTGCAGCAAAACTTAACATTTAATCACTCTAGACCTCGTCGAAAACACATTTGTGATGCAATCTGACTACAATGCAGCTGCTGTATTAAGAAATATTAGTGTCTGTGCGCTTGTGCTGTGGGATGTGTCTCCAGTGGGAAGACCCCAACTGTCATCCAAATCGTGCGATTGCAGCGTCACAGCTGGGCAGGTTCCACACATGCCACAGCATGCTCTGAATCACTTGATGAGAGGCAATGTACTGCACTAATGTCATCAATATCCCTTTGAGGGAGTTAAACATAAAATTGATGCCGCCGTCATGAACAATTCAGTCCACCAGTTGAAAAGAGACTCCCTAGGACCCCAAAGCATTCCAGTGGCTGTAAGCATTTTTAATGGCCAATCTTTTATTTAGTGCCTGATTAGAAATCCTACAAAATCATTAAAAAAAATTGTGTTATTTTGACAGAAACTAATTCCTTTATTCAGCAAAGAGACATTAAATTGATCAGAAGTTGCAATTTTTTTTTACTTGCTAAAAACTATATATATATTTTTAAATAAATGGTACATTCTATTCTAATAAAACGGACTTTCTATTCCTACCAGACCTGAAAAAAAACGATCATTTTCAAACAAACCATTTGTTTCACACGCGCCGAAAACATGATGAATGAGTGTACATAGTTTATTTATACGATTATACAATATTACTAGTTTGTTTTACTTATAATGACGTCTTAGAGCCGAGAGACTGCTTATGCTCGAAACATTTTTTTATATGGCTATTATGACCATTATATAAGTTTTAAAAAATATGCTGTCAAATGATTAATCGCGATAATCGCATCCAAAATAAGTTTTTTGTACATAATATATGTGTGTGCTGTGTATATCTATTACGTATATATAAATACACACACAAACAGTATATATTTTTAAAAATATTCATATTTACATTGAGCCTAAATATACATAGTTTTTATTATATAAACATAACCAATTTTCCTTAACTATAATACAGCCTGTGTGTGTATATATATATATTATATATATATATAAACTATAATATATATATATATAGCACACAGTCAAAAAAAAAAAAAAAAAAATTTTTAAAATTACTAAGATTATATACTACTCTAATAATCTCTAATATATATATATACAAAGTACACACACATATATTGTGTAAACAAAAACTTTTATTTTGGATGCGATTAATCACGATTAATCATTTGACAGCACTAGTTTAAATTGTTACATACAAAAGTATATAACCAAAGGCATGACTGAGAAAATTTTTCATTTTTTTTAAGGTTTTGCTAGCTAACGGCTCAGTGTACAAGCTTAGCATACCGCTAACCCATACTATATGCAAATGTCGATACGTTTTTGATTAGGCATTACAAACAGCTACTCCCTGGGGTCCTAGGGAAACTGAACAGGCATGGCAAATCATTCAATTTACCAAGACACACCATATCCAGCACATCAGGAATTGGTTCCAGCACCTACTTTAGGGGATCCGACATCTTCTGAAAGAAATGTATTCTTCGAAAAATAACTTGCAATATCACCGTAAAAAGTATAATCTGTCACATCTTATCACATAACAAGATTGAAATTCCCTCTCGACATTTCCTTCTTTTAAATTCACAAAGGCGGGAATTGTCCTTGCTAATCTTGCTCCGTGTCATTCCGGCTCATATCCTTTCATAAATATGTGTTAATTGACATGCTAAATTTTGCACTGGATGAGCCTTTCAATGTTTTTAATGCACTTTTCACATTAATACACTGCAGTCATTAAAAGTGGATCACTGGCTTGACCTCTGCAGTGATTCATTCCACCCACTGCAACTAAAAGCTACATTTCAACAGAAGCATGATGAAAGCTTAGCATTCAGCAAACCACCTCAGCTTCTAATATCTGCTAAGAGCTCCAAACAATGTCAATTACAGCACTCGCGCTCCTCACTTGGAGAATTCAAACCCACAGACAAAAAGGCCCAATCCACAAATCTCACTTTAAAGCACAGAGGCCATAATGACACATACTACTGTATCGACCACCACAATTATCGAAGATGATAGCTTAGCGCTAACAGTCAGACCTGTCTTTCAAACAGACATCTCTGCTGGGTTCCTGTACAGTAGCGAGCGCATTAAATAGGCTTGTGAGATCTCTCTGCCATTCCTGACACTCTCCCATATGTTGTCTTTGCTGTCACTCAAAGGCAGCCACCGGCAAGCAAATTGTTCATTTTCCAGGCGTGATGTAGGACAAACGTGCGGCCAGATGTTTGGGGAGACGCAGAGAGGCTTCAGATGAAAGGCTACAGCATGCGCCCGCATCGCCCAGAGTGTAGTGTGGCATGCCAGGCAGACGCTGGTGTAATAACTGATGTGCCTCCAGCGGGCTTTGAGAAGCGGCCCTGCTCCCGGCACCCAGGGGTCACTGCAGAGGCTGCCTCTCTCACTTTCGCTCGTCTACATCTACTTCCTTCCCTCTGTGAGTACACTCCCTTACAGCAGGACGGAGAAAAGGGGGGCAGGTTATAAATAACCATCACCACAAATTAATGGGCGCTGTGTAACCGTACCTTCTGCTGAGCAAAGGCTAATTGCGGTAGCTTACAGGTGGTACTGTGTATCTGGTGTAAACACGGTTATTATAGAATTTTACTATTTAATTTTTACTTCTGTTTTAATTTTTGGTTTTTCTCGGCTTCGTTACTTTTTACTCTACCATTGGCATATTTTTCTTTATTTTATTTTATTTCATTTCTAGTGTTGTGTTTTAAGGTTAAAGTAAATGACCATAAAGTTAACGGATAATGTCCCAGCAGAAAAGTATCAGTACCAGTTTTTTGAAAGAAGTGTCTTATGCTCACCAAGGCTGCATTTATAAATCTCCGGAAATCCAGGAATAATTGTGAAAAGATTTTAAATATAGATAATTTTTTCCTATTTATATACCTGCACATTATAATGATTCCTTGGTGGCAAAGTAAATTGCGTCCATCTTTTCAATGTCACATAATCCTTCAGAAATAATTAGAATATGCTGATTTGCTGCTCAAGTGACATTTCTTATTATGAATGTTAAAAACAGCTGCTTAATATTGTTTGTGGAAACCATGATACATTCTATCTAGATTCTTTAATGAACAGAAAGTTCAAAGAGCATCCTTTTTCTTGGAACATAATGTTCTATACATTTTGAAAACAATTTTAAAAAGACTTATATATCTAAGCGAAGTATGAATCCTTATTCATTTATATGTACTTGCTGACTAAAAATTATTTTATCCCAACAACAACAACAAATCGGACCCAAATTTTAATCGGATGTGATTGTGTGTGTGTGTGTGTGTGTATACATATAACAAAGAAAGTCAGAAGTAGAAATGAAATGAAAAAGAATGAAGGAAAGAACACTGGGTTCTTTGAGATGGGCTGAACCTGGCGCTCTCTAATGGGTACAGTGGATGGCAGGCCTGGGGCAAAGGCACGGTGGTACACAGCCTGGGTGATTAGTGAAAGGGGCAAGTTGTAATCCACCGCTGCATTAATCAAAATGATAATGCTTCCATTTGTGATTACTGCTTGCTTCCAGCACTGCATAAAGCTTGTCCCGTTTGTTTCCAGGGTTGTTTGAGGATGAAGGTGGGGGGGGGGATGGTAGTCACCTCATATAACTAAATATCCTTCCAAATCCACTTGGTACATCAACTGCAAAAGGCTGAGAGCCATTTTAAAAAATGGTAGCTGAATGTGCAGCGATCGAGTCATATTGTACTTGCCGACTGAAAAACAGTTACTAGTAGTGCTGAACGAGAGAAATCTCCTAAATTTGAACTTGCCTGTTGTCGTGTCTTTTGTTCTGTTGTCCTCACCTGCCTTTGGCTGAGTTTGCTTTTGCTGCGTGATAAATCACCTTAAAAACTGTTGCCTCTCCGTAAAGTGCTGCGCATTCAGCCATGTCAGATTTAAATAAGAAAATGATAAGACAGAAAGAGGATCTGCCACATTTAACACAGGAAAACGCAGCACTGGCATCTTATTAAAATGTATGAAACCAATAAGAGACAGGCTGGCAGAGATAGGGTGATCCATAGGCAGCCAAAAGTGGGGACAGTGTTGTTTATTTGCCCTGGAAAGTCAGATAGGAGACCAGAAGAGATCTGTATTTAAAGCTAAAGTGGCTCTCTGTATCAGGGCTCGGTGACTATTAGATAAGTAGGTTGTAAAAGAAGTGCAAATGAATCCTGAGCCGAATTTAAGCTTTTCTGGAATGGTTTTCCACTCAGTGCCTTTCACTGTAACTCTGAATGAAACCCGAGAGCATCTCTCTTGTTCAAAAGAATATGGTTACGAGTCAGACATGTTCCAGCAAAGTGACTCATATCGATTTCTGCAAGAGTGAGACATCAGATTCAGATCTGATGCCAAGGGGAGTCAGCAGCCTATTGTTTCTGGAGCGGGGGGCAATCATTTGATATCATCAAACTGTAATGAATCTGGGAGAGAAGAGAGTTGGTTCTGAAATTAAAAGCGTCCTTTGCGACCATAAACAGGTTTTTGAAGCGCAGCTCTCAGCCCCCTTGGCTAAACACTGAAACTGAATCAGCGGCAAACTCTTATGATGATATTCACTCAACACGCCTTATTTAACGACTATATACAGTATGTCAAAAATGGTACACTACACTAAGTCAAAAATAACCGAGAAAACAAGTGTGTACTATTGTTTCAAAAATTCTGACACAAAATTAAAGCATTTCACAAGAGTTATAGTAAAACCTATAATTCTGCCACAGCATGATCAAGCAGCCTCTAATAGCAGTGCTGATCAGAATGTCATATGCATTTGTAGGAGAATAAGACTCGCTCACTACCAAGTTATTTTGGAAAAGCATGGATCTTTCAGCACACAAAGAGACTTTTTTTAATTATACAAGGCTGGTGGAGAGACTCAGGTGGCAAGGAATATATTGAGCTCCTACTAAATCTTGTTTATGCTGTCACAAAGGGGTCAACTGGCTCCTAGCAGGCTCCTGGCACCAGCAAAGCAGCACAGTTGGGCTGCATCTATCTGGACCTGTCCGTGGTGCTGAAATAGCAATCCTCACCAAGGTTGGAAAATACTGATTCTTATGGTATAGTCACACTTTATTATATTAGAATATAATAGATATATATATTTTATAATTAGATACCTACGCTATACACAACACACACACATAAGATACTATACATTTTATATATACACATTATCCATATAACATATATATCATTCTATATATATACACCAGATAAATAATATAGTATAATCTATCTAACACATAGACTATATCTAACATACATATATACTAGATATACAGATATATATAAGAAATATATATATATACATCGTACGGGAAGTATTCAGACCCCCTTAAATTTTCACTCTTTGTTATACTGCAGCCATTTGCTAAAATCATAGTAATTATTTTTTTTTCCTCATTAATGTACACGCAGCACCCCATATTGACAGAAAACACAGAATTGTTGACATTTTGCAGATTTATTAAAAAAAGAAAAAATGAAATATCACATGGACCTAAGTATTCAGACCCTTTGCTCAGTATTTAGTAGAACCCTTTTGATTTTAATACAGCCATGAGTCTTTTTGGGAAAGAAGTTTTTTCACACCTGGATTTGGGGATCCTCTGCATTCCTCCTTGCAGATCCTCTCCATTTCTGTCAGGTTAGATGGTAAACGTTTGTGGACAGCCATTTTTAGGTCTCTCCAGATATGCTCAATTGGGTTGAAGTCAGGGCTCTGGCTGGGCCATTCAAGAACAGTCAGAGTTGTTGTGAAGCCACTCCTTTTTTATTTTAGCTGTGTGCTTAGGGTCATTTTCTTGTTGGAAGGTAAACCTTCGGCCCAGTCTGAGGGTCCTGAGCACTCTGGAGAAGGTTTTCCCTGTACTTGGCCGCATTCATCTTCCCTTCGATTGCAACCAGTCGTCCTGTCCCTGCAGCTGAAATACACCCCCACAGCATGATGCTGCCACAACCATGTTTCACTGTTGGGACTGTATTGGACAGGTTTGTTATGAGCAGTGCCTGGTTTTCTCCACATATACCGCTTAGAATTAAGGCCAAAAAGTTCTATCTTGGTCTCATCAGACTAGAGAATCTTATTTCTCACCATCTTGGAGTCCTTCAGGTGTTTTTTTAGCAAACTCCATGCGGGCTTTCATGTGTCATGCACTGAGGAGAGGCTTCCGTCGGGCCTCTGGGGCCATAAAGCCCCGACTGTTGGAGGGCTGCAGTGATGGTTGACTTCTACAACTTTCTCCCATCTCCCGACTGCATCTCTGGATCTCAGCCACAGTGATCTTTGGGTTCTCTTTACCTCTCTCACCAAGGCTCTTCTTCCCTGATAGCTCAGTTTGGCCGGACGGCCAGCTCTAGGAAGGGTTTTGGTCGTCCCAAATGTCTTCCATTTAAGGGTTATGGAGGCCACTGTGCTCTTAGGAACCTTAAGTGCAGCAGAAATGTTTTTGTAACCTTGGCCAGATCTGTGCCTTGCCACAATTCTGTCTCTGAGCTCTTCATGCAGTTCCTTTGACCTCATGATTCTCGTTTGTTCTGACATGCACTGTGAGCTGTAAGGTGTTATATAGACATGTGTGTGGCTTTCCTATTCAAGTCCAATCATTATAATCAAACACAGCTGTACTCAAATGAAGGTGTAGAACCATCTCAAGGATGATCAGAAGTAAATGGACAGCACCTGAGTTAAATATGTGAGTGTTACAGCAAAGGGTCTGAATATTTAGGACAATGTGATATTTCAGTTTTTCTTGTTTAATAAATCTGCAAAAAATGTCAACAATTCAGTGTTTTTCTGTCAATATGGGGTGCTGTGTGTACCTTAATGAGGAAAAAAATTAACTTAAATGAGTTTAGCAAATGGCTACAATATAACAAATAGTGAAAAATTTAAAGGGGTCTGAATAATTTCCATACCCACTGTATATATATATATATATCTATATATGTAGACACACCATTTAAAACATATCAGATATATATATTATATATAATATAGTATGATATACACACACCAATATATATATGAGATATCTATATAAATATATACAACACATATATAATCCTATATATAACACATATATATTATCTACATATAATAATCTCTATATATATAGATAAAACACACATAATCTTATCTATATCTATAATATGTAAATATACCTATATATATATTATAAATATATATATGTCGATGTATCTATTGTATATATAAGATAATATATGTGATATATTATATATGTATACACATATATACATACATTATGATACACAGATATTATATATTTATTTATAGTTTTTTTTTTTTTTGGGTAAAGATGAAATAACAGCACACTGTGAATCGTATGATCATTGGGTCAGTGAGATTCTAAGAGACAGGCCCTGGCTATATTATTATTATTTATTATTTGGTTTTTAATCATTAATATATTTAACAAATTATTTACGAATAATTGTCGCGGAAGCATATCTACCTTTAAATATACATATACAAGTTGTATAACCCAGAATATTTGCTTACCTAACCTGTTTTCATGGAACTCATTCATTGAATAATAATAATAAAATCATATAATTGTTGTTAAACTTCTATAATATATATAACAGTTACATAAACGACTATTAGTATTATTATTATTTTTATATGTTCTTAGTATTAGGTTGTTGGTGATTGCTGTTTATAGAAAACATATATAATATATTCTAAGAATAAACTATTCTAAACTAACATTCTTTGATTTATGAAAGTACAGTAATTTTAGTCGTAGAAATATATAAAATTAGAAGTTTTATTAAGAACTGTCTAAAACAGTAATATTATTACATATAAAATTTGATATAAAAGTTCCTTACATTATGTAATGTTACATTTATTTATTTATTTACAGTATTTGTTTAACATTTTCAGACTATTTAGAAATAAATTTGTAACTACTACTTATTTTTCTTATTGTTACTATAAAAAAACTAATTATTTAAAAAATAATTGCTCTGAAACTGTTTTTAAATAAAAAAAATTTAATAGATAAAAACTGTCATCATTACAGCAGATGAGACATTGATGAATCAAATTACTGTAATAAAGTTGCTTTAACTGCAGTACACCAACCCTTCTGCAGTCACCTCAAGCTGAGTGATTTGATTTATGAATGTGTTACTCTCGTCTGGAGTGACATTCAACCTCTCCATGTTCACTGCTCAACTCAGCCTACGTGCACCTGGAATCTGGCACCTGTTGTGTTTTGTCGTGTTTTCAGAGCTAAATTACCCTGACCCAGTCCTAAGAGTAATGAGAAATAAGAGAGCTTGTTGCACTGGCACCTCTAGATTTCCCTGACCCTGCTGAAGCAGCTGATCAATGAGCGTTTGCCGCCTGTATCTGCTGCGCACAGCCCCGCCGATATCAACAACCCAATATGTCAGCACAGTGAAAGTGAGCAGGCAGTGGGAGGAGTTCAGCTCATTTTCACATTTGATGAATACATTTCCAGACAAAATGCGACAGGAAGTGTGTTTTTCTCATCCGACGCAAGGTCAAGCAGCTCCGTCTGGTTCCCGAATTCTCCGCAGGCTGTCAAAAAAAAAAAACGTAACGACTCTGAAATCGTATTCCGTCCTTGCGAGCCAGAGGTAAACCATCTCTGGTTGGTGCGACCGCTTCATTTGTATTCCGACCCACGCGGGACACTAGCCTGATCAGGTTGGGTTACCAAGCCAAAGCGATCTATCTTTGATGTAAAAAAAGATCTCTTGCTCATTTCCTGACAGCGTAGGGCAGGAAAAACTGCTCAGCCCCAGAACTTTGCGCGTTTTCCCTCCACCTGCCAGAGTTGCACGCTGGAGATGGAGAGAAAAGCCTTGGAGAAGAGGCTGAATTTATCAAGCGCGAAGTGCTCCAAGCTCCCCTCGGGTAGCATAATGAGTTTAAACTCGGTGAAAAATCAACAGCGTGTGGATAGTATAACCTGAGCGCTCGACATCTCAAATGGATTTTTCCTTCAGAAAGATGCCTTTTAGCCAAAGATCTTTTGTTCTGTGTTGTGAAATGTGATAAATATCTAACAAGCTCCATACTTGTAATGGCTCCTGGAGACGGGAAGAACAAGCGAATCGTACTTTTCTATTAGATTCCTCGACTTTTTATTGGCGTAACCGGTCTGACTAAATGGATCGGTGAGCAGGTGCTACGTCGCGTAAGAGCTCTAATCTTTCTCCATTTGATCACTTACAGGTAGATTCATGTCTTTAATGGATGTATACCTCATAAAACGTGCCCATAATGGGGAGGAGATACCGAGTTTTGGTTTCCATTATCCAGCCCATCTCTCTGGAGCCCTAAAAGATCTAATTACACCTTTTTTACAGACTTTCCACATCCACTCCATAAGCTATTACGCCTCGACCGCCAGCCAGCTGAATTCCGCTTGAAGGCGAACGAGCTTGGGAGGGTTTTCTCATCAAAGACCTTTTTTACCTTCTTAAATGTTCAGCATTGTGACCCCTCAGGGTGGAACAGACGTTTGATCTTAATGATGGCGGTGGGTTTTGTGAGCTGACAGCAACAGGTAGCCTGGCGTATAATGAGCCCATTAAGTCTCAAGAGGCTGAGAATTTGGCGGCAAAAGGAGAGCCGGCTGACATATTGGACGGGACGTGGAAAGACACGAGGAAGAGACACAGCGAGCCGGAGGAGAAACTAAAGCTGAAGAAAATTGTCACTGTTATGAAGAGCTTTGGGTTCGCTGTTGCCATAGATACTCCACGGCCTTTCCACTCGGAGAGTGCTGCTGAACCAACGCATTACTCTGGCACTCAGGTGAACACAGCCCAAAAAAATCAATGGGGAAGAGGTGAGTGGGCAGCTATGCAGAGCAGTGGAGGAATACTTTATGGGAGAGAGAAGTACATGAAAGGCAGATAAGACGCTTCCTGTAAGCGCACCAGAAAGCTGTGATGTATGGAGCGGGCGAGCAGGTGTAGTTGTAAAGGTGCTGTCTAATTCATCATTCCATCCCAGCATGCATTCTAGGGAAGAAAGAGAGCGAGAGATGAGGTTTCGACTAGACCTGTGTGCCGTGGCACATAAAGGTACATTGCATTGCGACGTTCTGTATAAATGCTCAGAAGAACGCAAAGCTACAGAGAATACGGCAACAAAATGGCTATTGATGCCACTCTCTTTGCTTTCCCTTTCTCAGTCACACATTCTCACTCGCACACACAAATACACACACACACATCATGTGCATGAAGCCAAATACTATATTTGAAAATCCACGAAAAATGGCAAAATTAATAATGAATTGTAACAGAAAAAGTTATCAAAAACCTCAAAGATATATTTGAATAAACAACACAACCCTATGAACAACACCATGCAATGGTGAGTCTCTGAAGACAATATGACAAAAGTGTTCATTTTATGAATACAAGTTCAAAATGAATAGCAGTGTTGCATATTTATGTACATCTTAAAAATTCAATAAATGCATAAATATTCTCAACTTACAATAACGATAATAGTAACAACAATAATAATGGTAATAATAAATTTTTCTATTATTGTTATTATTTAAATAAAGGTTGTAATAAAATCATGTTATAATGTCATAGTAAAGGATAGGATTTTATTATTATTATTATGTATTCTTTATTTATTTATTCTTGGAAAGTATGATGGGAAAATAAATAAATGTAGAATTTTCACAGTTTGACACTTCTTTATGAATAATAAAAAAAAATAGAAAATCACAACTAGATCCTAGTGAACTGGCAAATTACAGACGCATTTGAAAAATATTCCGTTTATGTCTATAATTTTAGAAAAAGTTGTGTCTGCTCTATTGTGCTCCTTCCTGCAAAAAAATTATCTATGAAGAATTTCAGGCCCCACCATAGCACAGAAACTGCACTTGTTAAAATTACAAATGACTTGCTTCTTGCGTCAGACCAAGGCTGTATCTCATTGCTAGTTTTACTTGATCTTAGTGCTACGTTTGACACTATAGATCATGACATACTCATAGAGCAATTACAAAACTATACAGGTATTCAAGGGCAGGCTTTAAGATGGTTTAGATCCTACATGTCCGATCGCTACCATTTTGTTCATTTAAATGGGTAGTCATCTCAATTATCACCAGTAAAATATTGAGTGTCACAAGGATCTGTCCTAGGTCCTCTGTTATTTTCGATATACATGTTGCCCCTTGGTAATATTATTAGAAAATACGGGATTAGTTTCCACTGTTATGCTGATGATACTCAACTATATATCTCAACAAGACCAGATGAAACTTCTAAATTATCTAAGCTAACAGAGTGTGTTAAAAATGTAAAATAATTTTTTTGACCAATAATTTTCTCCTATTAAATTTTGATAAGACAGAGATATTACTTATTGGACCAAAGGACAGTACACAGAATCTCTTGGATTACAATTTGAAACTAGACTAGATGGATGTACTGTTACTTCCTTTACAGTCAAAAATCTGGGTTTTATATTAGATAGCAAATTGTCTTTTGAAAGTCATATTTCCCATGTTACAAATACAGCATTCTTCCATCTTAGAAACATTGCCATGTTACGAAACATGTTACCTTTTTCTGTTGCAGAAAAGCTAGTTCATGCATTCATTACTTCTAGACTGGACTATTGTAATGCATTGGTAGGTGGGTGTCCTGCATCTTCAATAAACAAGCTTCAGGTAGTCCAAAATGCAGCGGCTAGAGTCCTTACCCGGTCAAGAAAATATGATCATATTACCCCAATTTTACAGTCCTGCACTGGCTACCTATTCAGTTCTGTATCATTTACAAAATATTATTACTTACCTACAAGGCCCTTAATGGTTTAGCTCCTGCGTACTTAACTAGTCTTCTACCACGCTACAATCCATCACACTGGAAGGATAACGTTTGGGGTTCAGACACACTCTCTCGGCTTAAATCTAGTTTAAAGACTCATCTCTTTGGCCAAGCATTCAAATACTGCATCTCATAATCTTGTACTGCAGTTATATCTGATCAAATTCACATTATTATTCTTTAGTTTGGGTCAAACAAATAAATTTAGCTTGGTTGGAACAGCAGCTACGCTAATAATCTCTCTATTTGTTTCTCTGTTTTTGCCACGGGATTGACATCATTGACATGGTAACTAGGATTTACTCTAGCTTCAGTCTGGATCCAGAACACCTGAGAAGAGATGATGCCAGCCCCTCAGAGGACCTCAGATGATGCAAACCCTGAAACAACATACGGAACTACCAAATTGTGCTATAAGTTTGATTGCATCATATAATAATTGCTGTTAATAGTGTTCATTGTCTGTTTGATTATGTCTTTAATTGATTTTTCCGTACATTTCTGCCATATGTACATTAACTGACAGTCACCACTGATAAGCTACCACTAAATTGTACTATTAAGCTGTTCTGTAACAATATTTACACATTATAGAAGTGCTGTACAAATACATTTAAAATGCATTGAAAAATGGGTATGTGTGTCTCATATTAAAAAGTTGGGAAATCTGAATGTAATGAATTATGAAGTATTATTTGTATCATGCGTATCATAAATTGAGTGATGTCTGCGCATATGCTCATATCTCTAATGTTAATGTTTATGATCCTTGCACTGTCCACTATGACAATTACATTTATCACAATAAATGACAGTATTTACTGCTGTGACAGCAACTTCAGAAGCAAAACTCATAGTAAATGCATTAACAATTATAATGGTGACATGAATACTGCAATCCAGTAATCACATCCAAAATATTTCTTTAGGCCAGGAATCTTGGCATTATTGCTATGCAACAGACTACTTTTCCCCGAGAGGGTAGAACAGCAAAAAAAGAGAAACATATCCATTGATTAAGCACACTTGATATGACTTGTAATTCAGCATTTGGGCAAAACCTTAAATGCAAAAAAAAATAAATGCTACATTCTGGACCAGGGCTGAGGTAACAATTGGAGCTAAATTGCAATCACCCTAAACTCTAAAACCACAAAGCAAGAGAGAGAACAAAGCGCTGGGGAAATCGAAGCCTCTTGCTCACACTGCTAAAATTAACAGTAAACCATTCAAATAGTTTTGCAGTCCTTCAGCTACTAATTTTGTCTCTCTTTCCAGCAGCTGAAAAACACCCCAAGTGAGACTTCAAGAATTCCTTAAAAAAACAATTGACTAGCTTTTGATAACGCGAGCTTTCACAATTAGCGGTGATAAATGGCTTCTGAAAAATTGTTCATTTCATTAAGAAACAATTTATTGCTTTCCTCAGACTGGAAGAGAAATAGTTTTGATACACAGCCCCTTTAGACGGTATTTAAAAAACTTTTGATGGCTATGTTAATAGAGCCTCTTTAATTTTCTAAATTTGCTAAGTGAAACTTTTAATGACCTGGTAATGCGGCCCTTAAATATGCTGTATAATTAAGTGTCTCGACTCTTTTATAAGCCTCCATTTTATTTAAAAGCTAAATTGAAAAGACCGTATTTCTGAAATGTCACTTGATGCATGTGAGTTAAGAGCAATAAAAATATTCAGACGCTGTACTGCATATCTTAGACAGGGCTTCAAACAAAAAAATTAATAAATAATGACTAGAGAGCCATTTACTCATCAAATGAAACATTTGGGAGCCAAATGAATCACCATCAACTATGATAACATCAACCAATATATAAAAAAAAGAAACTAAATAAATCTAGAATACAAGCTAACATGGAATTCATCTCAATAATAATGATAAAATATATTTTTCTTTTTTATTATTTTAAAATTCCATGATTGCTATATTTATTAGCAATTATTATATTAACGTGTCTTTTTAATATATTGTGCATCATTAATAAAAGGCATATAAGTTCGATTTGGGTATTACTAGAGATACTTGTGGTTATGTAATTGTAGCTTTGGTTTTTTTTTTAAGTATTCTTCTCAATTAGACACAAAGGAAACCTGGTTCATAATTTGTAACTCAGTCATTTGTTTGTAAATTAGACATAAAGTTCGTCATCTGTGTTGCTGTCAGTGCAGGAAATATGGCCTTACTAGGGTTGCAAAAAGATGGAAAATTTCCAGTAAATTTCGGAAACATTCCAGAAATTTGGGAAAGTTTCCAGTATTTTTTGAAATATTCCTGGGATTTCTGTAAAGTTTCTGGAAATGTTCCTCCCCTTTGCAACCCTAGCCTGGACCCTTAAGACTTGCACATCACCAAGATGATAAAACCAAATATGGACACACAGGAAAGTTTCCTCGAAATGTGCCAAAACATGAAAGCCGCTGTTATTCAAAATACACCAATACTCGAATTAAGTTAAAATGAAGGAAGAATGAAGGGATGAAAAAAAAAAATTATATATGAGATATATATATATATATCACTTTTTACGTTTACCAAAGGGTTATTCTGCTAATGTCACGGTTTTCACCTACCGTTTTTTACAGAACCGTGAACGACTACATTTTGCCACCCACTGAAGCTTGAAGTGAGACTCATACTGATTAAATGACCCTGTAGCGCTAAATAATGCATACTGCACAATCCCAGCAAAAAGGATTAGGATTTAGATGTCGAGCGTAGGTCATTTCAGGTCTGTGTGTTATGGTTGTTTTTTGTTTTTGGGGGGATGGCCTGACTAAGCTCTCAGGACGAGGAGCAGCCACACCAGTGAGGTGTGATAATTCCCACCAGGCAGCATTCCCTCCTCCTGTCAGAACTAGATTTGTGCCACTGGATGACGGCGAGGACCCAAGGCTAAATGCTGAGGCATGCTGACACTTTGGCGATTACATAAGACAACTATTAGACATATATGCAGCTACAAATAACATTAAAAAGAAGCTTTGCTGATGTTTGAAGGGGTCTGGGCTGTGCTCTCTCATGATTAATCTGCTATAAGCACATGCTGCTGGCTTCAGACGGAATAAAGCAGCCCACATGTAGCTTTAAGCCCAGCACATCATTTATTGTTTTAGTCCAATTGTACTTTCCAGAGGATTTATTTTAGCTCAGCACTTCTAAATTGGTGGTAAAGTTTCATAAAGGTTCATAACCGAACTATAAGTGCTCATTACAAGCAGACAAAACAAGTTTACCTCTATCTATCCATCCATTGACCGTCTCTCTGTCTGTCCATCTTAGCATCAATCGATCTATCAAACCATCCTTCCATTTGTCTGTCTATCCATCTAATCATCCATTCATCAGTCTATCAATTTAACCATCCATCAATAAAGTTATTCTCTGTTTTTTCTGTCTATCATAAATCAGTTCATCCAACATCCCTCCCTCTATCCATCTATCTACTTATCTGTCTAACAAGCATCAATTATATCCACTTATCATATACAATCCACCCATCCATCCATCCAACAAACATTCCTCCCTCCCTCCCTCCATCCATTTATCCACCTGTCTATCTATCCAACAATCTATCCATACGCTTATCCATCCATCCACCTATCTGTCTATCTATCAATCATTCATTTACCCATCCATCCATCCATCCATCAGCATGTCTATCCATTTAACCAGCCATCCATCCATCCATTTTTCTTTCGTTAACACGATCCACCATTTCTGTCGGGTTCTGCTACATCGCATTTAACCTTTCATCCATCCATCAAACATCTCCCTCCCTTCCCGCCTTCCATTATCTATCACTGCCTACATCAGGTAACAAATCCAGCTTATCCATCCAGCCATACGATCTATCGAGCATCATTAATTTATCCATCTAACCACCCATCCATCCATCCATCCATGTGTCTATCCGTTTAACCATCCATCCATCTAACCATGCATTCATCCAACATCCCTCCCTCCCTTCATCCATCTATCCACTTATCTGTCTAATTAATCTATCTATCTATCCATCCATCCATCCACCTACCTACCCACCCACTCATCCATCCAACTATCCATACATTTTTCTTTTTATCTAACCATCCATCCACCAACTTTGTCCTTTTTTGTCAATCATCCATCCATCCATTCAACCTTTCATCCATCCTCCCTCCATCTATCCACCTGCCTATCTATCCATCTGACAATCCATCTATCCATACACTAATCCATCAGTCTTTGTCTCGCTATTCAAATCATTCATTACCCATCTAACCACCCATCCATCCATTAGTGACTATACATATAACAATTCATCCATCTATTAACCATCCCTCTCTCCATTTCTTCATTCATCTATCCACCCACCCATCAGCCTGTCTATCCATCTAACAACCCATCCATCTGTTTATCCATCTATCCATCAATTAACCGATAAACCTCCAAACTTCTTTTCCCCCTAAAACTCTTTAGCAAAGTTTAAAGTTCAACTTCAAAATTAAATTCAAATTGTAATTCTGCGTCATGTTTGTTACCTCAATTCAAATTCCAGAATTAGATTGAAATTTAAAAGGCACTTTGCATTGGCTTCTGAATGGCACACAGCCCTACTAACTAGAATCTTATTGACTAATGCATAAACAATGGGCTGAATTTCATAGACTTCATAATGCGTGCCTAGTCTGTGGCTGTTCTGATATCTCTTACAGTACTGCTTGTGCTGTTCAAGACTGAAGAAAAATGACAGCTATTCAAAACCCTCTCGCTACTTTTTCAGGGCCAATTTCTCTTTCAGGTACAATTCTCTCATATCCTCCTTTGATGTGCTGCTTAGGGGTTAAACAAACAATAATTTTGAAAAATTCAGGCACTAAAAAGAAAAAACAAAAAAAACACCAACAAATGAATGCCGATCGTACCATGGAGACATGGTTTTCAGAAACAAAACAAATATCTTGCCAATTTTCTCTTTTGTTTTGTTTTCTGTCAAACTGAGATCCAATTACTTTATCTGTGAACACAGGAAAAACACATAATGGGGAGGGATCATGCTCCATTTCTGTCCCAATTTTCTACAGTTGGTCAACATACTGGGCATATGAATAAATATGAATAGTCTCAAATATAATTTCTAACTGTCTGAATGAGAATGTAGCTCAAAAGCCTGATCCTATACAGAAAGAAAGAAAAGTGGACACTTGTCCTTGCAGCTGTGTAGCAGATGTTATGGCCGACTCTGTTTATCACGGCATTGCTTGTAGATGTGAGCAATAAAACAATAACAAGAAATTATTTATCTCTAATTATTTTATATTTCCATGATTGCTGTAGTTTTATTTTTCTGATCCTGTGCATTATTTATAAAAGGCATACAAGTATTCCCTACAGTAATAATAATACTAATAAAATAATTTCAGGAATATTTTTTCAATAATTTCCATATTTTTTATAGTTTTCTTTTTTAATGCTAGTGTGCATAATTTACAAAAAGGCACAATTATTCAAAAAATAATAAGATTACTTAATAATATAAACTATTAGCCAATTATAATACATACTTATTAATATAAATAAATTACATTTCTTTTTTATTCCTTTATAATTCAATGACTGTTATAGTTTGTTTATTTATTTAGTAGAATTTATAAAAAGCATATAATTGTTCCTTTTACGTATTATATTAGAGAAATACCAGTAAAAAAAAAATGGTTTGAATCCCCTTGGCTGGACCTCGTCACCTTTCTGCATTACTGCTGATTATGAACCCTCCATGCCGTTACACAACTCACACAGGCCTGAGACCCAGGGATCCGCTATTACAGCCCTCATGTTAGTCTTACTCATTATTCTCAATTGATGTGCTGACTTTAATGGTCAGCGAGGGAGCCGCCCCCTCGCGCTTCCTAGATGAAGCAAAAGTCTAAATGACTCACTTAGTATCACTCTGTTCAGGCGTGAGATACAATAACACACGGCCGTGGCCTGTCGTGTCATTTGCTGACGGGGGAAGTAAATGAATGACAGCTTCACACTGCTGTTTATGCATCCCAACAGCCTTTTAAGCGACTGCTTTGAAAGGACGAGACATTTATTCATCACTTACGGCAATGCAGCCGATGAAAGCGAGAGAGGAACTCACCTATTTGCTTTTTTACCCTGCGCAACCTCCCGTTCCCACCGCATGCGCCCGGAGGATGGGCCGTACCTCACAACATGCATTTTTAACAGGTCCATTATTAACAGGTGCTTTGCGGTGTGGGATGCATGATTTATGCGTGCCATTTGCGAGCTCGCCTGGCTCCACTGGAAGCAAAAGAGTCGCGTCTCCATTAGTTAAGGGACTGGCCTTGACTGCACTAAAGCGCAGCAAAGAGCCAATACTGTAAGATCAGAGGCTTTGCAGTTAATGGACCACTATCAGAAACAAATTAGATTATATGCTGCTCATAACCACCAGTGCCATCTACTGCAGTCCCCAGTGCCCTCTCAGACCCAGGCAAGAATATTTATGCCCGAGTCCATAGAATCGTCCCATGCAGGGATTGCACATAGAACAAGGCCTTCTGTACTGTATGTGTGGAATCAAGTTCAAAGTCAACTCCTGTTGAGATTCAAGATTTTTCAACATTCAAGAAATTGGATATGAAGATTTGTGCACTTCAAAGTTTTACTGATTAATTTATTTATTTATACATTTGAACACCAATTATGATACGGTTAATGTTTTTTTTTTTTTGTATGTTTTGTTTTTTTATTGAAAATTAATCAAATTAAACATCTCGTTTTTTTAAGCATGACAAATCTACACTTAAGTTTGGGGTCTGTAAGATTTTTTAAAAAGTGTCATATGCTCACCAAGGCTGCGATTTTTGATTTTGATTTGAGAAAATATAAAGTAAATACTATCATTTTGTGAAATATTTTTACAGGTTAAAATAACTTTTTCAATATATTTTCAAATTTAATTTATTTATTAGAAGTTAAAGCTGAATTTTCTGAATAATAAGCTAGTTTCACCACAGACTTTAAGATATAGCGCACCTGGTTCAAATCACCAAGCTCTGCCAACCCTACATGTCTTTTCATGTCTTGTTTAAAATTGCTGCCAGTGGAAGACTTTGTCTCGTTCTTCTATCAGAAAACACATAGCGTTCACCTCTAGCCCCTCACCTCATCCTCCGAGATCCATTTCAATAAAGCTCCAAACTGCTGAATCCTTCTTCCAACACCGTCACCGGAAACTCCAGCCGTCTGGATGATCGCAGAGCCCCGGTGGCTACTTTTGGCTGTGCCCACTCGTCCCATCTCACACACGCCGCCACACTTATTGCTTCCCAACTTCCTTTCTGTCCCCAAGTGAGGAGACTGACATTTCCAAACCATACCTCACTTGGCTTGCTGTGATGGTCAGTTCATGCCCGGCTGCTCCTCTGTGTTTGTCTAGTTGGAGTACCACTGAGCTCAGACCGGTCCAGATCACTCGGCTCTCTGCAGTGAAGACGGATCCAGCTCGCCTGCTGAGTTCGGTCTCAGTGCCCTGAGATTAAAAGCTACACCCTGAGTCTGCAATTCAGCCCTGTTCACTCATCTTCAGGCTAGACGAGCACTGTGTCGTATTCCCACCCTCAATTTGTAATTATAAACCAACTGAATGTTATCAAATCATGGTATCAAATCAGACTGCAGACTACCTAAACCGCTTTTTGATTCATAACCTTCTACTTTTGCACCAAAGTACAAATTTGAAACTACAGTATACAAAGAGACGGCAAACTACATAAAACGTTTTTTGATACATAACCCTCTAGTTTTGCACCAAAGTAACATTTTGAAACTATATAGACTGCAAACTACATAAATTGCTTTTCAATTCATAAACCTCTACTTTTGCACCAAATTAATGTTTTAAAACTATATCAATTGAGACGGCAAACGACATAAGTGCTGCAACAAACAATTAATTTGAAAATCAATCAGAGTATTGTTCCGAATGTCTTTTTTAGCCTTACTTTCAATTCAAAAAATTCAAAAATTAAAATGCTAAACATTTTTTCAAATAAAAGCATTTTCTTTACAAAAGACATCAGGTTTGTCTTATATTCGGAACAATACGGTAACCTAAAGATTACTAAAACGATTAATCAACTAATCGCCACTTATTTCACTGATCAATCAATAGGCTTTGATTGAATATTCAGCTTTTGCAATTCATTAAAATATTACCTATATACTGTGTGTGTATAAATCTAGAATATAGATATATATATAATATATTATATTATATATATAATTATATATTATATATTAGGGCTACAACTAACGATATTTTGCTCTCGATTAGTGAACGATTTTTCTTCGTTGCTTAATCAGATTTTTTTATCCCCAATTATTTTTATTATTTTATTGACAAAAAAACACACTATTCCACATTCTGCCCAATATCCTTCAAACAAACGTGCCAACTGAAAGCTATGAAAACATACAGTGCTTAACAAATTATTAGACCACCTGCAGCCCTAATATATATATATAGAAAATGAAAGTAAACACTGACATTGTTTTAATGTTTATACTGTAAAGATGCCGCTTGCTGGAAGCAGTCGTTTGCATAAAGTGTTAATAAAGTTAATATAGCATACTTTTACACCAAACAAAAGTTATAATACTGTATCAACTGGGATTGCAAGCTACATTAACTACTTTTTAATTAATAATCCCTACTTTTGCACTAACTGGGAAAAAAATGGAAAGGTGTTAACCAATCCAGTTCAAGAATTACATGTTATTAATGTGTTATCAAGCGTTAAGCAAGCGGTTTTCGGAAATGCTCTTATTGCTGTAATTTCCCAAACACATTCTGAGACTTGCATCTCAGTAGGACACCAACCCTGATGTTTTGTGCTCCGTGACTCACTCTGATAATGAAGTAATGAGGTGTCCGTATTTAAGGGCATTATGGAGGTGGCAGAGCTCCCCTGCCAGTCAAATATGGATTTGTTTTTAGGCATTGAGCAGCTCAGACTTCATTTCACATATCTGGCTGAAAATCTTCTCCATGTGATCTAATCAACTTTACCCCGATGTGGCAACCCATCTGTTTGCCCTTGACATCTTTTCTCTTTATCTCTTCATTTAGCCTTCTGTTTATTTCTCTATTCTGTTTTTCTCTTCTTGGTTTTCCCCTCATTCTCTCTTCCTGCTGCTGCCTCAATTTTCACTTGTGACCCAAGGCAAACAATGTTTTGCACCAAATTCTCCCACTCAATTAGCTGGGCGCCTGTCTGTTGTTGATTTGTCACAGTGTTGGGTTGCTTCGTAACAGTTGTGGTTAACCGCACAATGTGAGGTGCATGTTAAGTGAGCCGCTGGGATGGCTCGTGTTTTGAATGCTTGGAACGGATTGGTGATGTGAATGCACATCCAAACACACGCTGATACACGACAAAGTGAAGACACTCTGACTACTGCAAGTGAATCACATATATAACCCAACCACTGATACTAAAACCACTGTCAACTCTTGTATACAAATTTATCTACACACACAGTAGTGCTCATAAATTTACTCATCATTTTAACAAAATAAGAGGGATCATGAAAATTGCATGTTATTGTTTATTTAATACTGTCCTGATTAAGCTATTTCACAAAACAGATGTTTAAATATTCTCCACAAGACAAAATGAATAACGGAATTGTAAAAATGAGCCCGTTCAAAAGTTTGCATACCCTTGAATCTTAATACTGCGTGTCGTTTCCTGGATGATCCACAACTGTCTTTGTTTTGTGATAGTTGTTCATGAGTGCCTTGTTGGTCCTGAGCAGTTCAACTGCCTGCTGTTCTTCAGAAAAATCCTCCAGCTCCTGCACATTCTTTGGTTTTCCAACATTTACTGCATATTTGAATCCTTTCCAAAAGTGAATGTATGATTTTGAGATCCATCTTTTCACATGGAGGACAATTGGGGGACTTATATATAACCATTATATAAGGTGAAAACATTTACTGATGCTCAAGAAGGCAACACAATGCATTGATAGACGGGGGGTGTAAACTTTTTTAATTGGATGATCAGGGAAAATTGTACTTATTTTGTCTTCTGGGAAACATTTAAGTATTATGTAGCTTCTTAAGTTCGCACCAAATGAAAAAAAAGAACGATCTTTAATCAAAATAAGAAAATGTACACATCGTCATCCTGTTCAAAAGTTTACACCATTTTGTGGCCTTCTTGAGCATCAGTAATTGTTTTCACCTTAACTAGGCCTAATAGTTATGAATGAGTCCCTCAATTGCCCTGAGTGTAAAAAGATGGATCTAAAAACCATACAGTCACTGTTGGAAAACCAAAGAATGTGCAGGAGCTGGAGGATTTTTCTGAAGAACAGCAGGCAGTTGAACTGCTCAGGACCAAAAAGGGACTCACAGACAACTATCACAAAACATAAAAACAGTAATGGATCATCCAGGAAATGACACACACACAGTATTAAGATTCAAGGGAATGTAAACTTTTGAACGGGATCATTTTTATAAATTAAATTATTATTTTCTCTTGTGGAGTATATATAAACATCTGTTATGTGAAATAGCTTATTCAGGAGAGTACTAAATAAAAATAACATGCAATTTTCATGATCCTTCTTAATTAGTTAAAATTAACATATTTGCATATTCTGCAAGGGTATGTAATCTTACGAGCACAACTCTGTGTGTGTGTGTGTGTGTATACACACATTTAAAAAATAGAAAACCATTATTTTAAATGCTAATATTTTGCAATATTACTGTTTTACTGTATTTTTGAACATATATTCAGCCTTGATGAGCATAAAAAACTAAACTTTTAAACAGTGTAATATATACATGACACATTCTAAAAAATTACATACAGATTTATAAATATTCTATAAATATATTTTAACTTGCTGTTTTAATACCCCCATTAATGCATAATTAGTCCAGTTACAGATTGTTACATGTCAGATCCTGATTTGGCCTTATACTGAACTGAATAACGAAAACACGGGGCAGAGCAAATTGCAGCACATTTCTTGTCTGCTTCATCAACCATGCTGCCATTACCATACAGCTTATCAGCACAGCACATTAAACATGCTACACGCACCATTTTAATCTGATACTCTACATCACAGCCGAGGAAGCAAGGTCAACAGTATGATCTCACTTATCACTCACTCTCTCAACCCTACATTTAGAATTTTACTTGTCTCTTTTGGGGGAGAGAAAATGACCCCCTGAAAGTGTAAAATGTAGGTAATATGCAAGCACGCTGTTTTCACTCAGCCCCGTCCTATGTTCTCTGAAGTCCTGCCACTTCACTGTTACTCCATGTGAAATTCCCCAGTAAATCAAACTCCGCAGTCGATGCAAATGAGAAACTTTCTAAATTAGAACTTAAAAGGCTAGAAAGAAGAAAACCTTCCATTAGAAATCTTCTGCACCATCTCAAGACTTTGAAGATCTGTGAGAAAATTTGTCTTCAAATCAGCCACTCCTGTCGTACTGTGAAAAAAAATAAATATGACCAACTTCCCTTAGACCTTAAATCTTCTGAATTCCTGAGGAGCAAAGCCTACCCAATTTCACACTAATTATCCTATCTGACAGTGTGTTTGCCACGATACACTACCATTAAAAAAATTTGGGGTCAGTGAGATTTTTGTTTTTAAAGAAATTAATACTTTCATTTGGAAACGACACATTAAATTGTTCACAAGTGACAGCAAATGATTTTATTGTTACAGAAAATATAATTTACACAAATGCTGTTCTTTTTGGAACTTTCTATTCATCAAGAATATATAATATACACTGAACAAAATTATAAACGCAACACTTTTGTTTTTGCCCAAATTTTTAATGAGCTGAACTCAAAGATCTAAGACTTTTTCTATGTACACAAAAGGCCTATTTCTCTCAAATATTGTTCACAAATCTGTCTAAATCTGTGTTAGTGAGCACTTCTCCTTTGCTGAGATAATCCATCCACCTCACTGGTATGACATATCAAGATGCTGATGAGACAGCATGATTATTGCACAGGTGTGTTTTAGGCTGGCCACAATAAAGGCCACTCTAAAATGTGCAGTTTTACTGTATTGGGGGGTCCAAAAACCAGTCAGTATCTGGTGTGACCACCATTTGCCTCACGCAGTGCAACACATCTCCTTCGCATAGAGTTGATCTGGTTGTTGATTGTGGCCTGTGGAATGTTGGTCCACTCCTCTTCAATGGCTGTGCGAAGTTGCTGGATATTGGCAGGAACTGGAACACGCTGTCGTATACATGCCGATCCAGAGCATCCCAAACATGCTCAAAGGGTAACATGTCCGGTGAGTATGCTGGCCATGCAAGAACTGGGATGTTTTCAGCTTCAAGGAATTGTGTACAGATCCTTGCAAAATAGGGCCGTGCATTATCATGCTGCAAAATGATGGTCGTGGATGAATGGCACAACAAAAGGCCTCAGGATCTCGTCATGGTATCTCTGTGCATTCAAAATGCACAATAAAATGCACCTGTGTTCGTTGTCCCTAACATACGCCTGCCCATACCATAACAACACCACCACCATGGGCCACTCGATCCACAACGTGGCAAACCGCTCACCCACACGACGCCATACACGCTGTCTGCCATCTGCGTACAGTGAAAACGGGATTCATAACGTGAAGAGACACCTCTCCCACACGAAATTCAGAGGTGGGGGGTTAATTTCAGAATCACACAAGGTCCCCAGATAATACTTAATCCCGTGCGAATAGGGCTTTAGACAGATTTGTGAACAATATTTGAGAGAAATAGGCCTTTTGTGTACATAGAAAAAGTCTTAGATCTTTGAGTTCAGCTCATGAAAAATGGGGGCAAAAACAAAAGTGTTGGTTTATAATTTTTGTTTCAGTGTATATTGTGGTTCCCCCCAGCACAAATATTTTTGATCCGCATTTTTTATTTTTCCACATTTATTTATGTATGCATGTATGTATGTCTGTTTACTGAAGACTGAAGTGATGACTACTGAAAATTCAGCTTTTGCCATCCGGAATAAATTACATTTACGATAAATAAAATAAAAAATTGTGTTTAATTTGAAGATGTAACATGATTACTGGTAGGAATTGTATCTTTATTAAATACAAGCAGACTTTCGTGGAGATTCATGTACGAATTCTTATAAAAACATTTAAACCCTGTGAAGACCCCACACTTTGAACAGTAAGGTGTATTATATTACAAAACCTATATAAACTGATTTAAGAATGAACTAAAAAAAGATGTCAAGACCACCAGTTCATGTTAGATTATTTTATTCTTTATCGCCTGTTCCAAAAAAAAAAAAAAAAAACAGTTAATGTCACAACATGATTTAATGCACGTGAATGTGTTCAGCTCCAAATATATTCATTACTTTTTTATATATTTTAAAAAAATGTATTAAAAGGGCAATACATACATACATACATACATACAGAAAGAAAAGGAATTTAACATACTGATCACGTATCATGTATCTGTCAAAATGATAGAGAAGCCAAATAGAAGCAGAAGCTCGAGTTAGGTGGCAATGGTCAAAGGTTTGACCTCGCTGTGATCACTGCAAATGATGAGCAATTTGGACCAAACATAGGCGGAGTGTGTGTAAGGCCACGGGGGACTTGGGGCAAAAATGACAATAAATTGGACAAAAATGCCCCTGCACAAACAAATTACATCTATTACGTCTGTTGCTAACAAAGTGTAAATGAATAGAACGTGTCGACTGCGCAGTAAACTAAGATTTGCTCATGTTGCACCGTATTTTATTTTAGTCGTTTTTACAGTGTTGCACATTATAACCAATCACACACGATTCTGTTGAGCTTAGGAATGCAATGGCCAATCAGAAGCGTTCAGAAGATGAGTCGTCGCTGAAACTCATCATCTTTGTTGAATGCACGCGCGTTCAATGACTGAATTCCGCAAATGCACATAAACAACAAAGCGCAGATGTACGTACAGTGTAAGTAAGGGACTCATTTCGCAGTGTAGACAGCTTCAGTGATTATAACGATCCTTTTGTTTTTTTGAGAGTGCGATAGATCAAAGTTAGTGATAATGTCATTTCTGTACATAAATTATTCGCTGTTTGAATAACCGTGGGAAGGAAACATAATATTTCTAATGTTTTAATTAAATTGTAATATAATTTAATACAAATTCAGTCCCATTAAACATATTTTATATTAGCCTACACGACACCCATGTCTGGTTCTTGCCTAAAAAGACAGGTTTATGATGTTTGTAGTTAATAGATTTGGCTGCTTTTAGCCTTACCCTGGAGTTGGTTCACCCTCCGCCTATGGGACCAAATGTGCATTTGAAGCGAAGCTTCTGAGCTGCATTCAGCACACCTGCAAAGAAGTCATTTAAAGGGACACGATGGGAAATCAAAGCGGAACTTCTCGCTTGTCTGATTAGAAGGAGTGAGGCAGCATCTCAGCTGGTGTGTTTACTTGCTTTTGCGGTGTCTGACTGTTTGTTTTGGAGCCACTGGGGTTGTAAAGCTCTGCCGCTGTCACACGTTGGCTTGTGTAATGCCACAAATCTTCACTGTTCTATTCAGCAAAAAGAAATGTATAAATAACCAGCCTCTACCGCTATCGCTGCATTAATCTGCCTTGATCCAATCGCACAACGAACAAGTCTGCTAATGATGATCGCTTTATTCACACAATCCAACTGGGATTGCTATTTTTCCCCTTCTCTAGATCACTCTTTCTTTCTTAAAGGAACATATCATCTACAAAATAAAATAGTTTTTATGCACTTATTCACACTTGTTCCAAACCTGAATGCTGTTACTTATGGAATATAAAAGGAGAATTTTGAGAAAAAAAAACCTTGCATCGCTTTTTTCACATGCTTGCAATATGATAGCACTGTTTGAAGAACACATTTTAGTCATATTTTAATGACAATCTTTCCCTCCAGTGAGTTGTTAACTCAAGAATCACTGCAACCAAATCACTTGAGTCGATGAGTTGAAATTGTGAACCAGATCTGTACAATGTGTGAGTTGGATAAACCGTTTTATTAAAAAGAAGTGCACATCCATCCATCTATTAAGTTGTAAATGAGACAAAGGTGAAAAGGGGTTTTCAAGCATCCAAACAATAAAAGTTTAATAGGTTTAATTTGTTGCGTACATTCGAATGTCTCCTGTTTATTTTTATGCTTTTCTGAGCAAAAAATAATCATACATTTTTACCATGATTTACAAACATTTTAAATATTTACCAAACTTTGACGTTATTCTTCAAACTACTAGATTTTACCCATTTGTCAAGTTTTTTAATTGTTTAAAATACAATAAAATTTAGAATGATCCCTTTTCCTTTCATATATTTTACTAAGTACAGATCAGAATAAGTATGTTGTTTCATTTTTAAATAAACATATCTGTTAAGCTGAATGAAAATGGAGCACTGTTTTGGCATTTTATTTTCACAAATGTTATTTGAAACATTTAAGTAGACAGTTTACTTGCATTTAATATGCTTTTAATGTATATAAATAATGTATAATGTATATTACTTTTGCAAATGTAATTGGACACAGACTCCAAAACGGGACATCACATCTTTGACCCAAATAAAAGATCATTGGATAATGTTTTACAAGAAAATACAATTTAAGCCTTTATGCATTAATTAATCATGAAATTTATAAGCAATGTCTGGGTGAAAATTGTTAATTTTTTTTCTATTATAGGTAAAAATAATGATCCAATCTTGAATCAGACTGATTTGGTTCTCCGCTTCAACACTCTGTTCCAGTTCTTGATTTAACATTATTATCAGCAAATTATCAGCAAATAACAACTTAAAATTTCCTCTGTTTCTTACACAAAAATTGTGTATATTTCAGAAGACTTGGAAAATTGCACATGAGTTGTATGGAAACATTTTATGCATTTTGTCATTTTGAGCTTTACAGACGCTATCAACTCTCATTGTACAGAAAAAAGAAGCGTCTTTTGTGTTTGACAGAAAAGTAAACAATGACCTTTTTGGTTTTAACTGATTATTTAATACCTTTTCTCTCTATTCCTCTCTCTCTTCATCTCTCTGTCCCCTAAGGGTTAAGCAAGGCTGCTTAAATCTGACAACCCAACGACCGACAAATGCAATCCTGGTTATTTAACTCAGAACTGCTCAGGACCCTTTGGTGCAAATCGCTTAACAAAATTTCCCCCAAATTCATTCCCGCACACGCATCTGCTTCGACTAACCTGCCAAGAGTTGTGCTCAAAAATGCAAATTCTTTACCACTATCATTTGTGTGCACACACATGTAAAAAAAACAGCTGAACCATACAAAGAGCCAGAACACGATTATCACAGAAAATAATCGTGTTATTGACTGAACACTCCTCTTCCTATCAACCAGCTCTACCTGTAATCTGATACGTCGATGTAGAGAGGAAAAAACTAAACAAGTGCTCCCATGTGCTTAGACCTCTGTGTATGCTTCAAAAATATTAAGGTTGAAAGTCAACAACACAAGGAACGCAAGGCTGTCTCAGCGTAATTTATTTGCCTGCTTAATGAGATTATATTTTGGTGTGAAACCAATTTTGCGCAAATTAAATCTTAATATTTTGCAGTGGCAAGGGTGTTGACACGAGGCTATTTTATATGATATTGAGCATGACAGCCATTAAATTCTCTGTGGTGTTGTCTGTCCCTCTTGTTTAGCAGGACATCTTTCTGAGACCTTCAACACAACTTTAAACACCCAACTAGCTGCTGTGTAGAAATGGCATTGTCCTGTTAGCAAATAAAATAAATGCATTGAATTAGTGAAGACAACCTGTGGAGTGTGCTAGATTATGTAATTTATAACTCGCTAAAGAATAGAATAGAATAGAATAGAATAATAAATAACTGCACAGCATTAATGAGATCAATGGCCAAATACACTCATTGAGTCCGAAGATATACTTGTATTACATATATTATACGTATTATAATTATACTCACATCATGTTTGTTCAAACCCGTAGAAGAAAAACATTTACTTATTAACATACGTCCTTTTTTAAAGTCATCTATATTCTCCTTTGCATTCTTGTTTATTCAAATTTTTGTGTTGTTTTTTTTTGTGTATGACATGCAATTTTATTTTTTATCCTTCAACTGTTTTTTAATAAAATGTAAAAACTATAACAATAATAATAATAATAATAACAAACGTAATTATTGCAGCACCAACAATGTGCCATACAATTATAAAAAAAGTAAATTAATGCCTATTCATGTGCACGTAAGATATAATGCACATTAGTCCCATAACCCTAAAAATGTAAGTGTGCTATTTATTTTTATGACTGTGCCGTATGTGGTGAGAGTAGCAACTATCCCCTGCTTTATAGTTGAATGTACGGCAAGCACTGTAGATTAGTATTCATCTGGCCCCAGACCTGTTCCTCAGAAGTCTGGACACAGCAGAAAGCTGGGAGTGAATCATTGCTTGCCCTCAGGGTGCTGGCAGCACCCACGATCCCTCTCGCTGGAGAGCCGCCACATACGTGCATCCCTCCCGATGAGAAGAGAGCAAACAAACATCAGCGGCCCTGAAGAGCTCAGTCAGAACCGATGAAGAGTTCACTCCTCAGCCGCCACGCAGACCTGAAAGGCGCCATGTCTGCCGAGACAGGAAGACAGAGTCCGGGAGAGCCGGACAAAAGTGCTGTACTTTTCCCAGCAGCCATCTCTTTTCAAAACCGAAACTTCCTGAGAGACGTTTAGGGAGATTCAGCTGACGTCTCATGCATATATTCTATTGATTAGTTTTGTCTGCCGGTGACCAATCTGGCCCAGAAGGCGATGATGTTTTTAATGTGCTTTATTTTTAGAGAGAAACTCACAAGGTGCTCTTGACTCACGCAGCCTTCAGAACACATCGCGGCTTTGCTCAGCTGCACACGGGGAGGGCCGCGCTCCGCAGGATGCTCTGTTTACATTCAGGTCATAAATCAATAGACCAGACGTTTCACACAGTGAGCGGACTTGCCAAATACGACATCAAAGTAGTTTATCGTACTGTAGGTGGTGTTTTGCAGGCAAGGAATGAACAATCGTGCAGCTGGTGAGCATCTGCAATGTGTGTATGCAAATGTATGCTTGCATAAAATCGCACACAGAAATAAAGGCATCGGTGAGTCAGCATGGCTTCAGGTGTTCATTTACACAGGAAGAGACCACCTGATTGACAACCATCCAGCTGGCGAGCCACTTAGGGGCAGACCTTTCTAAAATAGACACCACAATAATAGATGGAGAAGAAAAATGAACATAAATACTGGTTGTACAGAAACAAAAGGAGTACAAAAATAGTGGAAAATGTTCATATATTATAATTTACACCCATCAAACAGTAATAAGTACTGATTTTATATTCATAAACAGCGATGCCACTAGGATTTCTATACTTTACTATATTTTTCTTTGTTGAGCATTAGGGTCTCACAGCTTAAGATAAAATACATTTTAAATGTATATAGTAATATAAAAATTAACAAGTAATTTTAATTAATATTTTATTCTGCAATGATGCATTAAATTGATCAAAAAAGTGACACTAAAGACGTGATGTTACAAAAAAAACTATTCATATATATTAAAAAAAGCTGTTCTTTTGAACTTTTATATTTGTCAAACAATCCTCAAAAACATAAAAATCTTGTACAAAAGGTTCCTACAAAAATATCAAGCAGCACAACTCAACATTGATTAAAACTAATAATAAATGTTTCTTGAGCAGCAAATCAGCATATTAGAATGATTTCAGAAGCATCATGTGGCTGCTGAAAATTCAATGACATATTTAAATATAATAAATCAGAAAACCGTTATTTTATGAAATATAAATTGTAAAAATATTTAATAGTATATTACTGGTTTTACTGTATTTTTTATCAAATAATGCAGACCCTGGTGAGCAAACCTTTTACATATGTATAAAAACAATGCAATTAAAAATGAAAAATAGCATAAAATAAAACATTATAAAATATTTTACAGAAATAAAGAATTAATAAATTACTTGCGAAACTATAAAATATGACACTGTATTTAATTAAAACTACATCTGAGCCCAATTTGATACTAGGGATTGTCTGACATCAAGATGTATGCTTTAAGTACATTTGTCAAAAAGAAACCAAATGTAATACAAAATGTCACACAATCATAAAGGTGTCACTTTGGAGTTTCAGAAACAGGCCACTGTCAGTAATATATGCAGTGTTTGAGAGGATGTGGCAGCGGGAGGAGTTTTTGAAAAGCTTCTCAGTGCATTTTGTCAGACTTCCAGGCGTAATTTCTTGCAAGGACGAGTTAATAATATGGCTCAGGTTGAACAGGAAAGCACTCAGCTGACGACATACAAACATGAGGAAGATCGGTGGCTTTCACCCGCCCCCGCGCCGGGTGGCCGAGACAAAAAGAAAAGGAATACTATGGCACCATTAAAAGCCAAAAAAAAAAAAAAGCCCACAGTCATCCAACCACGCCACTTCCTGGCACTCTCACAGAACCCTTATCCGCTGTTTCTTAAGAGGTTTGTTGTTCCCTGACCATTCAGGGGTTGACAAAAAAAAATTTTTGAAAAAAAAAAAAAAAAAGAAATTGAAAAAAAAAAAAAAAAAAAACAACAAACGTCTTGTAATCCCCCCCCCCCACTTGTAATATTTCTCGGTCTGGGCTCTTGACATTTGGCCCTATGCACTGACGATGTTCTGAAACAAATAAACACGCGTCAAAACGAATATAAAAGGATTTATTTTATAATGAGCAGGTCATAAATTCCAGCTTTTTAAAGCAACGATTTTATGACAACGTAGGATTTCGAAAGCTATTCGGGATTCTTTTATTCTTTAATAAGCGTCGAGCTTGTTGACACTTAGAAGTTGGGAAATGAATACAGTAAGCTAATGTGTAACCAGTAATGACACCCCGCAAACAACAGACTCGTCTATCAAACAAACATCCAAGCTGCTCTTATTGAAGCCGTGCTGGCGTGTTCGGTGAAAGAGGCTGCTAATTTTGTTTAGAAAAGCTAAGAGAACCACGACAGCCAATTTCAGGGGGTGGGTTCGCTTTTAAAAGGTATGAAAAGCCCAGAGTAAGCAGTCGTTAAGTTCTTGGACCCCATAATCTGTTAGATGATGTGATCGGCTCCTATTCTTTTTGATGTTATTTAACATCAAGCGGCTTTGATTTGAGAGCTTTAATTACGGTGGTATAGAGATGTTTAGAGGTCACGAGTCGCTCTGCTAATAAGGTATAAGCATCCACTCGCTGCTGATTTACTCGAAATAAAGTGACGCAGAACAGACCACATGCAAATTAAGCCAACTACATCTGTGTAATCCATAAACAAATCCATTCCTCCAACCGTAGCCAGAAAATGAAAACAAAACCATACACTCCTATTTCCCATTACGATTTGTTTTGTAGAAAAACAATAAGAATGCTAAGTAACCTTGCAGTCTAAATCGTCTTTAATTTGATAGACACAATTAAAGTGACTGTAAACCAAAAACTACAATTCTGACATAATTTACTCTCCTTTATATCTTTATATATATATATCTCCAAAATTAGGTCTTGCTTTCAAATCGTGAAATAAGAAACACAGAGGTTGAGTAAATGATGGCAGAATGTTCATTTTTGGATGGACTATCCCTTCAAGGAATTAAGTATTATTCTACATGAAACAGAATCCATCTTGGATGATGATTTGGTTTCCTCCAGTCCGGTTTTGCACCTACACGTCCTAAAGCTAGTTACACACTCTACATTACAGGTGAATCAATCACATGTTTCCAGTTATGTATTGTGGACAAAACAGAATTACCAATAAGACTAAACTTTCACTTTATCAACACCAAATGTGTTCCTTCATGCTGGATATCATTTAGCATTGTGATTAATGTAATTAAAGTTAATTAAATCAAATGGGTGAAAAGTAAACTAACAAACAAGTAGCACAGATATTCTTACTTTATAAATATTATAACAAATTTTGTGATTTATGTAATAGTATATTCTAAATATAATACTCTAGAATACTACGTGTCTATATCTATATATTAATATATTATATATACTATATATAATATATATACAGAGTATATTCTCTATAATACGGTGTATATATTTTGTCTAATAGATGTCTAAATATACTATATTACCAGTATATTATATATATATCTATATATATATATCTATATACAGTATATATTAACACCCAACACACACCCGTGCCTTGCGAAAGTATTCATACCCCATTCATTTTTTCAGATTTTATGTTGCTGCCTTATGTTAAACTGCTTTAATTACTTTTTTCCACATCAATCTACATTCTATACACCATAATGGCAAAGCAAAAAAAAAACAGGTTTTTAACATCTTTGCAAACTTATTAAAAATAAAAAATTTAAATGATTCCATTGCATAAGTATTCAAGCACTTATCTGGGACAGTTGAAATTTAGCTCAGGGGCATTCATATTGCTTGTAGATGTTACTACACTTCGAGTGAAGTTAACCTGTGGCACATTTATTTGAATGGGTATGATTTGGAAAGGCACATGCATCTTAATAAAAGGTCTAACAGCTGATAATGTATTTCAGAGCAAAAACCAAGCCCTGAGGTCTAAAAACCTCCTGTAGAGCTCAGAAACAGGTTTGCGTCAAGCCACACATCTGGGGAAGAGTTCAGAAAAAATTCTGCTGCATTGAAGGTTCACATTAGCATGTAGTCTTCATTACCCTTAATGGAAGAAAGGAAACAGTTTGAAACAACCAGGACTCTTCCTAGAACTGGCCTCCTGGGCAAACTGAGCAATTGATGGAGAAGGGATTTGGTTAGAGTGGTGACCAAGAACCTGATGGTCACTAGTTGAGCTCCATGACCATATGTGGAGATGGGAGAAAACTACAGAAAGACAAACATCACTGCAACACTCCACCAATCTGGGCTTTATGACGGTGTGGCAAGACTCAATCCTCTCTTCAGAGAAGACACATGAAAACACACTTGGAAATTACAAAAAAGCACCTTAAAGGACCCTCAGACTCTGAGAAACAATATTCTCTGGTCTGATTAACCTCAATTCTAAGCATCATGTTTGAAGGAAACCAAGCACTGCTCATCACCAGCAGAATACCATCCCAAAAGTAAAGTGTGCTGGTAGCAGCCTCATGCCGTGGGGCTGTTTTTCAGCAGCAGGGACTGAGGGACTCGTTAGAGTAGAAGAAAAGCTCAATGCACCGAAATATTGAGATAGCCTTAATGAAAAGCCAGTCCAGAGCATTCAGAACCTCAGAATGGGCAGAAGGTTCACCTTCCAACAGAACAATAACCCTAAGCACACAGCAAGAGTGACTTATAGACAACTCTGTGAATGTCCTCGAGTGGCCCAGACACAGCCTGAGCTTGAACCCAATCAAACATCTCTGGAGAAAACTGAAAAAAATGTACAGTATAATATACTATAGATAATATATATATACACACACACCACAAAACTACATTTAAAAAAGTCTTATGGTGGATAAGATGTATTTATTATATAAATATTTATTATATTTATATTATATTTAAGGTTTCGTTATATATTATTTGGTTTTTCAAAGAAGACTCTGTGCTCACCAAGGGTGCATTATTAACAAACAAAATCAGCAAAAAACATAATTTGTGAAAAATTCAATTGAAGATAACTGTTTTCAATTGGAGATATTTTACAAGGTAATGTATTCCGGGAGGACAACCCTTACGGACACTTGGCAATGAATCGCATTGGCTAGTACAATTTTTTAGTGTTACTCGACAGACTGAATTACTATACAATATTAGTGCTGTCAATCGATAAAAAAATTTTAACTAATTAATCGCACATTTTTCTTACTTTTTAATCACGATTAATCCCACCTAACAAAGTTTTTAAATAAACTTATATTTACTTATAATTTTACATTCAATCTTCAAATTAATGTACAAACAACATAAAGACAGTATATTTTTTAATATGTGTTTAATGGCATCTTTTTATGACTGAAGGCAGTATCAATGATTCCAGTACTGATTTCTCTATAAAATTGCCCCACCCCCAATATTTAACTATTGACTATAGCCATTCAACATTACACTATAATTGAGAGCTATCAATGTTAACATTTATTACTTTTAAAAAATTAGTTCTAATTTAAGTGAATTTAAAACAATCTTCACATAAACCCATTATAATAAATGTCATATTTACCTGTGCCCTTCAGCAGAAACATACAAAAATTGACGTTATCAAACACTAAATTCTAAATTAAATATAGATGAATCCTTAAAGTTATAAAAGTTGTTTTCCTCTTTTTTTCTTTTGTTCTTTAATTAACAGACATCACAGCAACTGGTTATTAGGTTGTTTTGGCTGCTATTTCTTTAAGAGCTGCCGCTGCTGAACGTGACGCGGATCTGAAACTCTTTTTACCTTTTCTGACCCACTTAGTCTCTATTAATGAACTGACGAGTTAAATCGGGTGTGTTAGATGAGTGAGACAGTGCTAGGCTGCTCCAGGACGGTTTTGAAAACCATTTCAGAGACATGTTCTTAAATGTGACTCATATAAAATATATTACATGCATGCACAGTTTTAAGGCAGCTTTAATCGCCTTTTTGGTAACTTCATGCCTTAACTGACCACAGCATTGCATGCACGTAGTTTATTTCACACTTTGATATGAAAGGATACAGGCTACAGTGTGCGTCAGCACCTTTGTGCGTGTGTATTGAAGCGCGACCACAGTTATCGTTCCGCGCTCGTTTGACTAGCGCCTGGCGCTGAGGTGAAGTGGAGCGCGCGTCTGAAACGTTTCCCGTTCTCAGTCGTTCTGCTACTGAAAAAATGCACTTCGTGGTCCACGCGCCCCCGTGCCAGAAGCAGCAGTAGTTTGTGAGGGGAGGGTATATATTATATGTAATCTAATATAATTATAGATACAGTATATATAACTAACAATAATACCGATAAGATAATAATAATAATAATAATAATAATAATATAGTAGTATTATTATTATATGATTCTACTTATCTAAGACCAACTAAAAGCACCAAGGATTGACGAGCTGCTGGATTCATGAATATTAATCACGTTGTCAGCGTTCGCTCGAAATGATTTGCTGAAATCAAAACAGGGATGATAATAGGTGAGCGCCAGCCAATGAGATTGTCGTTTGCGCATTAGTTCCGCCCACTACTGGAGAACCCGGCAGTTCTTAAAAGCTGAAGAATTCCAAAGGAACGGTGTTATTTTAACAGGAAAATACAACAAAGAATAACGTTTACATGTAGCGCGTTTGATCTGTAAGACTCTCTCACGCGGTCTCACTTTGCGCGTGTGAGAGAAAGCGTCAGAGAGTCGTGCGCCTTCACACTAGTGTTTACGTTACGCCAAATACACAAACACCGGTGCGCTGCGCATCCATTCAGATGAACTGAAAAAAAAAAGCACAGATCTCTTGATGGAGAGTGAAACTGAAGTGCTCAGTCAGAGTGTTCTGTGAGTGAAAATATATCTGAGCTAAACTTATACTCAGCCTCCAACTCACACACTGGCGATTAAAATCTAAGAATTTATTAGCCATTGGCTAATATTAGACATCATTTAGTCAACCAGAGTGTAGATTTAGTGATTTACTCGCAATGTAAAGGGTTGTGATGGCAAAGCTGAATTTTCAGCATCATTACTCCAGTCTTCAGTGTCACATGATCCTTCAGAAATCATTCTAATATGATGATTTGATGCTCAAGAATAATTTCTTGTTAATATTATTATTATTATTATCAAAGTAGAAAACAGTCGTGCTGCTTCATATTTTGTGGAAACAGTAATTCTCTGAAGAATAGAAAGTTCAAAAGAACATCATTTATTTAAAACAAAAATATAGTAATGTTAGATATGCTGTGTCACTTTTGAATTTAATGTGCCATTGCTGAATAAGTATTAATTTCTTTAAAAAATCTTTAAAGCAATTAAAAAAAATAATGGAATGTTTCATGACTAGTAACTGAAAGCTAAAAATGCTAAATGAAAACCTTTACAAGTTTCCCTAGAAGTTGCTTAAGTTCCCTTCAGCTGGGGATCAGTGATGTACAGACTGCGGTATATGAGGCGAGGTTGTGAGAAACCAAATACATATTGCTGTTGCTCTATTTTGAGGGCTGATTCTGTGTTGCTTGGTGACTGGGAATACATTTGGCCTCAAAATCCCTACCCTGAAATACAGCCAGGATATGACTGCTATACCTTGCAGGCATTTGGCCTTTTATAGGAGGTCAGGATTTTTGCCAGTGGTGTTAACTGTGGAGTCAATAGAGAAACACAGCTTTTTGGAGGTGCTGATTGTGAATGACCGTGGCTTTGGATTCAGGGCAGAAAAGCAGTTCTATTGACTTACAGGCCACAGGCTTAACAGAAGCCCCAAAAGAGAGTTTTGTTTAACTACAGTCTACTAGGATGTACAGAAGCTGGTGATAATACTTTTAATTCTACAGCTCAATAAAATGCTAAACTGCTGCTTTCTGACAAAAGCAAGAAAACCCAGGAGTGATGGAGACCATCTGGAGTCAGGGAGGAGAAAAAACTGAAATACTCAAAAACAGAGAGAAAGAGAACAGTGAGAAAAATGAGAACAAAAGAGAACCAGAACTAAAGATCAGCTATGCCAGTGCATAAACAGTTGCAGCCTACTATATATATAATATATATATATTCTCTCTCTCTCCACTGCACACCTCGGATCACTTCCTCCTCGCTCTTAACCTCAACACCGTTCCTGACACAACACATACCCCTCCACATGTCATCTTTCCACGTAACCTACGCTCACTCTCACCCTCCCGCCTTATCTGCTATGGTTTCATCTTCGCTTCCTCCCCTAAACAGTTAGCATCTCTTGATGTTAACAGTGCTACTGATACTTTCTGCTCCACTCTTAAATCTTGTTTATACATTGTCTGCCCATTGTCTTCCAGGCCAGCCCGTACCACCCCTTCTGCCCCTTGGCTGTCTGATGTTCGCCGTGAACATCGTTCTAAACCCAGGGCTGCTGAATGGGTGTGGCGCAAATCAAAATATCCTACTGACCTTAATATGCATGGGCGGCATTGAATACCTGCATTCCGTCAAGCAGACTGGCTCTTAAAAGCAGGACCGGCCACTACACTAGATTAAACGCATGGCTCGAGAGTAATATGTTGCAGTGTGCACGTATACATGGGTCATAGATCTTTTCATTGGACCACTGTCAAGGTTACTTCTCGTCTTTAGCCGCTACAGCACTGCAGATGTCACACACCCTGTCCCATGACACCTATGCTGGGAGTCAGATCTTAAACACCACTGTAATTTTATCATCGCCATGTTCTTTTAGTTTTTAATGAGTATTTAATTATTAAATATAACTTTAAAGCAGTCAGAATGTGCATTTTTATAAGTCTACTTATAATGCTAGCCTAGGTTTTTAACCTAAAGCACAATGTAGATATGTGGGTTTTCTGATGGTTTACATCTTCTTTATAAAGTGTGAATTAAATTATGACAGGTTCTGTGATGAAATGTGTTGAACTGGTAAATTTGTTTTAAACTGATCAAGGACCTTGTTATAAAACAACTTGTAATGTAAGTGTGTGTGTGTGGGGTGTGTGTATACTATAATATTTCTCATCCAAATCTTTAAAACTTATTAAAAAAATAAGAAAAAAAAGTTTATTGAATATTTTTTCCACCATAACTCGGCATTTGCCACCCATTAATTCCCTCTTTTTTTCTTCTGAGAAAGACATGTAAATAATAATTAAACTAAAATAAAACAAAAAACGAATGTATCTGAAAGGGACTGTTCCCAAAATAAATATTTATAAATGTACTCACCTTATGACATTCCAAACGTTTGTGCCTTTCATCTGTGAAACACAAAAGAAGATATTTTGATTTTTCTTGTCCATACAATGAAAGTCCAGTATTGTTTTGTACCACATTCACTTTCATTACATGAACAAAAACAACTGAAATAGTCCTAAACATATCTTCTTTTATGGTCCACAAATAAAAGGAAGTCATATGTGCACATGGACATGAGGATGAGTAAATTATGACAATTTTCATTTTTTAACCCCTTTAAATTAAGTAATTATGGTCTATTTTGATGTCAGGTTGACTCATAAACGGATGATGTATTATTCATAGTTCCATATTGACAATTTAGCACTGTGGAATACCACTATGCACTATATATAATGCAGCTGTAACAGAAACTTCAATTACTATCCACAGTACATACTTCAGAAATAGTACAGAAGAGTGTGAAAGTTGCTATTCTAAACATAGCCTCAGAGAAAAACGATACTGACACGAGCAGCACAGGAGAAAGTTAAAGAAAAGAGAATAAAAAGGCAAGTAAAACAATGAAAAATAACACATGTAGGCTGCAGCTGGAAGAGCAGATTAATGCTTGCTACTTTAGCTTTTTGCTTAGGAAAGGAGGTTAGAAAGTAAACAATTAAAATAATTACATTTCCTGCAGTGAGCTCATTCCTTAACTGGACTGATAACTCTGTGCTCTTACTCTAAGCCCATTAGTGCTCATTATACAAAAAGGGGACGCTAAAAAGCTAAGCTACATGATAATATTCTTCATTACCTATTCCTGCACCCTTAGTTGCTTTATATTAGAGAGAAATTAGGTCTGTACATTCATCATAAGATTAGAGAGTTTAGACACCGTAAGTACTGTACGTGGACATCCGAGTGCACTTGTACGTGTTTGTTGAGCATTTCATTTCAAAGCCATGGACATTAAAAGAGAGTTTCTTCTCTCTGAATCTTTCCATTCTAGGAAGGCTTCCCACTAAATACTGAAACGTGAATTTGGTCTCATTGTTCCCACTTATCTTAAGGTGCTGGACTTTGAGTAGATCAGTCAAGTTCTTCCACACTAGACTCAGTAAAGCTTTACTTTATGGACTTAGCTTTGTGAAAAGGGGTTCTGGCGTGCTGAAACTCCAAAAATGACCGTTAACTTAACACAAACCTATCAGCATCTGACAGATGTATATATTTGAGCATATGAACCAATGATAGCAAACATTTACATGTTGTTGCCTATAAGAGAAACTTGCATAAGATTCCCGACTATATGTAGCACCTGCCACTTTGTATGTCCTTCTGAAGGATCCTAATGTAAAAGCAGCTGAAGTTGTTTTATAACAAGGTCCCTGATCAGTTTAAAACAAATTTACGAGTTCAACACATTTCATCACAGAACCTGTCATAATTTAATTCACACTTTATAAAGAAGATGTAAACCATCAGAAAACCCACATATCTACATTGTGCTTTAGGTTAAAAACCTAGGCTAGCATTATAAGTAGACTTATAAAAATGCACATTCTGACTGCTTTAAAGTTATATTTAATAATTAAATACTCATTAAAAACTAAAAGAACATGGCGATGATAAAATTACAGTGGTGTTTAAGATCTGACTCCCAGCATAGGTGTCATGGGACAGGATGTGTGACATCTGCAGTGCTTTGTTCGCGGCTTAAAGACAGAAGTAACCTTGAACAGTGGTCCAATTGAAAAAACTACGACCCTGGGTTATACGTGCACGACTGCCACATATTACTCTCGAGCCATGCGTGTGAATCTAGTGTAGTCCGGTCCTGCTTTTAAAGAAGCCCTCTGCTTGACGGAATTGCAGGTTAGTCAATGCCGAAAGGTCCAAGATTTTCTCAGCCCTTCCCATACGGTCACAGTCTACACTTACAAACACAGACACACACAAGCGGAGGAGATTAAGGAGGAGGGGGCTGAAGCTGGAGGACAACGCTCCGCTACAGCACTGGATGCTGCGTTCAGCCGTCACTGTCCTTTTGGCACCAAAGACCATAGTCAATGTCAACATCCTAGAAGAGCAAATAAATCACACACTCAAGCACAACATGATCTAATGTTCCCACAAACACTTGGAAGCAAATATGAGTTAAATCTCAAGCCTATACTTTAGTTATAGAACATTCAGAGATTTTATAAAATTGTCAACGTTTTCTGAGATTCCCTTCCCTCGCTATTTTGAACCTTTATCTATATATATATATATATATATATAGATATATATATATAATATTATTATAGAAGGGTTTTTATACAGAAGTTTGAAATAATACTATAGTTTTTTTATTGCCATTTTTTTTTTTGCTATTTTATTTACTTTTTTATTATTTTTGTATTAGTAATTTGTTTTTTTATTTAAGTAAAGATAGAATATATCATTATATTATATCATTTGGCTTTTTTTCATATATCAGGTGCATCGCAAATAAATTTTCGAATGTTTATGGAAAGTTATGATTTCAGTAATTCAACATCAATTGTGAAACTTGTGTAATTTACTAACTTCAATGCACACAGACGGAAGTAGTGTTAAGTCCCTTTGTTCTTTAATGTGAGATTTTTGCTTCACATTTAACAAAACCCACCAATCTCAACAATTAGAATTGGTGAAACATGCCAATCAGCTAATCAACTCAAAACACCTGCAAAGGTTTCCCTGAGCCTTCAAAATGGTCTCTCAGTTTGGTTCACTAGGCTATCATGGGGAAGAATGCTGATCTGACATTTGTCCAGAAGACAATCATTGACACCCTTCCCAAGGAGGGTAAGCCACAAACATTCATTTGCCAAAGAAGCTGGCTGTTCACAGGGTGTTGTATCCAAGCATGTTAACAGAAAGTTTGGTGGAAGGAAAAAGTGTGGAAGAAAAGATGCACAACCAACCGAGAGAAGTGCAGCCTTATGAGGATTGTCAAGCAGAATTGATTCAAGAATTTGAGTGAACTTTACTAGGAATGGACTGAGGCTGGGGTCAAGTTATCAAGAGCCACCACACACAGACGTAGGAATTTGGCTACAGTTGTTGTATTTCTCTTGTTAAGCCACTCCTGAACCACTGACAATGTCAGAGGCATCTTACCTGGTCTAAGGAGAATAATAACTGGACTGTTGCCCAGTGGTCAAAAATCCTCTTTTTCAGATGAGAGCAAGTTTTGTTGGAGGAAGGGTGGTGGAAAGCTTCAAGCCCAAGTTGCTGAAGTCCATGTTTAGATGTTCCACATTCTGTGATGATTTGGGCTGCAATGTCATTTTCTGGTGTTGGTCCATTGTGTTTTTTGGAAACCAACGTCACTGCACCCGTTTACCAAAATTTTTTGGAGCACTTCATGCTTCCTTCTTACCAGCTTTTTGAAGATGCTGATTTCTTTTTCCAGCAGTATTTGGCACCTGCCCACACTGCCAAAAAGCACCAAAAGTTGGTTAAATGACTATGGTGTTACTGTGGTTGATTGGCCTGCAAACACGCCTGACCTGAACCCCCATAGAGAATCTATGGGGTATTGTCAAGAGGAAAAATGAGAAACAAGAGACCAATAAATGCAGATGAGCTGAAGGCCACTGGTCAAAGAAACCTGGGCTTCCATACCACCTCAGCAGTGCCACAAACTGTTCACCTCCATGCCATGCCGAATTGAGTCAGTAATTAAAGCAAAAGGAGCCCTTTCCAAGTATTGAGTACATGTACAGTAATTTAACATACTTTCCAGAAGGCCAACAATCACTAAAAATGTTTTTTTTATTGGTCTTATGAAGTATTCTAATTTGTTTGAGATAGTGAATTGGTGGGTTTTTTTTAAATTTGAGCCAAAATCATCACAATTAAAAAGAACCAAAGACTTAAACTACTTCATTCTGTGTGCATTGCATTTTATTTTAATACACGAGTTTCACAATTTGAGTTTGAATTACTGAAATAAATGAACTTTAACACCACATTCTAATTTATTGAGATGCACCTGTCATATCATCACTTATTTTTTTTTTTGAGTTTTCTATTATATAGCATGTATTTTTACTTTATATTATTTTAATAAATCTCTTTTCTATCGTGTTTTATGTCCGTGGGCAATTTCAATACATTCAATATTTTATATAGTATTACAACTATATGTAAAGTAAATATGCGATATATACCATCTAAGATTCCTAAATACAAATATATAATGCATTAGAAAATTAGATATATCTATATTATATATCTTTATATATATAGATAATATTATTAACCGAGACTTATCAGTTTGTCACTTATATCCTGTTGCTCTTTTTTTATAGCGCTTAATGGTTTTTGTGTGGCTCCTTTATTTGGTCCTCAGTTGTATCAACCTTTTGGGGGAATCAAGCTTCTGCGAAATGACGTTAAATGGAAATATATTATATATATATACTATATATATATATATTATAGAATATATGAGATGTAGGGCTGTCGTTTAACGCATTAACTTTAATTACTTGTTTGGTGAAAAATAATGCGATTAAAATATTTTAACACAGTGAACGCTCTGGCCCATGACCCCAGACCTGTAACACATCTTTACATTTCATTATAGCTGACAAAAATATGCAGGGCACAACCCAAATGGCAGGTAGGTCCTAAATCCAGATATTGGGGCAAAACGTCCCTGTCTGAGCTTTCGTCTCATTGATTACACACGAGCAGCGAGAGCAGTAATCACACATGCTTGATTTTGGTCCTTGAATATAATGAATGGAATAACATGGGATTTTTACAATAGTTCATAACTAAGAATTGTATATTGGTTTTATTTTAAACCACAATATGTGTCTGTTTTTGCTCCGTTTTTCCAATATTATTCTATAAAGCCACAGCAGAACTGAACGAATCCATGTTTTGGAACAACCGTGTTGAATCACTTGGTCTATTCCAACGGAAGTTAGCATCCCTATGCCTATCCCTTCGAAGGGCCGATTCCCTTGAAGTGTGTTTTCTGAGGGTGTAGGCATTGCTGGGTCTCCTTAGCATTGGCACTCCCTTGGTGAAGGGACTGACTGACTAGATGCTACCTTGACAACGCTAGCCGTGCGTGCAGCATTCAGCGCTCCAACAGTTGTTGCAAATAAATATTTCTTCTTTTTATTATTGATTTATTCAAATTTTCCTAATTTTTTCTACACCTTTTTGAAACTAAACTTGCTTACACTACCGTCTTATATCATATTTCTATCACTGACGAAAAAACATTTTGTATTACATTAAAATAATGACAGATTTAATTAGCCAAATGTAATTTGTGATTAATTCGATTAATTAATCGACACATCATGTAATTAATTAGATTAAAAATTTTAAATTGACTGACAGCCCCCCCCTGAACAGACTTGTGTTTATGTCAGTAGGCAACTTAAAACCATTTTCTCTTGAAATAAGATGTAAAAATAAAATAAAAAAATAAAAAGTAAAATACAGTTAAATACGATTGTGCTTGTGTTACATAAGGTCCTGTAGCATTTCCTCCACTAGCGTGGACAAGTACATTACTTTATTGGTTAATACAGCAGATATTCTAATCTACACTTTTCTCAAGCAAACCGCTTTCTTTATAAGAAAACAGTCAAATTATGTATTCAGTGGACATTCTAGTCAGTGCTTAAGCAGTCATGTAGGGTTGCTAGAACTTGCATGTTTCTGCAAAGGAGAAATTATATTTTCAATAAATCTTTCTTTAGATCTCTACACCGCTGCTGAAATGTCAGTACAGATAGATATAATTAATAATTTAGGCAGGAGCTCAATAATCACTTTAGCAAAATATATTCTCGTTTTCCCTCCCAGGAACCAAAACTGTTCTTTTTCATCTCACTTGATAAATACAGTAATTAGCCAAGTCAACCATCACTTTTGCTATTGCTCATATTTTCACATAGACTTTGGGATTTGAACAAATCCCTAACCCTAAATACTAAAATCCAGCATGCAACTCATCCCGCACCGGTTGCGCACAAAGATAGCTGAAATCATCCTCTGCATGCCTCTGTTGAGGAGAGACGTGCTATTAATTTTCAAAGTTAGAAAAATCTAAACGTTATCAATGCAGCATACAAAATTAGTGTCCATTTCAACTGAAGATGAGACTTCTGTTGAGTTTGCTCACTGCTGCCAAATGCCATTGCCAAATGTCATCAGAGTAATGTTACATAATTCAGTCAGAGCTCAGTGGGGGCACTTCTCTCACCTCATTCAATCCTCCTGATGGTGAACTTAGTAATGCGCTAATTGCTATGTTTCATGCCAGGAGTAATGGAGGAGGACCATGTGTGTGTCTACACTAATGTGCCTGTAATGTTCTTCAGCCTATGGAGGGATAGTAAATGTAATTCAATGAAAAATCCAAACAGCACAGCCACTATTATGACACACGACACCAATTACAGTGCACAAAGATGTAAATTCCCTTCATCCTTGGAGAGCACTAGATTCCCACAAGTAATCGAGGAGTTTATCCAGCCTGTCTGCAACTTGTAATGAGCTCCAGCTGGCCTCCATGTCATCCTCATGGTGGAGGACCCAAAACTCTGTCAGCAAGATGTGCGGTCATCTCATTTAAACGGTTTATGTGAAGAAACAATTAAATTAGCATCCCTAAAGGACATAATTTGAAGTTGGAAAGGTAATAAATTACAATATATCACAGAATATTGCAATATATTTAAAATCGCAATAATATTGTATCGTGACACAAGTATCGTGATAATATCGTATCGTGAGGCCTCTGGTGATTCCCACCCCTACTACACAATGTCTTTTTCCCTTACCAATTATGTAAATGTATAAATTACTTATTTCTCGAAAATGTTTGTATTACATTGATTTTTTTTTATTTTTTTTTATGAAATATTTACCTTGTGAGACATGGGCTGTGATTGATCTTCATAAATATCCATTTCTCAATTGTGCACATACATCAGTTTGTTCCATCGTCATTTTCACAACATATATATTTTACACATAGTTAACTTGCATATGTTGCATCAAACATATTTTTTAAATGATTAAAAATGGTGTGTAAAAGGATACAATAATTAATGACTAATTTAAAGATTTGTTTTATCTGATAATCAATGCAAAATAAATCGTAAATATATGCATGCGCTGCTTATAGACAGATAATGATTTATGCAACAGATCTTTCACAAAATAGATAAATATGAATAAAAACACAGAGGAAAATGCTAACACCAATCTTTTAATAAATGCAAACCTACCAAAACTACATTATGTTAAATTGCACAGTTACCGTTATAAATGATGTTATCAAATAAAGCTAAAACATACATGCAGAAATCTCTGAGCGTCTTGTTTGACAGTCGCAAACCTTATAAATAGCAGTCAGAACAAAATCAACAACTCCCAGAAAGTGTACAGTATTGCATATTTGAGTGGTTTGTGCTTGAATGAAGAGATCCTGTGGACTGACTAACCACTGACGCTGAACCGCATAATCAACAGAAGAATGAATGAAGCAATCTCCACGTTTTATCTTAACGAATTCCCACACAGAGGTACGAAATAATATAGGGAGGATGTTTTCTCTTGTCTTTGATATACCACTATCCGCTATTTAATTAGAAAAACATTAATTATATTATCGTGCCAAGTTTCGTAGGTAAGTTTCACTTCCAGTAAATGCGAACGTCGCAAGACCGGAAGTAAGCATGCACACAGTCACGTCGCCAAAGCTCACCGGCGCCATCTTGTGCACTGAGCCAATTCGGTTGTTAAGTGGTGACGTAAGAAGCGCTGCTTCCGGGTCCAAGCCACAACTCGCTTCCCTTGAGAATATTACCTCAGCAGCCGTTTATGAGCACTGTTTATTCATATTAAACATTTAAGCTAAACGTTTTCAAACTTACGGTCTACACTACAGTCTTCATGCTCACAGCGTCCCAAACACGAATCATTTTTATTTATTTATTTATTTATATTTTCATTGTCTGGCTATCTGGGATTTCGGTATAGAGTTAAAGGTTAGGATTATAATTTTTTTTGGTAGTATTATATCCCATTGTGAGTGTATATTAGCACCTTTTGTTGTTTTCTCATGGTATCTGATAGAGCGTTTGGACGGAAGCGGTGACACGTGACGTCAGACTTAACAAGCGGATTGGTTCATTTGAAAGTAGACATTTCGCTCTCTATAGATATATTTTCATGTTAAGGCAAATATACACTGAGTTTCGCGCTCAAGTTCACAGAGACATTCTGTTTGCTTTCATTATTTTACAAAGCCCATGTGTTTTGTTATTGTAAGTGCACACAAATAAACGTAGTCTTTACAGATTTGAAAGATGTATTATTCTTATCTGTATCAGCAAAAATGAGGGAGTATTTTCAGTGACTGCACCGGTGCCTCCATCTGTCATGCAGTGAGCGCACAACTGTTCAGCTTCCACACATATTTCAGATGATAAGCCATATTTGAGGTCGATCCTGCCCAATTTACTGGATTACCACATAGACCAGCTGTTAACGATTTGTCCGTCACGGACTGCGTGATTTTGCAACTTCATGTGGATTTTTTTTTTCTGCGACTACGCGCCTAATACAATTTTGGTCACCACTCCTCATCTTGGTCCACTATTAGGGTGGCGGCCCTTATAATACTAAATAATAATATCATTTGATAAACTAATTTAATTATGTTATTAATATTATTTATAAATCTTATTATTATCATCATATTAATTATTAAACCTTTTCATATTTATTTTATTTTTATTTATGCCATAATCAACTATTTAATCGAAGCATACATAAAAAAACACAAAATTCTTCAAATAATGAGTACGATCTTCATAAAAATATTTTTAGCGCCAAAAAACGGAAAGAAATTTCAAAACTAAATACTAATAATATTATGTAAACTACACATTAATTTTATTATTATTTAATTAATTAATAATAGTTTTTTATATTTTATTTTTTTCTGTCAATTATATTTGAAGTACACAGTAAACATCAATAACAACAACAACAACAATAATAATAATAATAATAAATCTACATGGTATTTCACCCAAAACAAAATTAAAGTTGAATTTATTGTGATATTTTCACTTTAAAAAAAGGAAAGATGAAATGGGAAGTACCAATAGACTCACTAAGACTCACCATTTTATGAATGTCACATCTAAACCCTTCAACGTTTTTTGTGCCCTGTGCACTCCATTTACCCCCCAAAGTGCCTGCACAGCTGGCCCCCAGTGAACCATTGGAAAGAGCAGCCAAATCAAAACATAAAGCAAGAAACGGTTCAGTTCTGGGAAGAAATCAATTGTGATGACCATGTTAAACATCTCCTGTGTGCTTTTTGCACTTACTCCTAAACCACAAGTCTCAAAAATGGGCGAAAGAGCAATTCTCAAACTACCAAGGTACCACACATATTCCGTCACGCATTCATGCCGCCTAACGGGCGTCATCCGTGGTCACTTGTTTTCGTCTCGCTTGTATTTACCAGCAGCCGTACCGATGAGAGCTCTATAACATGTGCTGTGTTGGCAGGCACAGCGAAAAGGAATATGAGCTATTAAATGTTTCAGTGACTGGCCACAACCTGTCCAACAGACTGGCAGCCACTCACTATTAGTCAGCCATGGTGAGTGGGCAGGACACTTTCATGCCACTACGAGAGAAAGAGAGACCGGAAAAATGACATTCACACTCCAGCCTTGTCTCTAAGAAACACGTTTGCCTACCATGTCCCTCGCAGATCTTCTGCTGAGGTCTTTTAAAGACAGGAAAGCGATAGAACACCCGAAAATGAAAATTGTCATCACTTACTTTCAAGTTGCTCCAAACCTGAATGAGTTTCTTTCCTCTGTTGAACATAAAAGAAGATGTTTAGAAGAATGTTGATAACCAAACAGTTTTTCCCCATTCACCGGAAGTCAACAGCTATGTTTCCATCCAAAGTTGTGAACTTAAAGGATTAATCACTTCCAGAATAAAAAATTCCTGATAATTTACTCACCCCTATGTCATCCAAGATGTTCATGTCTTTCTTTCTTCAATCAAAAAAGAAATTTAGTTTTTTTAGGAAAAAATTCCAGGATTTTTCTCCATATAGTGGACTTCAACAGGGACCAACAGGTTGAAGGTCCAAACTGCAGTTTCAATGCAGGTTCAAAGGGCTCTACACAATCCTAGCCGAGGAAAAAGGGTCTTATGTAGTGAAACGATCTGCCATTTTCTAAAATAAAATTTTAATTGATATACTTTTTAAACCACAAATGCTCTTCTTGCACTAGCTTGACTTCACGCATTATGTAGTCACGTTGGAAAGGCCACGCATGACGTAGGCGGAAGCACCGACCCAGCATTTACAAAGCGAACGTGCAAAGAAAGTCAAACACCCTTTACAAAAAAGGTAAAACAACGATGTCGGACAATTTTAAAGTTGGAAAAGAAAATGAGAGTTTTTCACCCTACCATACCTTTTTATTCGTGGACGTGCATCACAGAGCTAGTGCAGGATGAGCATTTGTGGTTAAAAAGTATATACATTTTTATTTTAAAAAATACCAATTGTTTTGCTAGACCCTTATTCCTCAGCTGGGATCGTGTAGAGCCCTTTGAAGTTGCACTGAAACTGTAATCTAGACCTTCAACCCGTTGGCTCCCATTGAAGTCCACTATATGGAGAAAAATCCTGGAATGTTTTCATCAAAAACCTTAATTTATTTTCGACTGAAGAAAGAAAGACATGAACATCTTGGATGACATGGGGGTGAGTAAATTATCAGGAAATTTGTATTCTGGAAGTGAACTAATCTTTTAACTTTATCGCATCAAACATTTCCAAATAAAGCACCGTTTCCATCTAGGAGAGAGACGAAGAGAATAAAATCATAACTTCCTGAAAATCGGGGTGCCAAATATCACTAAGAAAAGGGTAATTTGGTGCAGTAGAAAAAATTTGGTGCAGTTTTTTTTGTACATAATAAATTACTTGCACAGACTTTATATGCATCTTGGTGTTTCTATCCAGTGTTTTTTTTTTTTTGGCGATATCCCAAAATGTGCAAAAAAAAAGCGGATGGAAACATAGCTAATGGCTACCAGCAACTGTTTGGTCACCATATTGAGGCCCCGATGGTTCGGTCAACCGAAATGGATTCGCCCGGAACACCGAAAGAGCTTTTTTTGCTATTTTTCGGGCCGAATACTTTTGGTTGCCGAACATTCGGTTTCGTCCCTATCGGTGACCCAACAGTTTTCTGGTAGCCATTAAATAAGCGAAAAGACCAAATAAATTGTACCAAACAATGATATTACGCGATCAAATAGCAACCAGCGCAGAATGAGAAGCGCGCACTCTTTATAATGCAACAAACATGTCAACAGTGTGGAAGCATTTAAAATTGTCCGTGAAAGATGCAAAAATCATTCAATACACCGACCGCGGAAGACCTGTTTTTAGGACGCAATCCGCATGTCCTTCAGAGAAGAGGAAGGGGTGATTGTTTGCGTTTACTGTTTAGATGTTGAAATCGCGAAATTGGGCCTAAACCTTATTAATTCATAAAAATAAGGTCAAAGCTGCGAGGAAAAATTCTGCGCTGATACGTCGTCAGTTTGCTCAGTCCACATTTTTTATGTCTTTTTACAAGTCTGTGACATGCTAAATACTAACGACGTATTCGATGAAATCATTTATAATCTGTTTTGTCAACCAAAATTAAGCATTGAGTCCTCCTGCGCGTTCCCGCACAAAATCCAAAGTTTAGGAAAGGCAAAGAACCTCTTATCAACATTCGAAATGGTAGTATATAATTTTTACTGTTTGTTTCCTGTAAAATAAATAAAGTACACAATAATAACGAGATACTCATTATACAGCCTCTTTGTTTAATACATTTATTAATAACATCACACATAGTGTTCAATTAGTAATCCTGTATCTGTTTTCTAATGTTTTTAAAAGAATTCTCTTCTGCTCACCAAGCCTGCTTTTAATTGTACAGTAAAAAAAAAATAACAAATACATGCCTGATTCAAGAAGGGGGTCTGATGGCCAAAAAATATTATTTTACTAACTTATTAATTTTAATTTAAATTGTTGCTTTTGTTTGGTATAGTGTCCTGCTAGAATTTTTAAAAATGTTCAGTGTTAAATATATTTAAATTGTTGTTTTGTAATTGATTTTTTTATTTCTTTGAAAAGCAAGACAAAACAGTAAAAAGCACATTTTGGCTTTTTAATTTATGCAATGGTGAAATTTATTTTTTGGCAAAATACACGGGGAAAAAAAACTCCGTGTTCGGTATTCGGCCTTCGACCCAGTGTTTAATTTTGTTCAGTTTCGGTTTCGGCCAAGAATTTTAATTTCGGTGCATCCCTAGTCACCAACATTCCTCAAAATATCTTCTTCTGTGTTCAACAGAAGAAAGAAACTCATTAAGGTTTGGAACGATACAAGGGTGAGTAAATGATGACAGAATGCTCATGTTTTGGTAAACTATTCCTTTAAGACACATAAACAAGCACAAGTGTCTCTGTGTGAAACAGCTGTGCTGTAAGCACCATACTGCATTCTGGACAGGGAATGTAACTGTTGTTTAACTGAGATGAGAAGCAGTGACCCTTTCCAAGACAAACAAGCTGCTGTTTAGATTAGCGTGCTTTGCCTTTGGGCAACTTGCTACACAGACATCCAGCCTTGCAAGAACATTTAATACAGAGACAAGCAGCATTCACTGTGAAGCAGTCTTCATGAATGTATACATGACATGTCCACTATGGAGCCACTTCTTATCCGATGACCACCTAGTACTGTTTGTACTGCACTGCACTGCATGGACCTTCACCCGCTACCTGAAACATGTACACTGGCTTATTTTATCACTGTATTATATAATGACCTCTGAAAGCTCACATACATTTCTGCAACTCCTTTTCTTTCTTCCTTCCCATCTGTGGCTTTTCTCACAAGTTATATAAAGCTCTACTGTATTTATAAAATGCAGTATTGCTGGCAGTACAGAATTTATGTATTATTCATTAATTTGACAGCAAAAAAAATAATACAGAGACAATATGATACACCCACACATGTATGTATAGACTGTATGTGATTAAGTGTGTTTAATCAGCATGGTTATTATTAATTATTTTCTACTCACAATGATAAATTAATTAATTACAGTAATACATGAATACTCATAATGAATACTCATAATGACAAACAAAAAAATTAATTACTACTCGCAATGATACTGACAAACAAATTATGCACACACACACACACACACACACAACCTACACATATATACCACACATAAATACATACCTATACAATATATAATATCCCCCCCCACAATGACGAATCAATTTATAGTGAATTGGTTGGCATTTCCCCAACAGTGCTATTTAAGAGTTGCTCTTACCAGTAATGCGCAAGGCAACTGGGACACAGTTGTGGCCAGAAGGGCTGACCCAGTGACTTGTGGTAATAGGTATTAAGGCAGCCCAGCTGTTCACTCTGGGATTGTTTATCTGATGATGCTGATGTTCTGCATGAAACAAGTACTCTCAGACAATATTAGATAAAAGTGGAGGAAGAGCTGTCTGCTGCTCAGGCTTTGATCTCTGAAACCTCAAGCGAGGAGGGCACTGGGGTCAGCAACATGACCACATTAACATAGCTCTAGTGCACTAAACACAGACAAAACAAACACACAACGCTTTTCTAAACTGATGAAATTACATAGTTGAACCAAATAAAACAGTGCCATGACTTTTTCCTAAGAGCAAACTTCACTTTTCGGAGACATTTTTGCACTTTGAATTTGAACAAACTGGACCAAGGTGATCTTTAGTGAATTTTGCAATAGCCTGTTACCCCTGGGTTCACACAGGTGTCCTAACAGAATAAGCAAAGGTGTTGTTCATCATATTAAAGGAACAGTTCATCTGAAATTTAGAATTCTTATTTTGTGTTTTTTTTTTAGTTTCCTTTCCTTTTAGATATGAACGTTTCACTAATATCCACTAATGACACCAAGGCGGCATCCAAAATGCATACATTAGCATATTTTATAATACACTACAGCTTAGTGTATTTATATTATACAAATATACAGTACATAAAGAAGGTATACATCAGCATAAAAGGTATACATTGTATCAGTATGTATTTACTGGGAGCTGAACCTATTACCTTAAAGTTTCTTTTAGAACAACAGGAATATACTGTAAAACAAAATATGTATTATTATTACCCACTATCTATTCAAAATATCCTAGATCCATTCCGTTTGATTTCTATGGTGAGACGTTCTATGGATGGAAATACAGTCCACATAGTATTCAGTGCTAGGCATCTAGCTCAAGTGTGGATTGCTTTTACAGTGTTTCACAGACACATAATTTCTCCGAGAATGACCTGAAACGATCCCGCGCTACTGGAGGATACAATTACATGATTGCTGTTCTCTTCGTGCCAGAAAGAGTAATTTTGCGTATTACTGCGCAATGATGGTTTACTTGACAAGCGACCTGACAGGAACTCATCACGACGACTCGTCAAATTGAGCGTAAATATTTGATTTACACTGCCATCTACAGGAGTAAAGCTCTAGGGGAGGGTGGTGAAGGAGAGGAAAGCCCCAGAGGTCTGCTGTCAGGAGAAACTTCACCTGTGCCAGCCATATCCTAACTGTCCTCGCTCAAAGAAAACAACTGAGTGAGTTTAGCGTGCAAGTCAATGTTTCACTGCTGTCTACACTGGGCTGGTTAATGTAGGCTACCATGGACAGCGACCGGCAGTGTTCGAGGGCGAGCTCATTAGTATTCTGTGAAACATAGTAGAGTTAACTCTTTTCAGTATCATAGTAAAACATACGAAAGCTGGTGGGAAACGCTTTAATTGAAAGCACAACTGTACTTACACTGCCAGCGTCTCCTGTTTTAATATCGAACGCGACACCGCTACAAAATCATTAGAAGTGTAGCCGATTCCTGAAGCAATGGATCTTATGAGCCGGATCTTTTGAGTCAATCAAAAAAAAATTAAACAAAAATAAAATACATACACTGCAGCCCTATTTCCAATCGAATGGGTGACTCTTATGAGTCGGTTCTCTTTAGTGAGTCAAAAACAGCGCACCCAATGCACTCAGATTCCTAAACGAACGATTCTTATGAATCGGTTCTTTTAAGTGATTCAAAAATACTTATGAATCAGTGAGAACTGTTACTGTATTAAACCGAGTCACTTAAGCCATTAAATGTCGCCTTGTATAACGTGAAATAAGCTAAAAACTGTTATTGTGTTATGTTTTACTTAAGGTTTGTTATAAATCAATGCGACTATACTGACTAGTCACTCATATGGTATTGAATTGCATGTATGCTGCCTCTGAAAAGTCAACAGACATTGAAACGTTAACGTTCCTTTTAAAAGAACGGTGGCAAATATATTCTGATTTACAAATTTATTCCGTTTTAAATCTGAAAATATCATCATTTGGCTACAGACTAGCGGCAGTGAATGCAATAAGCCCAGCAAAATAATTATTCCTCAATAGTAGCCTCCTAAAAGAATCGTTAATGGCACCTAGTCGTTCACAGGAATCATAATCGTTCAGTTGCGTACGATTCCTATCCTAATAAACAAAAACAAACGGCACTTAAGTTTTCTTTCAGGACGAGGTATCTGCGAATTTAGCGTTGTATTTGTAACTGGTGACACAATTGCATTTATTAATGCTTTGAATTACTCATTAACAACTTCAACAGCACCATTTTATGACATAAATGCGGGTTTGGCCATTAAAAAGGCGACATAAATGCTAAAACATATCGATGGTCAAACCTACCTTCCCGCTGTTAGTTAAGAGAGAACGATGTTGGTCTTCGTCCAATATGACATTTGTGGACGATTAAATCCTTTGAGTATTTGAACGAAATTCAGGGACCGCGACAAAAATCCCAAACGCACAAGATGTTGATAGACTCGTGATGTTGACTCAAATGAGCTTCGGCACGAGAGGAGCGGATGAGAGGATCTCGATCTTCAAAGAATCCCGTGAAACATCCACGAGGATGAGTTCACGTGCTCTCGCTGAAGCTCTGAGGAGGCTCAGCTCAAACCATCGCTTCCGTCTAAAGTTTCAGAGCTCCGGCGGTCGATGTTTAGCCGGTGAGAGACTGTCCGGGTATTCTAACTCACATCTGGCGTTAACAGTCACCCAGTGTTGTTCCTATAGTCCGTAACCGGCTATGAGAGAATAAATGATGCATTGAGTTTGCAATTTATTATAGAAAACGACGCTTCAGATGAGCGACCATGAAAGAAACACAGCATCTTTCTCTCCTTCCAAGAAAGGGCTTCTGCAGAAAGATGTGTGTAGATGAGGGAATGACGCACAGGATGTTTCACAAAGCAAAAGGCGGTGATAATACAGGTTTATTGGTATTGTATTGTCAGTACAGCGTCGCTAATAATTGTCATTTTGGTGCATTTTAATCATTTACTGGGCACATGGGCTTTATGATGTTAAAATATTCACTCGTTTTAATATAATGTAAAAAGTGGCAACGTGCAATTGTTACCTTACAGGGCTGTTTTAACCCTTAAAATGAATTTTGTTGGTATAAATTAATGTATTTAGGTTGATTCAACAATGTACTTTTTTTCCGACTTGAATAAAAAGTAAATTTAGATACCATTTTAGGTTCATTTTTTATTTCATTGTATACTTTGCAATGAGTTTGCATAATAATGATGAAACAAACAACACGTAGTTTTTGCAAAAAAAAGTTATATACTATATATTATCTTTTATATGTATTCGAATAGTTATTTTAATATGTGTGTATATATATCTATAATATATATATAATCATTATGTATTTTATGTTTATGTCTTTATTTGATCTTGTTTAAAAATATAAAGAATATAGAATAGATAATTAACTTATTAAATATAACTAATTAACCTAATTAATCATAATTATAATAACATTATAATTACCTTAGAAAATAATATAGAATTAATATCTAGATAATTCATATGTTTATCTCTAACCAGTATCAAATAAAGCAGGAACTAAAATACAATGATTTTTATATTTATTCTAATATAAAATATACAAATATAAATGCATAATACTCTAAAGTCAAATTAATTTCTCATGCAGCACTTGTTTGAAAATCAAACAATTTAGCAATTATCTAAGGAGGTGCCCATAATGATCAACTATTATTCTGAATGATGACTAGCCAAATCCATATTGTGTTTAACAGGCCTGCACTTTAGTATCAATAAGCGAGAAAAAGTCACTAACCTGTCACTTAACATATTGCAATCCAGCTCCCATTAGAAGGTTAACTATGTCATTGATGCATATAAATGCATGTGTGATCTGGCTTCTTCCAATCAATAGAGTAATCGAGATTGAAAATGAGACATCGGCTTTTGAACAAACTATCCTTTATTAGACATTCAATGGCTAGATGTACAGGAGTTCTTATTCTTCTGTCTCCGTGCTGTCCAGTAATAGAGTCAGGGGTACTGTGCTAAAGGTTAGGAATCAATTGTCTAATGAGTTTGGTTGATGAAATCAAATTAAACAGCTGATTGATAAGGGTCAAAAGTGTTTGGTTCATCAACAAAGAACAACGAGCAATGAACTGAGCCGTTCGCTCAATGGTCTCTGTGCCCATAGAAACCACTGAATGGTCTTTATTTTTATTATTCACAAGGAATCTGTATTATATCCGATTATAATTATGACTTTAAATACATTCAATTATGACGTTCAGCATCCAGCATCTACGGGACCACCTTTATTCTTCTTCCTCATTCATTCATTCATTCTAGTATCTGACCTTCACACACACACAGCCATATTCAATGGTTAAATCCAGTTGCCATTACTGTTCCTTATCCCCTTTTTCTTCTTTTCTCCTATAGGCTGAATCAACATGGCTGAATCGTTTTCAGACCTATACATTTACACTAGTTTCCAGGTAAATAAATAAGCACTGCATAATTTACATCTGAGAAAACCATATTACAGATGCAAAAGTGAGTGATGTAGTAGAAAAAAAATCTCGCAAACGGAGGAAAGGGCTGATGGTTTCTAATATGGTGCTTATGTAAACTCTAAAGCTACTTGTCAAGGTTAAGGCATGAGTTGTAATATTTTTTATTTTACTTGGAAATATTAAAGGCATCAACTTGGCGGGCATGTTTTCTGGTCCGCAGATTACAACCCACACAGAGCAGTAAACTACCTTGTTTGGCACATTTTATTTAAGGATATACTGTTGGCAAGGCCTGTTTGACAGTTTCATCCTACTGGAGTTTATATTTCCTCTCTGGAAAGCAAAAAGAAAGTTTTCAAACATTACCAGGAGCAAATCTGAAAGATGGGATGAATCAGATCGTTGAGATATTGATTCTTTTACATCGCTCATGAATGCATGTTGAAAGTTCACCAGCGTCAGAAATTGACACACAGCAACATCTTGTACTCGTCTCTCCCGCCACGGGACGCCATGCGTGTTCTCGTGAAGTCCTTCATTTTTAAAACCGCATTTATTATTATTGGTATTTATATTTGCTGCATGGGGAAATTTCTGTACCCAGCAGTCAGAAATAAGTTAATTGTGAGAGCAGAGTGCTGTGTGTCAGGGTGAAATATGTCTCTCCACGCACTGCTCATGGCTGCACAATGGTGTGGGTTTCATTAAAATAGACGCGAGGCATAAGGGCCAATCAGAAGCTCATCACTCTGTTTTGGCTGTTAAACCATGCATGGGAGAAATGACAGACAGTGTGATTTAATGCCTGAAAGGACCTGAATTCCAACATGGCACTATGTATATAAAAAATATATATATGCATGAATCACAATTAAAGCTTCCTTAGACATTCCTTGAAGTGCACTCAAGAACACCAGCGGTAGTGAATACTGAACACCGCACAGCCGGATCCTGTTGGCGTAACAGCAAGCATCATTAGCGGGAGGTCTAACGGTCGGCTAATGCCAGTCGGCTAATGTTCACTGCATTATGGGCATGCATAATACCTGCTGCTAATTTGTATAGGCAGCGATGTCAATCCATGTCCATATCAACCCTGTAATGCAAATGCATACGGTAGTAATCAGATTAACCACTCAAAATGAATCACTCAAAATCTGGACATATTTCACCCCAATATGACATAAACATAATAATAATTCAATAAAATTAGGTTTATTTAAGGGACTATTCAAATTCAAAATTCTTATAATACATAAACTCTTATTTATTCAAACATCTGCATTACTAGAATGTAAGAAAAAATGTGTGTGTGTGTGTGTTCAGGTTTGGAGAAATTACTGTACATCACTTGCTCATCAATGGATCCTCTGCAGTGCATGGGTGCCGTCAGAATGTCAGAACAGCTGATAAAAATATTACAATAATCCACAAGTAATCCACACCACTCCATTTAAATTTTGGGGTGGACTATTCCTTTAAGACAATAAATGGGGAAAAATATTATGCCCAATTATACTATACACACACATTGCAGTAAAACTTTGTGAAAAATTTGCTTGATTGTAATGAGACAAAAAAAAAATACAAATATTTCTAATCTGAAGGTGGCTTCATTTTCTTTATGAAAAATATAATTATTTTGGAGTGACATGTTTTTGTGTGATTCAATCCATTGAAGATATTATTATATAATTTTAGTTTCTTTTAGATTCCTATCATTTAATTTTTCTAGAATTGTATCTGTATTGGTTCAAATTTAATGGCGTCACTAATTACATTGATTCATTCAAAACATTTATATGCCAGAAAAATTGATTTCTCATTAAATGAATTCATCAAATAGACATTGCCTCCTTAATTATTTGTCATTTTTTGTTAATAGCTTTATATAAAGTAGTTTTTCAACTATTTAATGTTACTTAAACCACAAATTAGCACCCCAACACTGGATACAACAGGAAGAATGAGCATTTCCCTTAGCAGTTCCTGTCCAGTTTCCAGTTTTATCTAGTTATCTCACCTAACAAGAAGAAAGCATGTGCTGAATTTCATTTCAGCTTAGTATCCATTATCATTATAAAATATAGTAACGCCCTCCCTGTAACCTTAGATGACACTAAAGTTTCACAAACCCAAATAAGCAATTTCCTCCATGATCTTCAGCAATGATGGAAGAGTCTCAATCGCGAGCACACCACCCCAATCCATTACTGCACCAGTGAATTGGCCTATAGAGTCATTTAACATGCCAGTAATTAGCGTTCCTCAGGAGGCCCAGAGAGAGCGTTGTTCACCGCTCCAGTGTGGGAGCTCAGCGGCCTACAGCTCTATCTATAACTCTGACAGAAGCCTCAGCGCTGTCAGTCCCTCTGTGGCACCCTCCCCAATCTACAGAGAGGATGATGAATGCCCCATCCACTCTGACATCACAATCAGAGCGCACTTGCAGTCCCTCTCTCTCTTGAACTCTCTTTGTCCTCTTGTCTTTCACTCTATCATTCTCTCACTTTGTCTCTCGCTTCAAACACGATTCTTTCCCTTTATCTCGCTCGCTCTCTTTCTCTATGAAGTGTCCCCTTTTTTCGCCCACGAGCTGCCTACTTTACGTTCCTCTGTTTACTATCGTCGTAATTTCGCTCAGCTGGAAAACTAATTCGGTGACAAATCCAGGATCAGACACAGACCGGATTATTCCATTCTAAAGAGCCGACGCCGAATTATCAGCTATCAAATTCCACCTATTGTGTATGACACAATATGGAATTAATAAAACTTGCTGCCAACCTTTTTTAAAACACACAAATAAAGCAGCGCGTTTACAGAACACCACTTTCAACCAAAAACAGATGGCGTTTTAGAGGCTTGAAAATGCTTACTTTTGAAAACGGGTTTCTAAGTGCACGTTTTTGAAAACAATACGCAAAAATGCAAATTTGTGAAAACGGTGACATCATGCAAATGCGTATTACTGTATGTGTTCAGTCTATAGTCATGTGTTTTAATAATTGTATAGTATCCATCTATAGTGATTTTGTAATTCAAAAACTGCCAACATTTTTATATAGTTATAGTAGTATATTTTATATATCATGGGCCAGATTTACTAAACATGGCAAATTAGCATTAGAGCGCAATTCCATAAAAGGGCCGATGGGAGGGGGAAATTCTGTGTGTGATTTACTAACAATGTGCAGATTAAAGAACATAATTTCCATAATGACCAGCGCAATCTATCAAGAGCAGCGCAAATTACCGCCTGCTTTAAGACATGCTTTTTTGGTTGTTAAATTATGGGGCGAAAACCAGTAATTTGATGACCGCAAACATTTGTAAATAGCGTCGCTTGATTTAATCACTAACTTTTTTATATCAATACAGTACGTTTATTGGTAATCTTAAAACAAGTTTGTTGAAAAGTAATCTGAAAAGTAGCCAGAATACATTACCTAAAATGAGTAACCTATATTACCTAACTACTATATTACCTAAGTAATCCACCCAGCTTCCTTTAGTTTTCTATAATTTAACATTTGCATTGGTTCAATATTGATAAAGAGCAGACACTGAATTATCAGCTATCAAATTCCACCTATTGTATAAGAGCACAATTTGGAATTTAAAAACTCTGCTGCCAAGCTCTTCTATAACCCACAGAAATCGATTCTATCTCATCAAGACCTTTAGAGTATGTATGCGCTGGCCATCTATATAGTCAGGGCCAAAAGTTGAGGAATGTCTGCACCGCTCCGACCCTGCCCACACCAGAACCTCAGCCAATTCTCAAGACCATGTTTTGGCCTTTATGGTGCATTGTTGCACTAAATAATTCCACAAACACAAACTTAGTAAATGATTTTGCTTCAGGACATAAGTAGTACAGTAGTGACCCAACAGAGTATCAACTTGTATTTAATGAAGTTTGGGTTATATTTTGTTTTACCTCTTTTAAGGTTTGAGGGTATGTTCTACAAACCATGCTGGTATTTATGTAATTTGATGAGCTTCTTCCAACAGAGTGCTTTGCACTGCATGTTGACATCAACCTTTGACATCAACAACAGCAGATATGTGAAACATTTCCTCTTACATTGTAAGTTCAAAAGACTTACTTTTTGGATATTGCTATCCTAACCACACATTACTACAGAGCCTGTAAAGGCACATTTCCCTGTGATGGGGGGGGGGGGATTAGATTGAAGGAAAAATTATGTCAATGCTTTTTTTTCTGCTCGCAAACCTTTGCCTTGCCCTGAGAAACTTCACATTTGCACATAAATATTGTGTTCCTCTCTAGTAAAAGATTTTTAAGTAAAAGAAAAGTTTGTCAAGCAAAGTTATGTGTTTGTGGGCGAATGGAAAATAAGTGATGAAAATCATGAGGTGGGAGGAAATATTAAAAAAAATAATAATTTTGTCGACAAAAACTAAAAAGAAAATGGGCATCACAACAATAATTGACAAAAATATGAAAATAGATACTGGCAATGCACTAACAATGTTTACTGAAGAAGAAAAAATGGTTTCATATAATCCAATCGTAGTTAATAATGTCAGTGATTGACCCACTTGAGCTATATGAGATTAATCAACAAAATATTACAACTTGATTTTGCACAAAAATGCATATGCATAAGTGAACATACACAGTTATGCTAGTCAGGATTTTAATATGCTCTTTCTGGGGCAACACACTAAACAGCTCAAATTGACAACGAACAACTTAGCATAAAGAATTCACAAAACTGTGCTCATAACATTATTTCAGGAGCTCAGGATTTCACAAGGATAGTTTTGACATGTCGTTAGATGATGATACGTAATTTAATATAAAAAAGCAATATTTGGTTTATTTTGCCGTCTCGGCCCCAACTAAAATGTGATTGTCATATGTAATCTATTAAATATAATACATATGTATATTAAAACATTTTAATAATATTACTCTGCCTTCCCCCCAATCCCAGAACACAAAACCCAAAAACAGAACCATATTTTCCCCCTTTCTTTTATCCTTTTCTCAGGTTCATTCCGGGCGCATAAAAAAAAAAAAAAAAAAAACTCATGGAAGTGATTTTGACTGCGCTTTCTACCTCCATCTGTCAGAGACTCTGTCTGTCTTTAATGTCCATCTGTCTCTCAGTGTCTGTTTATTCTAGTCCTCTGAGGTTGCACTGAAGTTTTTTCATGCACATTAAGAGATTTGTAATGCCAACTCAGTCTCTTAGAAAATTTAGTTTGTAGTCACCCAGATCCACCAGAGGCACTGCAGGAGTGTTCTTAGCTGCACAAATGCAAATAAAGGGTAGAAGCCTGCTTTAAAACATTCCCTATAGAGCTGATCTCTAATGATGTGCCATGTGTGACAATAATATTCATGTTTAATATTTTGCTAATACTATTAATGTATTATGTATGATTTCAATCACTCAAAAATCAACTTCCACAGAACACAAAAATAAATATTTTACAAAATGTAACCGGTCACTTTTTTCCGTACAGTTACACTGAAATTAAACTGATGCTTTCAAGTATACGACTTGTGTTCTGCAGTACATTTATCATGCAATATCACAATGTGTTCTGCAGTACATTTATCACACTATATCACAAAATGTCCAAACAACTGATAAAAACATCACAATAATCCACAAGTAATACACACGACTCCAGTCCATCAATTAACATCTTGTGAGGTAAAAAGCTGCAAGTCTGTAAGAAACAAATCCATCATCAAGACATTTAAACTTTAAACCGTCACTTCAAAAGTCACTGTGTTTTTGGATCGTTTCTGCTTGTAGACAGTGCTTGATCTGTGCATATTTCTCTCCTGATTCAGCTGAGATTACTTTTTCAATGGAGAAAGCAAACTTATAGAGGCCCGGAAGCAACGGTTTAAAGCTAAAACCGTCTTAAAGGGGTCATATGATGTTGCTAAAAAGAACATTATTTTGTGTATTTGGTGTGATGAAATGTGTTTATGTAGTTTAAGGTTCAAAAAACACATTATTTTCCAAAAACTGTACCATTATTGTTTCTCCTCTATGCCCCGCCTTTCTGAACGCATCGATTTTTACAAAGCTCATCGGTCTGAAAAGTGAAGTGTGCTTTGATTGGCCAGCTATCCAGTGCGTTGTGATTGGCCGGATACCTCAAGCGTGACGGAAATGTTACGCCCCTACCATACTGTGATGCCCTGTCCCGGAGCGACGAGACAAAAACATTAAAACCCATTACAAACGAGCCATTTGTTGCATCCAGTGGGGACATAATTACGGATTATAATGATTTATACTGTCTGTTTACGCGTTGCATCGCGCCGCACACATCTGAATATTTGGTTAGAATGAGGCGTTTAGGATGGCGTGGTTGAGTCTTAACTTTTATAAAGAATATTTTTTTGGTTTTGAGACTTTAGTCTTTGCAAACTTTACAGATCTTCTTTATGCACACCAAGAGCTTGTAACACTCCAAAAGAAAGGAAAAATTTAAATCGCATCATATGACCCCTTTAATAATGAATTTGTTTCTTACATGCACACAGCTTTTCACTTTGGACATTAATTGATGGATTATTAGAAGCTGTGTGGATTATTGTGATGTTTTTATCAGCTGTTTGGACTCTCATTTCTAAGGCCACCCCTTCATGCCCAGAGAAATTTCCTTGGAAAGAGCAAGTACAAAATCTATCCCAATAAGGAAAAAACGCATCTACATTTTGGATGGCCTGAGGGTGAGTGCATTTTCAGCAAACTTTCATTTCTGGGTGAACTAATCCTTTACATAGAGAAGAGTATCAGTGAATAATGACCTAAATTGTTTCTCACTCCTTTTGTGAGATTTAAAAAAAAAAACAATCCCACAGGTTTGGAAAGACATAAGGAAGTAAATAATGAAAGAATTGGTAAACAATAACAAGTCAAAATGTAAAAAACAGCAGGTTTCTATTTAATTCTTCCATTAATTAATTCATTCCATCTTTAAAAATTGAAGCTTTAACCAAGCTTTTCCCTGCAGAGAAAATATATGGAGTGGAGGATTGTGGGTCTCTCAATGTGGCCCTAAAACATTTTCTAATCCACTTTTATTCCTCACCAAGGTCTATTAATCTGGGGAGCAGATACTTATCCTGCTCTGATTTATCCGCTTATAAATGAGCTGACATATGGATGAGATTAAGCATTGGCATGGTGTAAGGTTTATAGTTAAGGTTTATGATTTAAGCCGGGCCTATGAGATTCCAGTGGCGTAATGAGAGTCCACTGGTGTAATGTGAAGCTCAGCCCAGTGGATTTTAGCCTTCAGTCCTGAATGAGAGGGCAGAAAAAGAAATAAATAAAAGCTAGAGTTTGAAGGAGCTTGTGCAATTTATTTAAACATTGGACTAACTAATTCCATAGATTATATTTTTCATTTTCCATCCACACACAACTGAGCACATGAGTAAAAAAGCTCAGGGTTGGTGAAATTCACCTTTAAACCAGGCCAACGTGTGCAGTAATGATCTCCAGATAGTTACATAATTTATATCATCAGTTCTCACGAAATCCTTTTCCTTTCTCGCCTCCACTGCTTTCATTTATTTCATTTTACAATATTAACGAGGCAAGAATGCTTTAATTAAGAACAAAAGAGAGACACGATGGCAAACGCTGTGATCGAGCAACTCTCTCTGCGAACCAATAATATATTATGACAGTTGGCCTGTTTAACTAATGCAAATTCTAAAGCTCCCCCCCCCCCCCCCCTTCCATCACTCATTGCGGCCGCCCCCCCAGTTTTGTTTGTTCCCCCCGCCTGCGTACCTCAAAGCCCGAATCCCCCCCCTGCCCTAACACCCCCGCCAAGTGCCCATTCACACCAAAACGAATCACCCCTCCCCCACTCCTACACACCCCCCCCCCCCCAGCCACAATGAGACAAATACCTCACACCCCAACCCTAGCTGGCGTGGACCCCCCCCCCCAAACAGGTGGTTGACAGTGTCAAGACCCTTCTCTCCCCCACTAATCATCAAGTGCGTTTCGTGTTGTATTGTAAGAAGGGCTTCAAACCGAGCCTTACTTCAGTCATCAAAATCTCAATCTCACTTTCCTCATTCATGTTTTTTTTCCTTTTTTTAACTCTACCCCCCCTCCCAGCACGTTGCCTTTCCTATTCCTTCTTGCACTTTGAACCAGCAAAGAGTAAACAGGCTCTCAAGGTTCCGGAAATAATCTGGATTAATGGCATGAGAACCAGGTGTTACCTCTCATTCCATTTTTTCTTACTCTAAGCAAAAGAGGGGCGAATAAACATTAAAGAGGTCACTGTAACAACCCTTGTCCCATGATTCAGTGGTGCAATATATCTTCCTTAATGTACGGTATTATGTTCACACATGCTATTTGGTTTTTAAAACTTACGACCGCTTTGTAATTGAAGCCTCTCTGAGAAATCATGAATGTTCTTCAAAATACGAAGATTAAAAAAAAATATGCAGAGAGAGAGAGAGAGGACTGCTCAATTTCTTACAAATGTTCCACTTCACTGTGGTCACATTGAAGCTATTCAAGACGTCCTTTAGCGGCAGACTAATAACTCAGGTCTGTGGTCTTCGTAAATTGTTGATGACACCGAGTGGAATCGCTGCCTGCCGTGAAAAGCACGAGTAGTACATGAGGAAAAATGCTATTTATATGCATCAGGGGTGAACAGGAGAGAGTGTGTTTGTCATCCAGTGCTGATTGTCCAGGCCAGACGCTGAGACAACGTGCACCGATGTCGGTAGAGTTTATTGCAGGAGAACACAATAAATTGAAAGGTGCTGGCTTTGCCTTAGTCTATGTGTGTGTGTGTTTTTTTTATTGTTGTTTTTTTTTCTTCGGGGGTGATGTGTTGTGTGATGTGGGTCGTGATGCGTATGATGGATAATGTACACAATTGCAGCAACTCAGACATGTTGGAAAATCAATGCTGGACATTCAAGATATAAACTAAACTCAATTTATACAGCGACAGACAACGCGCAGCCATTTCTCTGTATAGCAACAGTGAATCACATCTTAACCAAATAAAGAAAAGTGTTAAGTATTTACTTAACTGGTGTATAAAGGATTTTATTTTAAGTTAAAGGAGGCCTATCATGCACCTTTTTACAATATGTTATACAGTGGGTACGGAAAGTATTCAGACCCTCTTAAAATTTTCACTCTTAACAATATTGCAGCCATTTGCTAAAATCATTTAAGTTAATTTTTTTCCTCATTAATGTACACACAGAACCCCATATTGACAGAAAAACACAGAATTGTTGACATTTTTGCAGATTTATTAAAAAAGAAAAACTGAAATATCACATGGTCCTAAGTATTCAGACCCTTTGCTCAGTATTTAGTAGAAGCACCCTTTTGATCTAATACAGCCATGAGTCTTTTTGGGAAAGATGCAACAAGTTTTTCACACCTGGATTTGGGGATCCTCTGCCATTCCTCCTTGCAGATCCTCTCCAGTTCTGTCAGGTTGGATGGTAACGTTGGTGGACAGCCATTTTTAGGACTCTCCAGAGATGCTCAATTGGGTTTAAATCAGGGCTCTGGCTGGGCCATTCAAGAACCGTCACAGAGTTGTTGTGCCCCCCCCCACCACCGCCAAACTACCCCTTTATTTTACCCGACCCTGCCCCTGTGCTTAAGGTCATTGTCTTGTTGGAAGGTAAACCTTCGGCCCAGTCTGAGGTCCTGAGCACTCTGGAGAAGTTTTCGTCCAGGATATCCCTGTACTTGGCCGCATTCATCTTTCCCTCGATTGCAACCAGTCGTCCTGTCCCTGCAGCTGAAAAACAACCCACAGCATGATGCTGCCACCACCAAACTTCACTGTTGGGACTGTATTGGACAGGTGATGAGCAGTGCCTGGTTTTCTCCACAAATACCACTTAGAATTAAGGCCAAAAAAAGTTCTATCTTGGTCTCATCAGACCAAAGAATCTTATTTCTCACCATCTTGGATCCCTTCAGGTGTTTTTCTTAGCAAACGCATGCGGGCTTTCATGTGTCTTGACACTGGGGGGAGGCTTCCGTCGGGCCACTCTGCCATAAAGCCCCACCTGGTGGAGGGCTGCAGTGATGTGTTGCTTTCTACAACTTTCTCCCATCTCCCTGACTGCATCTCTGGAGCTCAGCCCCAGTGATCTTTGGGTTCTTCTTTACCTCTCTCACCAAGGTCTTCTCCCCCGATAGCTCAGTTTGACCAGACGGCCAGCTCTAGGAAGGGTTATGGTCATCCCAAACGTCTTCCATTTAAGGATTATGGAGGCCACTGTGATCTTAGGAACCTTAAGTGCAGCAGAAAAATTTTTTGTAACCTTGGCCAGATCAGTGCCTTGCCACAATTCTGTCTCTGAAATCTTCAGGCAGTTCCTTTGACCTCATGATTCTCATTTGCTCTGAACATGCACTGTGAGCTATTAGGTCTTATATAGACAGGTGTGTGGCATTCATAATCAAGTCCAATCAGTATAATCAAAAACAGCTGGACTCAAATGAAGGTGTAGAACCATCTCAAGGGTGATCAAAAGAAATGGACAGCACCTGAGTTAAATATATATGAGTGTCACAGCAGAAGGATAAGTCTGAATACTTAGGACCATATGTGCAGATTTCAGTTTTTATTTTTCTTTTTTAATAAATCTGCAAAAAAATGTCAACAATTCTGTGTTTTTATGTCAATATGGGGTGCTGTGCGTACATTAATGAGGAAAAAAAATTTACTTAAATGATTTTAGCAAATGGCTGAAATATAAAAAAGAGTGAAAAATATAAGGAGGTCTGAATACTTTCCGTACCCACTGTATATGTCTCAGGTGTCCCCAGAATGTGTCTGTGAAGTTTCAGCTCAAAATACAACACAGATCTTTTATTATATCATTTCGAAATTATTATTTTGAGTGGAAGCAGAAACATGCTTTTTAAATGCAAATGAGCTGCTGCTCCCCACCCCCTTTTCCAGAATAGGGCTGTGCCTTTACAGCTCATCCCTCAGATACTCTGCTAAAAAAAACATCTGTTTGGTTTTGATTATCATGTCTATTGCACTGAAATAATGCGTTTTAAACCATATTAGTTTATACATCTGATATATGGTTTTCTAAGTGCACACATCCGAAGCAAGTATATTATAATAAGATCCCCTTTCTACGTCATGGCCACAGTTGCCAAGTCTGTGTAGTTTACGTGACTTTGGGCTTCTTTTTTTGCGAAGTCGCGTTAAAAAAAAAACATGGGTCGTGTTTTTTTGGGCTTATTTAAAAAAATATGGTTGCTTGTTAGGGAAAACCTGACAAGCAACTTAGTTTCTTTACATTTATGGACGCAGTTTTTTTTCCAATATATTGTTGACACTGTCTGCTCGTAGGCAAAAGCCAATCAGTGCAATAATTAATGCGCTGTAGGGTTATTCGTCATCACACATCACGCCCCCTCCCCCCTAATTGGAGTAAAATCGCGTTTAACTTGCATGTTAACGTTAGAAGATTTAAATAGAAAAACAAGGCCACCAACAGAGATGTACAGAGATGGAGGAAACATGGGAGAAGGTGAACGGTGCAGGGGAGTAAAGGGACCTAATTTAATTTGTAAACTATTTTTATAATGCATTAATCATTAGCAGTAATACTAATAGTAGATACATGGTTCGAGTTTATTTTATTATAAATATATGGCTATATTAAAGCTCCCCCTTAGTGCTCTTGTCTTGTTTTATTCTCCCTTTCCATCTCTATATCATTTCTGGACTCGGAGGACTGTGCCACCCGCTTTGTTGCAATTTGATGATTTTTTTGTAAATAACTTCTGTTTTTGCTCTTGAAACTCTGAGTGGTTTCATTTTACTATGTTGCAGGCTCATTTATTGATAATAAATAATATAATAATATTGGGATTGTGTTTTTTTGAAGCTCGCGGTTGCTCATTTAGTTGTAATGAGTGGTAAAATGGTCACGGGGAGGATCGAAATCTGAGCTTTTGACGTTTTTTCACAAGCTTGCAGAGAAAGGCTTATCAAAAACAATTTACTGGGTTGCTCTTTTTCACGTTTTCTGGGTTGGTAGATGCACCGGGGACTCCGATCCCCTACTAGCACTTGGAACACCAGAAAAACGTCTGTTTTCATGACCTATACCTTTAAACAATGTCATTCACTCGACACAATGACTTAAATGCATAATTCTTTTATGATGAGCATGTTTTTTAATTTGTGATAATGTAATTTAAAAAGCCTTATTAGAATGACCCGCTTTTGTTCATTTCTTTTTTTGGTGCTTTCACCACCCACCCCATCGACCTGTTGTTTTGGAACCTGGTGCGTTTCCCCCCTTAGCTAGGTTCATTTGGGCATATGTGAACACGGCAATCACACTCGGATCCGCACCAAAACAATCGGTCCGAGATCGCCTGAACGAGGTGGTCTCGGCTCAATTGAAAACGAACTCTGGAGGGGTTTGGTTGTAGTGAGAAAGCAGTCCGATCCAACGGACCAACGAACCAGACTATATCAAAATTTATGATGGGTAATTACGTAAGTTCCGTGAAAAGCATTAGCTTTGATGTTTTGCTAATACTTCAAAATGAACCTGCGAGTGTCTTGTGGGTGAGCACGTCTTCGCCATTCAAAAATTAAAGCGCACTTTTTTTTTTTATAATGCCGTCTTATTGCTCTTTGTAGTAGGTGCATTTTAACAATGTTTTTCAGATGAATCCTGAACTCCTGCTCAAAGTGATAAATTAATATAACGACAGCTACAAAAAACCTTAACAATAAAAATTGTCGTGACGGATGACAGCCGTGACAGCGGTGGAATCCCGGAAATTTGAACATTGGAACGTTGTATACCAATGAGGAGCAAACAGTTTACTAAGCGTTTGCACTTGTATTTAAAGGGGTCATATGATGCAAAATTTTTCCTTTCTCTTTGGAGTGATACAAGCTGATTGTGCATAGATAAGATCCCTCAAGTTGCAAAGACTAAAGTCTCAAAACCAAAGAGATATTCGTTATCAAAGTTAAGACTCTGCCACACGCCCCCCTAAAACGGCTCGTTCTAACACACTCCCACATATCTACCTCACTATGTGGAAATATTTGCATAACGCCGCCCAAATGTTCACGCCAAAGAAAGAAGGCGTGGTTCAGTAACCGCAGTTAGTGTTGAAGAAGCATGTCAGGGAGACGCTGTGTGTTTCTCGGCGAAAGCAAAAGCAATTTATTTGGCCTTCCGAAAAGTAGATGCATTTAGGAATCTTTAAAGATTACTTACAACAGAACAGCAATGACATTTTATGGATGACTGTTTCATGAACCTAGGAGAGGAGGTAACTCTGACTATGACAATCTGGCGCTTCTGAATCAAATACTGTTTTGTTATTAGTTTAAGTATTTGCTATTGACTGTTCAAATGTGGAGTTTCGTGCGCCTCTGTCTCTACATTTATTTTGAACAGATGAAAGCTCGCGATTATGGTAAGGGGCTTTACATTTCCGACACGTGCTTGTGGTTTTTGGCCAATCACAATGCACTGGGTCAGCGGGCCAATCAGAGCAGACTGCGCTTGTCGGAAGGAGGCACTTTGTAGAAAACTAAGCATTTGAGAAAGGCGGGGCATAGAGGACATACAATAATGTACATTATTTGAAAAAAATTATGTGTTTTTTGCATGTCAACATATTCTGTTACACCAAATAATGATCCCCTTTTTAAAAAGCCCCCCACAATCATATCGACCCCTTTACGAAATTGGTACCGTTTTAGAAACCTTGCCAGTGTGAAGCCAACCGCACCAAGAATAAAAAGACAACATTGTAATAAATTTGAATTCCCTGTTTCGGAACAAATAGCAATCGATCTACAGGTGTGAAAGCACCCTTAACAACAAACAATAGGTAAATAAAAAAAATTTAAAAAAAAATATTGAAATAAATTAATATTTCCGGATATTTGGAAGAAAAATAAAAAATGATTAAAATGTATACACACATACAGTATGTAATGAAAATATTATTTTTACTTGATAATTATACATTTTTAAAGAATCATTCAATTTAAAACATTATTGAAAAAGGTACAAGAGTTGCCAAAACCATATGGAAAAATAGTGAACATAAAGAGTGCATTTTTAAAAACATGCACCGTTTTTAAAAGATTTTCCCTCTTCTTTAGCATGACACTTGGCAGGAATGAAATCAGTTTAATCTCATGAGCGCATGGGCCCGGGCAGTTGCAAAAACATTATGGGATATCTGAGATTTCTTTTCAGCACTTCCATTCGTATTGTTTTTTTGTTTTTTTCCCCCCCCTTTGCACATATGAAGTCACTTCTGGGTTTATCATTTTGACATTGCAGACGTTATTTCCCCCCAGGCTGTAAAAAAAAAAAAAAACACACTGAAGCTCATACACACACTGTCTTATTTTATAAAGCTGACATTCCAATAGGGACTGCTGTCCTCCTCACCGAGTATGAGAGACAAGTATTTTATTGTCAGAAGAAAACATTACCTCATCGTCACCTTACCAACAATTGACATGTTGTTTGAGCGATGCTCATTGTCAAGGTTAATCGAAACGGACAGTCTTATGAAGATTTAACACAGCAAAACAAGAGCATAGCTATTCATATGGCTGCTGAGGGAGAATAGAAATGATTAATGATTAGGAAATGTTATATATAAAGTGAGTTCATACATACCGATGAACAACTGTAGAGTGACTCAGTGAGCAATTACTGGAAAATAGATCACTATTAAGCTTTTACTCCAATGGTACATGTCTAGTTCTTAAGAGAAAGAAATGAAAATCAAACAACTTCAGGCGATCTTATGACACTGACACATTTTTCTAAATTAATTGGGTGTGACAGACTAGGTGTCACAGCCTAAGAATGGAAAATTACAATTCCCTTGACAACACATCTGTAATTTAGCCTATTTATACATATTGTCAGATGTTGATGTGAGACAGACTCATGACACACTAGTAGTACAATCGAACGATAATAATAATAATAATAATATGATTATTTCTTACATTTGTGTGTTTTTTGTCCAGTGTAATATTAAGGAAGGTAAATGCTAATGGAAAAACGCAGCACTTATAAAATAAACTACAACCTCCCCATTAAAAACTATGCATGTAGTCTACTTTGAGTAATTTTTTCAATAAAGATAATCGCGCATATTTCATAGAGAGAATTACCCCATGACAACGACAAACAAGCTATGCGACCCCGCTCTGGCACTTCTTTTATTTATCCCTAAATATGACAATAATTCTCCCGTGTATGACTTATGCATCCTGTAGACTCGTGTAATGTTAGATACCTAGAGTTTTTCCCTGGGTTTGTCGCACTATAACACCCCTCGTTTATTTTTTATTACTGTGCTCGTGTTTACCTTTTTTTGTGTGACCCCCATACTTTGATCCCAGCACCCGCTCGCATCTGTCGGCAAGTGTCAGTGATGGTAGAGAGACGTGTGTTACTGCTGAGAATGCATGAAGTGAGAGCATCGACCCATCATAAGAACTAGGCTTCATTTTAAACAGTGCGGGCCATCCGTAGCTGTGGGTGTAAGAGTGATTCAAACTCGTTCGAAACTATAGGGTCAATATCTGACGTCGCGTGGCTAATTCGCAACCATCAAAGCACAGAGTTTTCATGAGTACAACCGTTGGGTACGAAAGTAAACAAAACAAATACATTCATTTTCTCCACTGGGGAATTGGATTTACGATAAAGTAGAAAACCTTTTAATTTAAAAGAAGTAAAGGTTTTGATGGTATATGTGACCTTGGACCACAGAACCAGTCTTAAGTCGTTTGGGTATATTTGTAGCAATAGCCAACAGTATATTGTATGGGTCAAAATTATTGATTTGTCTTTTATGCCAAAAATCATTAGGAATTTTTAAAGATCATGTTCCATGAAGATATTTTTTAAATTTTCCCTATTGTAAATATATTAAAACTTAATTTTTGATTACCAATATGCATGCTAAGAACTTCATTTGGACAACTTTAAATGGCGATTTTCTCAATATTTGGATTTTTATTTTATTTGCACCTCGTGATTCCGATTTTCAAATAGTTGTATCGCGTGCCCAATTATGGTAATTTTAACATACGACCTTTATGACTGGTTTTTGTGGCCAGGGGGTCACATATGCTTTTTGAGCCATCAGCCCACATTATTTCACTTTTTTTTTGTTTTTTTTTCAATAAGCATGTTTAGCAGTCCAGGTGAAACACTACATTCCCCATGATTCTGAAAGAAATCAGGGAAAATCAAAACATAAATTGTGCCAAAATAATCACTCTGCTAGCACAAAACATTAAGCCACCCTGTGCAGCATATGTAATCAAATTAATATATGTTCCCAACTACTAAAAATGCAATAAATATAATATAGATATAAAAATAAAAAAAAGTAAAATTTAAAACTTTGTGTGTGATATATATATATATATTCTATATATCTATATGACTATATATATATTGCAAAATGGTTGTTTATTACATCTTAATCTTAATTATGAACGCAATGGTTTGTAGTTAATAACGCGACCAGGCACCCATTACTGCACGGGGTTTACCGCGCCTCTCGTTACTTTCCACCCCCCCCTACAGCGGCTTTACCGCACACCGGCGTCATACCGCCCCCCCACCACATTCACAAAAAAAAAAAAGCTTACTTCCGCGTGAAAATAAGGTGGATATGAAAAAAAATACCAGAACTAAAAAAGTGGGCGGAAACTGTTGCACTCTACAACAGTCAGTCCTGGTGCTCTAATCTGATTGGACAACACAGTTCCACAAGTTGTGTGGTGATGTCAGTGATACAATGTTATTCTTCAAGCTTTCAAAAAGACAATTCCCAATATGACACCCGAACCACATAGAGGTGAGTGGCAGCTGAATAAAGCATTTTTTTTTTTAAAACAGAAATATTTTTATATTAGGCAGCAGTCAACATTATTTCCCCCAGTTGAGGCATCAATCAGGATACAGCAATAGTTACAGTTTAAAACTTATTTCATATATAACTAACCAACCCCCCCCCCCCCCACTGGCTTATATTTATTTCTTGCCACCTAGTGGGCACTACAGTCCTAAATCCATATCTAGTGCCCACATCTGCACTATAACAAGAATTCTTATGCCATATGGCTCAGACTACAGGAGTTTTTAAATCCTAACCGATTATAAAATCTGGTTGCATCATGCCCAGATTGTCTTCTTTCAAATCTCAAACATGATTTGAAAATCATGGAGCATCATACCGAACAAGAGATTAAGATTATCATGCCAGAGGAAGCACCTCACAATGGATAACGAAATGTATATTGTCTGTTCTTCAGCAAAGGTGAGATTGAACTGCCAATTTTAATATCTGTTCACAGTAGTATGCTAGCTAACAGTAAAAACGGTTTGCCATTGCTTAGCAACACCATCAGCGCTAGGCGCTAGCTGCTTTTTACTCTCACCCGGTAAGTTCAAAACTGAGGTGCTATCTGCCCAGCTTTTTTCTTTGTCCGTATCAAGTATGCCGCACACGTCTTGAAAAGTGAAGCCAAAACATTTTGATCACCATCTGGTGGCTGGCTGCATATAGGTCATAAACCCTGCCCTTTCCATGTAAACAAATGGGAAAAAATCTAATTAAACGTCAAATAAATATTTCCCGAAGATGGTTTCCATCTTTTTAGGTAGTTCTTATCACTTTGATGTGTTCAAATGTTTGTTTTTCTAAAAAGCTTGCTTTTAGTTAGTTATTTAAAGCTTTAAAAATGGGGTTTGGCGTCATGATCGTGAGCTTGCGAACTTGCAAGTTTAGGCTGGACATCGATATCGCGGCTCCAGCTAATGATAACTGCACAGGCTCTGGTTCCAAATGATTACAGCGACCATACATGGGACACTTTGGCTTCATTTATTTTTTTACATTTGAAGGAAACAGAGGCGCATTGTCCATCGATTTAATTCCTCTGTTTCAAACATTATATTACATTTGATATTATCGGGTGTGTAATGCGAGCACATCAGGAGAGTTGAGATTAGATTTGAAAATGCCTTACATTACCAGACAATCTGGGTCGAACATCGTAAACAACCAAGGTCCTACATAAGATTTTTTTGATTCATAAATTGGCCTAAAACTCTTGTAGTCTCAGCCAGCCTGCTTTAAAACGTATTTATAAGGACAAAAACACTCTTTCTGCCCCCACGGTAGTAACACACACACATAAAGATGGCAGAATTTGCAGTCTCCTCTTAAAGCAGGAGCTCGGCCCATTGCCAACAGGTGTATATGTCACAGTGACCTTTTCCTAAGCACATCTCAAGAGCGGCAGTGAATCAGCACCCCGGCCCACTACATTATTTAAGTGACTTCTCTAACAGTACACTAACAGCAGCGCTCTTACAGAAGAATAACAGCAGCGAATGTATTAAAGTTTCAGCCCGCTTAGAGAATTGAGAACTTGTCTGTAAGAGGAGAGCAGGCCTTCATTGGGATGTAAAATGCATTTATTTCCTGGGCTGTTTGAATTCATAGGGAGTAACCCGCGTAGGAATGGGATAGTCTGCATGTGGGGTAGATTGTAAGTTGGTTGTCTGTTATTACCAATTCTGCGCGTCTATCTAAACACGTCGATCTAGCACATGTTTCAAATAAAAAAACATTAAAAAAAACAAAACAATGGAAGAGCAGTGCAATGGGATGAAGAAACGTTCTGTGCAAATGGTCCCTAAAAAAAAAGTGTTGCATTAAAGGAATAGTCCACCCATAAATGAAAATTAGCTGGAAACTTACTCACCCTCATACTATCCAAGATGTCGGTGAGTTTCTTTCTTAATCTCAGCATTTTAACTCACCAATGGATCATCTGCAGTGAATGGGTGCCATCAAAATGAGAGTTCAAACAGCTGATAAAAACATCACAATAATCCACATGACTCCATTCCATCAGTTAACATCTTGAAGCAAAAAGCTGCATGTTTGTAAGAAACAAAGATGTTTTTTTTCTTCTTCAAACCATTGATTCCAGCTAAAATTCAGCTAGAGTCCTTCATCCATAATATTGTTTTCTTCAGTGAAAAGGTCGTCTCATCTGAATCAGGAGAGAAATATGCTCAGGTCAAACACCATTTACAAGTGAAAACAGTCCAAAATAGCTCTAAACAAACATGTGGGTGGATTTTGATGTGAGAGACAACATGGACACACTTTTTTACTGAAGGAAGCATTAGTATGGATTTTGACCAGAAGCGATTTTTTTAAGTTAAAACATCTTGGATGAACTATTCCTTTCATTTTAAATGCCTTTCAGAAACATTGCAAACTCGACTGGAAGCCTGGAACTCCAGGGACTAGAGCAGATGGTTTTCCCCGAGTACACAGAGCATCCAACGCCTGCTACAATCCAGCCTGAGGAAAAGGGCCAAAACAAGAGAAAAGGGAAAAAGACAGACAGCAGTGCCCCAAAGAGGAGCAAGAAGAATGACACTCGAAGAAAAGATGGATCGCCGGACGACTGTGCGGGAGCAAATAATGAACGAAGCCCCCTTCCTGCGCCCCCTCGCATTTCTCTAAGAGACCTGATGGAGGCTGAGACAAAGTTAGTGTTCGGTGACGAACAGGACATTACCCACAAGTCCCTGGCCTCCACCGCCACACAATTAATGTGTCAAGCGGCTGAAATAGGAGGGCCTCCGAGTGGACCTAATCTCAGCTTTCTGCCTCAAATTGACAAATGGCTCGATGTAGCTTTACAGGACGCCAACTCGTACTACCAACAGAAGAAATATGCCACTGCAGCCAGCCGTTTCACTGCTGCACTAGAGGTACTCGATATTCAAATTATACCACAGGCTGCCCTTCCTACAGACATTTATCTGTGCATTTAATACACTTACGCACTAGATTGTTTGAAAATGTGCGTGCACATGCACTCTTATGGGGATCTTAAGGCGTTCAAAGTCATTTTATATGCAGTTGCTATAGGAGCTGTTTGGATGTTCAGGGTGGTTGAAAGAAAGAAAAAAAGCCCATCCAAGTATAAGACATAAGATTGCTTAAAAAAGTAACCTCTCAACAAACCACATGATCTGAGGTATCCTTCATAGGGCAAATTAAGCGATTTATGCATTCATTTCATATTTCATATTTAATGTTTGAGGCTTGTTCAAATGCCCAACACTAAGCCTGAACAATAAAAATAATTAGAAACAATGGTCACCATGGTATTTTTAAAAGTACTGTGACACTGCCATCTGATACTGTGGTCACTGAGATTTTATTTGGCCAACAAAAAAATAAATAAATACATTTAATAGTGTTATTACATTTTTTTAAATTAAATTTTTGCCAGTGGCAAATGTAATGCAAACATAAAAATAGAGAAACTAAGCATGCTCAATTAAAGTAATTAAAATAAATTAATAACCTGATTTCTGACTTGACTTAAAATGTTATTAAAGATATTCTGAGGCACATCTTGAAGAGCTTTAATTACGGTTTACAACAGTTTTTAAAATCATAATTCTGACCTGTTATCGCTATTACCTGGATCCCGCATTAACAGACTTTGACCATGTTTAAGTGGATCTGTAGATTGTTAAACATTAGAAAGGTTTCTTTCATTTCTCTCAGCTGAGATTAATACAATTTTAACGGCATAATGTCTTACATGTCATTACGTAATAATGTCATACAATACAAGAGGTCAAATGAGAAAAAGGTAATCAAGAAAGTGTTTATACACACGTTGTAAAGTGAAGAGAACATTTTCCTTTTAATTAAGTGGTATGTTCATAGCTGCGCTGACAGTACATTCAAAAACATTCAGTGCTCAAGGTGAAATTCTTCATATTGTTTGGCTTTTTTATTGCATTGCTCAGCTTGGGTCACAGAAATGCATCAAGCTGATTCTTGTAATGTGACAGTGACGCCATGAGCCTGAATATTTTCATTTATTTCCACTTTCATTCCTTTAAAAAAAAAAAAACACATTACATTTTATTTGACAATTAATCAACTATAAGCAGGATTATTTTTTTGTCAACATCTTTCAGTATCTCAATTAATGGAAGCTACCTTGGATTTCTCCCACCTTTTCTCTCTCTCAGCTATGTTCCAAAGGCGCTGTGTTTGAGAAACCTTTTTATGCTGATTATGAAGACATTTGTAAAGTTGTCAGCTTTGTTGAGTCCAGAATAGTTGCCTGCTATCTCCGAATGGAAAGGCCTAACCCGGCATTGCTGCACTGCTACAGGTAAATCACACGCAGAACATACCATGAGAATTTTCAGACCCTGGGCCCCTCAAAAATGATGGGTATTTATTATTATTCATTGTTGTTGTTTATAAAATAAAGTTAAACAGAAATACACTGCAGTTCACAAGTTCGGGGTCAGTAAGAATTGTTTTTTAAATAAAATAAGAAATGTTTATTCCACGAGGATGCATTAAATTGCTATATATCTATATATTTCAAATAAATGCTGTTCTTTTGGACTTGGTTCATCAAAACTGAAAAAATTGTGATTTGCACAACATTGATAATAAAAAGTGTTTCTTGAGCAGTAAATCAGCATATTAGAATGATCATGTGACACTTAAGACTGGCGTAATGATGCTGAAAATTCTGCTTTGCATCACAGGAATAAATTCAATTTTAAAAATATAAAAATAAAAAAAAGTAAATTGTAATACTAGTTCACAACATTACCATTTTACTGTATTTTTGATCAAATAAATGCAGCCTTAGTGAGCATGCAATCTTATAAACAGTAGCGTAACTGTATAAATTGCAGTTATGTACTATTTGTTATACCAAAGTAGTGTTGATTAATTAAAATAAAGCTTTACAAATACTACAAAAATACAATAAAAATACTGTAATTAGGAATCCACCGATACTGAAATTGTTAACATTAATAAACTGGTATTTTTTTATTTTACGGCCAATAACCAATAAACAGCCAATACTGAAAATCTATATTAATTTGTAAAAAAATAAATAAATCATTACATGCACACTGCAACTCATTTCGCCATTCATTCTTAAAGGGTAAGTGGAAAATTAGCTCCATAATTCATCTCTTTGCCCTTAAATTAGTGCCAGATGATAATCTAAATCTTAAAGTAGACAGAAACAAATACTGAATATTGGCCAATAGAATCCTTACAATGGGCAAAACTGATAAATAAGTTCTAACATCAGCCGGTAACTTAAATGGTGCTGAAATATTGTGCATACTTGTCTATAATACTATTAAAGTTCATAAAAGACAATTTATGTACTGCTGAAAATAATAGCATATGGTGGGTCTGTAAACTTAAAAGTTGCCCATCTAGGTTGTCATCTAGGTTGAATCAGCAATGTTCGCAAATGATGCGCAACACTCACTCAAAGCAGATGGATGTTGATTGGCGTGTTTGAGTGTAGTGTGACAACAGTCATTTTTTAAGTGGACGGTGAGAGTAAAGCCTCCTGACCTCCAGTTAACTGTGTCTGCTGTATCCAGTCAGTCATGGCCCTGTGCTGTTCTCCTTTGCTCCTCCATTAGTGAGAGAGAAAGAGAGAGAGAGTTTGCGGTTTCTATAGCCATAACTCATCCTGACTGCATTGTACCCTTGAAAAGTTCTGAACAGCTTAAGAAATGAAATGCAAGCTTTTGCAGCTCCCTCTGCAGACTAGAGGATGAAGGGAACAGGCAAAGTAAGCTAAAGTAATAGTAGAGATTTATTCATCCTGCATTAAAACTGTAGTTCAAGTCAATGTGAAATCAAAATTCAGTCAAACATTCCTAGGCAGTGTGTGGCTATTATGTTCCACCTTGATATGTAATGCTCAGTTTTAGCCATCAAATCATCTTCAATTCACATTGTCTTTAAGCATTCTTTCAGATTATTTTGTCTGAATATTATAAATATCTTAAAGGTATAGTTCACCCAAAAATGAAACTTTGCTGAAAATGTTTTCACCCCCCCCCCCCCCCCCAACCCCCCCACCCCCCAGGCCATTCAAGATGTAGATAAGTTTGTTTCTTCATCTGAATAGATTTTGAGAAATTTAGTATTACATCACTTGCTCACCAGTAGATCCTCTGCAGGGAATGGGTGCCGTCAGAATGAGAGTCCAAACAGCTGATAAAAACATCACAATAATCCACAAGTAATCCACATGACTTCAGTACATCGATTAACGTCTTGTAAAGCAAAAAGCTGTGTGTTTATCAGAAACAAATCCATCATTAAGGTTTTTAATCTACAATATTGTTTTCTTCTGTTAAAAAAGTAATCTCAGCTGAATCAGGAGAGAAATATGCACAGAACAAACACTGTTTACAAGCAAAAACAGCTCTAAACAAATATGTTGGTGGATTTTGATGTGAGAAGACAACAGGGGATATACTTTTTCATTGGAGGAAGAATTATTATGGATTATTGACTATTTTGGACAGAAGCAATGGTTTAAAGGTGACCAATTATGCCACTTTTTGACTAGATGTAAAATAAGAAGTTTTACCTCAAAATACCCCATGGATAATTTTTTATAGCTTGTTAAAATAGCCACTTTTAGGGATGAGCCAAAACGCAGACGTTTTTGTGTTTGTCCCTTTAAATGCAAAAACAAACGCCTCATCCTTACATAGTGCCAGGAAGCTCTTTCAGAAAGGCAATTTGGAAAACAACATGTGATACTTTGTCTGGAGCTGACGTTTGCGCACAAAGCATTGGAATTGATCCCTAAACATATAGGGGACTTTACAGATTATTTTCCAGGACATTTCCTTCAAAAATTTAATTTCACCACAGTGTCCTCAGCGGCTCAGATGGAGGGAGTCTATGGACTCCTATGTACATTGGTGCATCCCAAAACACAACACTTGTAATACCTCTTTGGTACTGACATTGTATGTCTACAGCAGCTACAGCATAAAACAGTAATGGCGGACTGCTGCTTCTCTCTCAGGGCTGTGTCTATGCTAATAGGGCAGAGAGCATCACAAATGGGCGGGACTTTTTCCCTACGCTGACGTGTACATAGGGAGAAATCTGGAATCACTTGTTCTGAGAGACTGTTTATGATTAAAGGTCCCCTTTAAAGTTAAAATGCCTTAATGATGAACTTTTTTCCTGGAGGAAGCATTTACTTGAATAGAGGAATCAACAGTTGAAGTCAAAACATCTTGGGGATATTGTGTTCTTTTAGCAATGGATTGAAATCTCATTCTGACGGCACCCTTTTATTGCAGAGGATCCATTGATGAGCAAGTGGTGTAAAGACACATTTCTCCAAATCTGTTCAGATGAAGAAAAAAAAAACTCATCTGAATGCCTGAGGGACATTTTCAGTAAATTTCTTTGGGTGAACTATTCCTTTCTAAAATGAATTTGATTATTATTGTTAGTTAAATGCTTAACCAACTTTTATTATCATTAGATTTTGTCAAGAGGTTGGCATTTGGTAACTCATGCCTGCTTAACACAGGCTATGCAATAGAGGCTATGCAATAGAAATAGAAAAACATGCTATAACATGTGACGTCTGCAGATCTTGTCAGCTCGTGTCCCATCTGTCAGTGCTGTTGCTAGCAGTGTGCTACTTAATATTGAAAAAAAACATATACTGTAAAAGTGTGAAAATATATAAATATAGAAAACGCTTTTCTGTGAGAGAGCACTGGGAATATTAAAAATAAACCTGACACTCAAAACAGTCTAAAAATCATATGCAGGGAAGCTAGGGAGGAAAATCATACATAAAGCAAAAGAACACATATGTTCTGAAGATAAATACAGTGGGTACGGAAAGTATTCAGACCCCCTTAAATTTTTCACTCTTGTTATATTGCAGCCATTGCTACAATCATTTAAGTTAATTTTTTTTCCCCAATGTACACACAGCACCCCATATTGACAGAACAACCCAGAATGTTGACATTTTTGCAGATTTATAAAAAAGAAAAACTGAATTATCACATGGTCCTAAGTATTCAGACCTTTGCTGTGACACTCATATATTTAACTCAGGTGCGCTCCATTTCTTCTGATCATCCTTGAGATGGTTCTACACCTTCATTTGAGTCCAGCTGTGTTGGATTATACTGATTGGACTTGATTAGGCAAGCCACACACCTGTCTATATAAGACATTACAGCTCACAGTGCACGTCAGAGCAAATGAGAATCATGAGGTAAAGGAACTGCATGAAGAGCTCAGAGACAGAATTGTGGCAAGGCTCAGATCTGGCTAAGGTTACAAAAAAATTCTGCTGCACTTAGGTTCCTAAGAGCACAGTGGCCTCCATAATCCTTAAATGAAGACGTTTGGGACGACCAGAACCCGTCCTAGAGCTGGCCGTCCGGCCAAACTGAGCTATCGGTGGAGAAGAGCCTTGGTGAGCGAGGTAAAGAAGAACCCAAAATCACTGTGGCTGAGCTCCAGAGATGAAGTCGGGAGATGGGAGAAAGTTGTAGAAAGTTGTAGAAAAGTCAACCATCACTGCAGCCCTCCACTAGTCGGGGTTTTATGGCAGAGTGGCCCGATGGAAGCCTTTCCTCAGTGCAAGACACATGAAAGCCCGAATGGAGTTTGCTAAAAAACACCTGAAGTACTCCAAGATGGTGAGAAATAAGATTCTCTGGTCTGATGAGACCAAGATAGAACTTTTTGGCCTTAATTCTAAGCGGTATGTGTGGAGAAAACCAGGCACTGCTCATCACCTGTCTAATACAGTCCCAACAGTGAAGCATGGTGGTGGCAGCATCATGCTGTGGGGGTGTTTTTCAGCTGTAGGGACAGGACGACTCGTTGCAATCAAGGGAAAGATGAATGCAGCCAAGCACAGGGATATCCTCGACGAAAACCTTCTCCAGAGTGCTCAGGACCTCAGACTGGGCCGAAGGTTTACCTTCCAACAAGACAATGACACTAAGCACACAGCTAAAATAACGAAGGAGTGGCTTCACAACAACTCTGTGACTGTTCTTGAATGGCCCAGCCAGAGCCCTGACTTAAACCCAATTGAGCATCTATGGAGAGACCTAAAAATGGCCGTCCACCAACATTTACCATCCAACCTAACAGAACTGGAAGGATCTGCAAGGAGGAATGGCAGAGAATCCCCAAATCCAAGTGTGAAAAACTTGTTGCATCTTTCCCAAAAAGACTAATGGCTGTATTAGATCAAAAGGGTGCTTCTACTAAATACGGAGCAAAGGGTCTGAATACTTAGGACATGTGATATTTCAGTTTTTCTTTTTTTAATAAATCTGCAAAAATGTCAACAATTCTGTGTTTTTCTGTCAATATGGGGTGCTGTGTGTACATTAATGAGGAAAAAAAATTAACTTAAATGATTTGAGCAAATAGCTGCAATATAACAAAGACTGAAAAATCTAAGGGGGTCTGAATACTTTCCTTACCCACTGTATATATAGATAAGTATATATATAAATAATTATAGACTGTTTGGTAGGAAATGAGTTGAGGTAGGAAATACATGTTTAATGGAAGCAGACAGGTTGTCGTGGCAACATTATGAACCATATGTAATGCAACAGCAATTCTGTGATTGAAATCAGGTTCTCTAAAACTCAGTCCACACCATATCAAAAGCACACTGCCTGAAAGCCAAATAGAGAGCAGTTTAACTTGTTCAGGGAAATGCAATTTGTAGGACAAACAACGGACATAGAAACATAAACATGGGAACAAATTGGGCTGACTCAAACTGTTCTTTTCTTCTTACTTCAGAAGCTTAGACAATTATAATAATATAGTTAAAATAATATTTAAATGAATTCTGAGGATCATGTGACACTGAAGACCGGATAGCGTGCTGAAGATATATTAATAAAACATTGTAATAATATAAAATTATAGTATGTCATTTATGTATTATCATATAAATGAAAATGGCATAAGAAAACTTCTTTAAAAAAATAAATAATAACTAATAATTTTTCATAAACCTTACCAACTCCTAACTTTTGAAAGGTAGTGTAGCTAAATATCTTCACTAGGCCATAGAAAAGGAAATAATAATAATAATAATAATCGGCATATAAAGTGTAAATGCCCACTTTTCCGATGCTGCTTTATATAAAAGGATATGTATGCTTATATTAATAGTTCTATTAAGCAATTGACCAGAGCCTGACCGATATGGGTTTTTTGGGGCTGATACGATACCGATATTAGGGCGTAAAAAAAAGGCCGATATCAATATGTCGCCCCATATTCTTTGTGTGTATTATAGTACAGTACCAGTCAAAAGTTTCCCATTCCTGTGTCCAAACTTTTGACTGGTACTATATATAGAATACAGTATATACATAAACAGAATATATACTGTATACATAAACACATTTTTTGCAATCATCACTCAGATGTGGTGATCAAACATTTATAATGACGTGACAAAGATATGTAATGGAGGCAGGGCATTTAACAATAAACTTTATTATGCAAAATGAGTTTGACATCAGTGCACTGAACAGTAAATTTGAAGTTTATTCAACTTTATTTCAATTCAATTCCATTCAACATTCCCCGAATTTGGAGCGGATTCGCCGCGCCATTACGGAGATATGGCCGTTCAAAGTTTCAATGGTATTCCATACACTTAAGCTTTAAAGCGTTTCATCCAGGTCGCCAGTAGCAAACAATGGAGCGCACTCTGCTGGACAAACTATGTAATTACACAATTTACAAGCATTTTATCTGCGTTTTATGTTCTGTAAAAAAATTCATATCGGCGGCATATTCGCGGATACCGATATACAGTATCTGCTACAGGCTCATATCAGCCGATAAAATCAAAACGATATATCGGTCGGGCTCTACATTGAACATGTTATACTGTATATCCAGCAATACATTTGTTTTACAGTTATATATTGAAGCGTACAGTGTTACTAATCTATAAAGCAGGATATATTTCTTACATTGAATAATGTTTTTAAAAAATAACTTAGTAACCATAAACGCTACAATGCACTTAAAGCATGCAAAATAATATGCCAGTCAGACAAATCACCTTCTACCGATTATTATATCTACATCATGAATGCCTAGAAGTGTACAAGATTGCAGGATGCAAAAACAGTATAAGAAAACAAGTAGGTTTCACAAGTGCCTTCAAACTGAGAGAACAAGATCACACAGCATGATTGAAAGCGTGAAAAAAAGTGACTGTGTAATTCATACAAACTTTAGCTCAGAGGGATTTGGTTTGCTCAAGTTTATATTTTGGACTTCTGTGTTGATGTTCAGAATATCTGTACAGAGTTCTGAAACATCATAATTCCACCATCCAGCTGCCCGTCGAAAGCCAATACTGCAACATTTCTGTTCCTGTACACATACAAACACTCCTTCCCTGTCAGCTCAGATGCTTTAGAACAACAAATAAATGGCTCTCGCACACCTGAATGGTTGCAGACAGGTGCACTGAATACAGGACATGATATGAAGAAATAAAAACCATGCATACAGCTGCAGCTTGCAAGAAATCAGATGTTTTTACAACAGTACATCTGTGATTTGGCCATGCAGCCCTTGTCAGTTATCGACTAAGATTCTAAAGGGCTTGTAATCATGAAATCTACAAAGATAACTGGTTTGTGGGGAGATCATGATTAGGCTTATCTTGGCCATATTTCAGCTACCATAGCTATCTTATCAAATTAGATATATTTACGCTTTAAATCTAGAATAGAGTTTGGCCGCAGCAGTTGATACAGGTATGTTAGACCATGTGAGCAATGACACAAAGTCGATGATAAAAACCGAACAGTCAAAGACAAATGGACAAAGTATGCCTTAATCACTCTCTTACAACTATTACATTCATTTCTCTTTGTTTCTTTGCGTCTTATTCATTGAAAGGCAATAGTGCTTATGAAAATTGATGTGATGCGCCACTGAACATACACTGAATGTATCTCAACTATGCTTTTTTTCATACAGTATGTACAGTACAGCGCTAAGTCAGCATTCTCTGCCCTGAACAGCATCAAATCTAGTTCAAGCTCCATTTAGGCCCATGTTGAAAATATACAAGGCAAGGAAATGCTGCTTTTTTTCTAATACGGGCTGATATTGCAAAAAAAAAAAAAAATCAGGTTTTCCATTTGTTAATTTGATGTTTACGTCTCCTTTTTTTTTTAATTGTAAAAAGAAAGAAAGAAAAGAAAAATACAAAAAAAGTAATGTTTGTTCTCCACACTTTTAAAAAGTAGTTTTATATATTTGTATGTATTTTAGATAACATTTTCAAACACCGGAAAATGTTAAATACCCCTGATATACAGTATGTTAATACAACATAATGTAAAAAATAAATAAATAACAAAAAAATAAAAATGTTAAAAAATGGTTAAAGCTGTGAAGTTTCATTTGTTCTCCAAACAGACCTTTAAAAATAAGCATATATATACAAAATTTGGCAAATGTTTAATACCCGATTATACTGTACAGTTTGTTAATATAGCATGATATTTAAAAAAAGTTTAAAAATACTTTTTTTAGTTTAAGCCATGAAGCCATGTGTGTTCTCCAGACAGACCTTTAAAAGTAAGTGTTTATATCCCAAATTTGGCAAATGTTAAGTACCCCTGATTATACTGTAATACATTATAATATTAAAAATAAATACAACAAATTCAATCTGTTGTCCAGACAGAACTTTTAAAAGTAAGCAAATGTTAATTAAATATCCCTGATTATACTGTACAGTATGTTAATAAACACACAGCATTAAAAAATATATATATATTTTTTTTTTACATAATTGACAACCGGCCCCAAGCCGCCCCACTGCATTACATTCCGATAATCTGGCCAAGTGAATAACGCAGATGAATGTTTTTTTCCAAAATGGATCCAGCGAGAAAGTACGTGAGCTGATGCTCTGAATACCGCTAGCATCCTATAAAATCCTTTATGGATATTTTCGGCAGACTCTTAGTCACCCAGCTCTTAGCATATGTTTGATCACTAAGTAACAACCACGCCATAGGAATCCCTCTAAGATCTCAATCTGTTTTTTGTTCCAGTTCTCATGATGAGAAGTTAGAGTGATTTGTACGCACTTTCACTATCACTTTCTTTCCTTATATCATTAGTGGACTATAGAGTGAAAAGGCAACTAGACAAAGATACAGAGAGATTTCTCCTAGATTAATTCATTGGCTATCCACATTGTCCCCTTCTTTTCTCTCCTCTTGTCTCCAACAATATGTTTTTTAAAAGTAGATTTGATATAGTTTAGCTATGTTATTAGATACATTTCAACTACACCGGAGAATGTTAAGGAGATACCCGCTGATTACTGATACTACGTAGTATGGTAAGTGACTTAACAGATGACTAAAAAAAAATTTTATAATAATTTCACACCCCCCCAATAAATAAAATGATTTAAAGTATTGAGTCAAAAAACATTCCTTTGTGATATCCCTCTTCTTTCCTTCTACAGATTGCACCTTCGTTTAAGCCCATTCTGCCGTGAAGTTTCATTTGTTCTCCAAACAGACCTTTAAAAATAAGCATATATATACAAAATTTGGCAAATGTTTAATACCCGATTATACTGTACAGTTTGTCTATAAATCTTTTCCTTTTTTTTTTTGATAGCATGATATTTAAAAAAAGTTTTAAAATACTTTTTAGATCTCTATATCACATGAATGCATGGTTTTGGGTATTTGTTGTGATGTGTGTTCTCCAGACAGACCTTTAAAAGTAAGTGTTTATATCCCAAATTTGGCAAATGTTAAGTACCCCTGATTATACTGTAATACATTATAATATTAAAAATAAATACAACAAATTCAATCTGTTGTCAAGACAGAACTTTAAAAGTTATAGCAATGATGTTAATTAAATTTCTCTCTATCATCCCGAATTATACTGTACCCAGTATTGCTAATTTAAACACACAGCACATTAAAAAAATATATATTTATATTTATTTTTTTAAGAATTGCCAACGCACCCAATAGCCGACCTCCACCTCATTACATTCCCGATGAATCGCTGAGCCAAGTGAATACGCAGTATGAATGTTTTTTTCCTACCCCCCCCCCCCCAATGGATCCAAGGAGAAAAGTTACGGAGAAGGATCTCGCGATACCGCTAGCATCCTATAAAATCCTTTATGGATTACTCCTTGGCTTGTGCATTTATCTGCCTGTTTCAGTGAAGAAAATAAGGAGAGAATACCTTGGATGTCAACTGTTATCTCTCCATTCTCCTCGTAGGAACCCGCTTTGAGTGCCATGAGGATGTGGGTGGAATCCCATCAAAGACAGCCTTGTTGATTCCTGTCGAACAGATTTTGTATATATTAGCTCCGTGCACGACGAGCAGGAACGCAACAACACAATTCAGATAAAAATACAAAGGTAGCGGCTTTTGTATTCCGTGTGATGACAATGCTTCCAGAGCGTTTAAAGTTGTAAGGCTACGTGCCTCTTCCTGTCATGTCCTCAGGTTGGAGGTGCCATTTTCGAACAATGCTCTTTCTTTAGTCTGTCACTGTGCGAAACTAAGTTTGTGATCTACAAATAATTATTGTCAGGCTTCTTGAACAACTCCTAAAAGGAGACTAAGCTAAAGGCAGACAGAAAGACATGAAAACGGCTTCCTCTCATGACAGATTAGACATCGCCGAGTGGTTTGTAGGAACGCTATACTGACACGAGGGAAAAATAAATGGAGTGGAAAGCCAACACTGGACGAGATGTTAAATTTTTTCCAGCGGACCGCAACAGGTAACAAGGAGTTGTATAAGAAGAGGTCACAGGTAGGGACCCAGGGGACAACTGACCCACAGAAGAACAGTCCGACGAACACGGAAGCAGAGGCAACCAAAAAAGGAGGGCAAGGGAGCAGGGGTATGAAGAGGGAGAGGCAAGGCAAAGACAAGGGAGGGGAAAAGAGAAAAAAGACATGGGGGGGAAGGTGCAGGGGAAAGCCGGGCGGAGACGACACGAGGAACGTTAACAAGGGTAAAAAGGAAAAAGGAGGGGGAGGGAGCAGGAAGAAGAGGGAGACGAGGGTGGAAAGTGAGGTGAGAGGGAGGGGGCGCAGACAGCAAAGCAAGGTAACGACACAGAAGTAGCCAAACCAAACGAGGAAAAAACGTAAAGATCTACTATCCAGAAAGGTGAGTAAAGCAATAAGGGTTAGCCAAAGAGGAACAGAATTAAACCACGAATAACAGAGGCCAACATACAACGAAAATAAAATCACAAAACAATAAACACACCCCACACTACAACAGACCCCCACCGTATACCGGATAAAATCCCCTGACCTCCATCCCCCCATACCCCACCCGATATTCCGCGCTCTGTGGGCGTGTCTGTCGTCATCACTATATTGGCCCGATATCCTGCGCAAAGGAACCGTATAGGGGGTCGGCTGTTAGGTGCATCTCGGCGCCATCTAGCTGGACAGGCCGCATGGACTATATCTCAGATCTGACGGGTGGGTGGACGCTACTGTACGCTGCGGGGGTCTGCATCGTGCAGTAGGACATTCACCCCTGTGCTCGCCCCTGGTTGATCTTCCAGTATTCTCTAGTTGTGGGTATTAGCTCCTTACCCCAACGTCCGCCACCCCTCCAGTATTGGGGTGTTTTGAGATATAGTTGTAATTTGTTACTCATTTATGTGTCTTGAGTGAGCTGAGGTAAGGCCAGGACAAAGATTTAGTGTACTAAAAACTCACAGGTAGGAGACAAACACAAGGATATTTATCAGCTAATTAGGTAACAAGCCACAGGTGACTATAATCACAAAGAGCAGAGATACAAACATCCAGAAAAATAAGATTTCAAAATAAAGTCATGACCAGCCATTTAAAAAAAAAAGATATGAAAATGGAACAAAGATCCTCTTTCAACCGGCACAGGTTTTTCAAAGCAAAATCTATTTTATCACACGCTGCAAATTTCAGTGCGTCAGAGCCACATTTTATATAGTCTAACCTCTGTGCCCTCTGTAATTCACCTCTACTATATTGTTGTGTTTCCACTCTTAAAATTCACAGATGGATCACTTTTTAAAAATGTATAATGGACAATTCTATTAATTATTAAAATGGCTTTCTGTCATCGCCTCCCGGCCTGGTTGAGGTCAGAAGTGCAGTTGGTGAGGAGGTCTTAAAAACAATGCAGTACTGCTTTATTTTTCCACTGTCAAACAGAACACTGACAACAATAAAAACTTGTCTTATGATATAGTTTAGCGATATCATAAAAGCAAGAGTGCTGTTTATTTCCCAATTATCTGCACAATTGCAAACGTGATATTGATTTCAGTTCAACAGTTCATTAAACAAGAAGTTAAAATTGTTACATTTTAGACCAATTATGTCAGTATTGTCTGATTTTGCTAAATTGTGTAAATGAAAATATTACCTAAAAAGCCACAGCAGAACTGTTGTGCCTTTCCCAGCAACACACAGCGCTGTTTTGTTACTGAATAAATTCACATTTTCAAATCGAGTGAGTCAGTGATTCAGTGATTCACACTTCGTGTGCACTTGCGGACTTACAAAGGCCTGCTTGTGTCCATTAAATCCACAAGACCATAGGATGTCCCAATTGTCCCATTTGTCATTTTAGCTTTCAGAAGGGTGCTCACGAGCACCTCCTTTGCGGCCCTTGATGCACAATCCTACCCAACAGTCAAAGCGGCATTATGTCATGAAATTGTGGACTTAGAGGAAGACTGCAAGGGTTTAGGGTGCAATTTGGGACAGGACATACTTGCTCATTCTGAATTGAATCAACATTGACGATTAGTTTGAATAATGGTGAAGAACATACTCGACTCAAATCATTGCATACCACTAATGACAGCTTCAGGTTCATTAAAAGATCATTGTCATTTTAGAGTTATTGTAATTTCATAAAAAAAAGCACATTAAAACGGAGTTTAAAAAACATATCACTGTAGCAGTTTGAATTGTTGAAATTACTGTATAAATATACCTAATTCCAACTCAGACGTAGCTTCTGAAAAAAAAAAGTTAGGTAGCCAATACTATTTTCAATATTATTCAATCCTTTTTTTAATACAATAATGACTTTAAATTATCTTTTGGGGACCCATTTCTCAGCCCAAATTGATTGTGATTTGTAATGAGTCAGACTAATCGGCATATCATGTAATTATTTAGACTAATTGACAGCACTAATTTTAATCTATTAAAATGGTTTAAAATAATTAAAAAGCCCTTTCCTAAGAGACAACCTCTTCCAATCTATATACTGTCAGATGACCCCTTCTTATCTAAACCCATTTCTTGGTCAGAATATGTTGCAATCATTACCACAAGTCAATTACTGGGTTAGATGTGGTTTTAAAGTGTCATATTCTGACATTTGGATGGTTATAGAGCAGGAAGAAAAAGAAAATCCAAAGTTTTCACAGGTTAATGGAGCACTAGTTTAATAACTGAGGATTCAGCTCTGTAAATTATTAAGAAAGTAGATAACAGAGAGGAAGTGCTGCCCAGAGAATGAATAAGGCCTAGCTTTTTTCACACTCTGTCTCTGTCTGGAGGAAGCGCAGCGGCGATTCATCTGCCTCGTCAAACGTACGGCGCCGGCTCCTCAATTACCAGCGACCTCGGCTGTAACCAGCACATGTAAAGCACAAGGAACACGCAGTTAATTTCACCAAGCATTAAAAGGCTGAGTGAAAGAGCGCGTGTGTGCCAAGTAACACCCCGCATGTTGCGACAAGCGATGACGGAATGGCAATTAATGGAGCTTCAAAGTTGGCTATGATCGCTGGCAGGCAGCTGTGGGTTTTTTTAAAGGCGGTGTCACTGATTCACCGAGGTCTCTACGCCTGTCTTCCTGTCTCTCAGTCTCTCGCTGGCACACCTGTCGGGGATGTCTCAGAATTTAATGAATAGTGAGGAGATACCGTTTGTTTGTTTCCTGACGGTAAATGGCTGATCAGACCGAGAAGCGTATAGGAGACGTATGTTTTTGGTTGTTGTTTGCGGTTGCATTCCTGATTGATTGACATCGCTGTAGTTGCTACATGCATTTTTCGACATGATGCGAATCAAACTTCAAACTCCACTCTCGCTGATTGATGCATATTATATAAATCATTTGTTGTTGAAGCGTATTCCTTTATTTCTAAATTCTGTTTCATCGTTATTCGGAATACTCCATCCATCTCATGCAATTTCAATGACTTAAAAAAGGAACATCATTCTGAAGGATTTTTTTGATACTAATAGACATCAGTGTCTTCCATTTTTTATTTATATTTTATTAATCCCATTATAGGCTATGATTGATCTCTCTTATGTATTCTGGTTGCAAATTCTTCCAGGAAACATGATTTTACATTTTCCCATCTCTCTCCTCTTGATTTGCAGGAGCATCCAGCTAAACCCCATCCGTTTTCAGAACCACCTTCGACAAGCCATGGCGTATCGACTGCTGGGAAACCCCTGTGAGGCAGCGAGGTAAAATTGGCATTAATGGAGGGCTCAGAAAGGGTCCTTTCCTCGAAATGAAGACAGATTCAGTAGGAGAAAAGCTCCCAGTCATTTAGACAAACCCCGCAAACACATGTCTGCCCAGTGGTTCGTTACATCTCCCTCTGTTCTGTCGGCCTGTGCTGGAAAAATATGTTCTTGGCAATACATAAATACTGGCAGTTGGAAGAAGACAATTAGAGCTATGGTTACATCCACTCCCGCCACTGCTGACTGACATCTTCCCCTGTCGCCTCCGCCTTCTAATGTTCCATATGTGTTTTAATGATACGGCTACCAAATGCCCTATGTTCCACCATTGGTCTTTTAGAGATGACAGCTACCATTAGTTATTGGACGGTGGTGGAATAAATCGTTTAGAGGCGTCGGTTGCGCCAAATGCCATGGCCAACTGGTGGCTGCGGGGGCCATTTATCGCGAGAAAGTCATATTCTGTTTGATCATTATCAAGCCACATTAACCCAGTTGAAATAGATTAGAGCAAGAAAGGGGTACTTTGGTCTCTTTCTCGCACTTGTTCTTCCATTCCACCCCCTCTCGCATTTGAGTTTCTGCAAGCAGAAATAGATCAGCTCCGCCACCCTGCCTACAAATTTAGTGGCACTGCCCCAGTGGGGGAAGAGATGTTTTCTGGTAAGTGTAACCTTACAGAAGTGCATTTGGTGTATGTCGCACTTGTACTGTCTGATTCAGGCTCTTTATGCATCTTTATACACCATTGCATTATATCAAACTAGGTGGCACAAGCATACTTTTCACAAAAAGAAACTTGTAAGCGAAATTAAGATTGTTTTATTTATTATGTTATATGATAAAAAACAGTCTGAATTGAATAGATTTTTTATCATTTTGAATAACTCTAACAATCGGTTATATTTTAATGTATTGTAAAATATAATTTATTTCTGTAGCCAAAGCTAATTTAGTCTTAATCCAGTCTAGGATTTTTGATTAATAGAAAAGTTCAAAAGGAAGACCATTATTTCACTCGACGAAATCTAAACAATGTAAATTACTAAACCCACACAAACACATGCACGCAACACTTTATTATATTTATAATGATATATATATGTATATATATATATATATAATATATATGTCTTTTTATACACAGTACACAGCACATTTTTATTTTGGATGCGATTATCGTGATTAATCATTTGACAGCACTAATAAATATATATATATATATATAATATAAGGACCAACTTGAGACTCATGATGTTCACATAAAGGTTATATGTGATTAAGACTCAGCGCACATAGACTGGCATCTAATTCAAATCTTTCTACATTCCCATCAAATGAATCTCTGCTAACATTGCTCAGTACAGTCCACTCCTGAAACTCCATGCTATATTAAAGCAGAGTCCAAGTGCAGTTTGTCAGAGCACAATGCATGGTTGTGCATTTCAAAGAAGCGAGCATGGCCATTGAAGCTGGCGCCACTCTTTAACCTAATCACATCCTCCCTCCAGCAAATGCTGATCAGCCATTTGAGCTCTTTAAGAGGAAAATGCATCTATGTTTTGAAGTTCACATGCCAGTAAATTTCACAGAAGCAATAGCTCTCCAGCACAAAGAAACCAAATTATTCTCCACATTTTCATCATTGTACAGTACCATTTTCTTCCTCATTGTGGTAATGGTTACTTTTATCCATCCATGACTCCTTTATTCATTTCTTTTTTCTTTGAAAGAAATAAATCTTTTTTTTTCATTTCTGTAGGCAGTATCAAAGTCAGATGTCAACGTGCACAATCAGAAAACATTAAAAACAGTAACAGCTTCTCCAGGAAATATGTGCATATAGATTCACCTCCCCTCGCAATCTTAACCAAAGGAAGAGTGAGTGACACATCAAGATATTGAACTCAAAAACGGAAATTATTCTAGAAGGCAATATCGTTCCGTTTGTGCTGGAGAAAAGCTTTCTCAAAAAATTAACAGTGTAACCTTTGCTCTTGATGGATCCTGGCAGAATTTGCTTTAGGAAAGTGGTATCCAGCGAGAGCCAGTACAACAGTAAACACTCCTAAATGCACCGTCAGCATTTAACACAGGGAAAAAATGAACTTTATGGCTCATTTCCAGAAGTCAGTTTTGTTTTTCAGTTGTTTTTCAGTTCTTGTGCAGAATCTGACTGAACATTTAAGGGTGTTTATGTAACTATGCGGCACTTTAGTGACTTTCAGAAAATGAACTCTATCAGAAAAACACACTTTTCACCTTAACTTGTTTATTTGTCTACTAACAGTGTCCAACGGTGGACATACAAGCATTATAGGAACTCTCTCTCTCTCTTCTCTCTCTCTCTCACTCGCTCTCTCTCGTGAAAAAAAAGTTTGTGAGGATTTGGAGCTCCTGCTATGGTCTTGAGGTCATGTCCGGATCAGAGTTACTTTGTGATGGTTTTGACATTGAATGCGTTTTCTGTCAATAGCACCCTATCTAGTGATTTGAATATTACAGGTTGCCACTTTAAAAGACTGAATAAGAATGTTTACTCAAGCTCCCCTGACAGCTCTCTGGTTAGCCAAGTTGCCCCATTCCCCATGAAAAGTGCATTTGTGGGTGTGTGACTGTGGACAGCCAAATTATTCTGTTTTTGGCTATTATGAGACCAGCTGCGTGCCGTCAGAGAGGCTGCTGACAGAGCCATCAGTCTTGAATGGGAGGTGTGCATGGAGAAGGAAGCTCAGTGAGCTAACGTTCTCTGCCAGCCCCATTTACAGCAATGACATCTTTGTCTCTGCATTAAAGCGATGATGCTTATCGCTCTCAAACAAGGTCAATTGTGGAAGCCCTTTACTCAATACACACAGCTGTGAGAGACACTTCAGTGTTTAATCACAATAATGTTACACACACATGTGTATTGTTAAAGTTGAGTGTTATGGCATGTTTGTGAAGCACCTAGACAGCATAGCCGATGCATTTCAAAAGGTAAGCAGCAATATACAGCAATGCTTAGGAAAGCAAAATGTACTGGAACCATAACATTTATCAGTCAATAGCACAGCTTTTTTAATTACTGTAATGGTAGCTATTGGATACTGTATATATCACTTGAAATTAAATAATGAATTGCTCATTTGCCCATATTTAGAATAACCTTGCCATCATCTCACTCAAAGGAAATATTTAAAAACACAAATAATTTAACATTATAAAAGTTCACTATAATTATAGTTTTAGTGGGTTATTTTTAACGTAAAGAGCTGAAATTTTATATGGAATATTATTGTTAAGGTTAAGGTTAAATATTTCATTTCAAATAATTCAAACTCTTTATATTATTGTGTGTGTGTGTGAGGCATGTCTGTGTTGGGTGTGTGTGTGTGTGGATAAACAATAATAGATTTATATTTATTATAATACTAGATTCTTTTTTAGATATACAAATGATAGATAATTATATAAGACTATTATATTATCTATAGATATTATTCGCATATATGTCATTTTATTCCATTTTTGTTTAGTAACTCATTACTATAAATAACTCTCAAATGAAGCATCACATGTATGCTGATGAGAAGAATTCAACAAGCAGTGCATCAAGCAATTCATTATTAATTAATTCAAAAAAGAAAAATAATAATAATTTTTTTTTTAAATGGTTACGTTTCATTAAAAATACACTGTTTACCCAAGAGTATCTCAACATTTGTTTAGATTCTACTGGAATCAGTGAACTTGTGGTATAGTACTGTCCTATAGCAAAGTGTGGTAGTAGCTATTTCTAGTAACTGTCGATCACACTTAATATTATTACAATCTACAGTTTGTAGTATATTATTACTTAATTTCCACAGACAATGCAGCACCGGAAGTGGTGTTGGGGCGCTTAGGCTAAATGTGAAAGCCATCACGCAGACAATTTCACTTCCTACTGTATGTCGGCAGTAGAGAGCAAGGCTAGGTTTTAGAACATTGTGTCCTGATGCAAATTTTGTTTGTTTGGTTGCTTTTTGGGGAGGAGGGGGGAGGTGTGAAATGCATAAACAGTCTGATTTGTCAAGCTTGGACAGGGGGTATGAGAGGAATGAGAGAGCAGTGAACCAAACCTCACGCCGCGGAGCCAAGAATGCTGACGCTATAGGAAAACAATGCAGATTGCCTGATGCCAATCTCCAGTTTTTGCCTCACCGTGTGAATTAGGGGACATGCTGCTATTCACAGGCTAAATACTCCTGCATATTTTATCACTGCTGTTCAGCAGGAATGTGGCCTTCTAAAAGCTCAGCGTTCCCATGAAGGAGCTGTTAGAACGTACAGGCGCTCACAAACTATTGCCCCTGGCGCGAGGGCACACAGCAGCCAGTCAGACAGACCGTGCCCCTGTTTGCCGAGGGCAACAACTGGGTCTTTACCCCACAACACTTTTCACTTTTAAGGATGTAATAGTCTGTCGGAGTTGTAGGCCTCACATAGCAGCCCTAATGGCGTGTTTCTCTCTGTGGCAGCCACCAAGGGCCTCTGCTGCCAGACTTGTTATTATCTTGATATGAAGTGCCCTGCTTAGAAATCTCTCCACTCGCTTTCCTTCTATACCCCTGTTTCTTTGCTTTCATTTTTTTGTATCCCTTTGGCATACATCTTATTGTTTGACACCCCCGTGTGGCCAAAGCCGGTGAAATAACAAGGACTTTGAAATTACCTCGACTCCCGGCCTACACACTGAATGTAACTTTGTCATGGATGCCTGCTAGTGGACATAAAAGTGATTTATGTGACAGGCAAACACTGACAGATGGGGAAACGTTGGACGTAAAGCAGGGCTACATGCAGGAGTTGAGAATGCAAGACAAAGTACACTGCTTTATATATATTATTTTTTATTTATTTTTATATAGGTTTTACAACCGCTGCGACTGAACTGACGTTGAGCGAGTCATTCGCTATGAAATTCATGTCCTGTTGAATACGTGTTAATATTACTGTAGTACTGTCTTGTATCCCTCACAGTCTCAAATACCCTGCTGGACACCAAAAACTACACAATCAATTATTTACGGGATATAGGTATTTGGCTTTAAATACGGTATTTTAATCATTTCAAAAGTGTTGATACCATAGAAATGTCATAATTATTGTGTCAGTATCACAAAAAACTAATACTAGCCTAAATACTCAAGCTCACTGAAGATACGTAATCAGTCAGTGATTAAATAAGTATATTTAACTAATTACATGCAATAGGACAAAAACCTACAGTAGAACAAATAAATAAGAAATGCTACATACCTTGTATAAAGTAATCAAATGTATAAAACACGGCATATCTTCACGTGTAAATTATATCTATATATATATATTGTCGTATTAAGTTACACAAAGGTGATTATACAAGAGGCAGCTGTCTTCTTTTGATGTTTGATAAACAAGAGTGACAGACAGCAGGGATATTAGACTGCTGTCACTTTAAGAGCTGCCTGGATCCAATATACTGTTACACATGTGTTTTCTTTCTCAGCTGTTTGCTTTCACTTAAGACATAAATTACTGTGTTTATGAGGATAATTGCAAAGACGGCATTTTGACACACAAGTGTGTTTATTTAACCATTAAAGGACTATAAAGCTGCAAAAATAGGCGCATATAGCAAAATTAGTTCTCTTTTGCTGCTGATTGCATTTCAGTGGCTTAAAATCACTTGTTTTTAAACCGCAATGCTCAAAAATGCATGCAAACAGTACGTTTTTGTGACCACATAGCACAGCAGCGTCACGCGAGCGTGTAACTGCGATAGAGACGATAGTCCAAAATCTCTAACGGTTAATCGTGTTTACTGGTTATCGCTCACCCCTTAGACAGGACATTTTCACAAGTCCGAGTAAAAAATTTAAGAGGTACAAAAAAAATCAAAATAAGAAAAGTTTCTTCAGCAACAAAAATGAGTACATTAGAATGATTTCTGAAGGATCATGTGAGAATGAGGACTGGAGTAATGATGCTGAAAATTCACAGGAATAAACTATATTTTAGAATACTTTAAAATAGAAATAATATTAAATTGTCACAATATTTTGTTTTCTTACGTTGTCAATAATGCAGCATGGTGTTACCAGTTTTTGTTCCTGCAGTAACTAATATTTTTTTGCCTCATTATTATTATTATAATTAAAGATCTATTTTTGGCATTTTTGCTTTTATTGGGACAGAACAGAGAGAGAGAGAAAGAGGGACATGATCGGAAAAGGACCACAATCCTAGATTCGACTGCGGGTCATCCTGGAGCACATCCGTGCTATGTTTCGAAGTACTACTCACAAGGCGTTCTGCTCTGATGCAACCTTTTTTTTAAGCTATAGAGTTTAAAGTTCCTTCATCAAAGGAATGGTGACAGTTCTCAGTCCTGTTACCTCAGACGCTAGTAAGGGCGATTAAATGGTTAATTCACAAATCCAGCATGCTTCTTTTCAAAGCAAAAGGATGGTGTCATGTGTTGATCGCATGACAGGGTTTAAATGGCATTTAAAGGGCGATCCAGACCTGTTCTGGGGGAGAGAAAGATAAGTGCTGCTTGTGCTCTGTTATAATGACAAACACACACACACACACATACACATACACACACACACTCTAGCATCCAGTTTCTGTGTCGGGTCTCTAGTCAAGCTCACCGTGCCGCTCAGCGCCACATCATACACAGACAAAAACAATTAGCATTTAATTTGATGCTTGGGTAAGAAAACAAGGGATGAGTGACACACCATGTCTCGGCTCTCATCCGAAAACCGTCCCATTTCAAAAAGAGAAAGCGGCGTTACACACCAGGAACTCCTCTCAGACCGAGCGGCGTTGCGCCACAGGAATCGGCTCCTCTGCCGGCACACAACAGTGCGTAACTGCTGCTTCAAAGCTGCAAATGTGACACCTGGACAGATGCAGAAGTAGAAACACTTAACCAGCCCTGCTGCGTCCTTAACTGTAAATGCCATGTTTACCCACAACAACATTTCAACCCCTGAGGGGACAAGTAGGGACTGTGGTTAATTATTTGTAAACATTTAATTGGCATTTACACCCGAGAGAATTGCTCCGTTCACCCCAGCAGGACACTTGCACATCCTCATCAAGCATTAATCAAGCAAGCTAAATGAGGCCTCCCCATGATTCCTGGCTCAGTGCTATCGAGACAGGGGGTGATGCTGGATTGTTATTCAGCGATGGCTTGAAGAAAGCAAAATTATACGTTTACTGTTTGAAAACACTCTAGATTAGCAGATCATCAAGAGGTTTTGAGTTCAGTGACGTCACAAAGATTTTGACTATGTCCTAATAGCACACTATGTTTCATTTTTGGCAGGATTTAGGAGCAGAAAGTATACTGGCCGACAATAGGAGTACATATTGCATACTATATCCTTTAATTCATTGTGCTCGACTTGACCTTCCATTTCCATTTTTTTTCGCTATACTAGATTAACTAGAATTGCTCCATCTTTAATCCAGTCATAATAATTTTTTTTCCCAGTTCATTCGCCTCAATGGAAATGGGAGGTCAAGTGCATATTTTGGCAATTGTTGGTCATTCAGAAAATGTATAACAGAAACGGTCCAAAGTTTGAAATTGCTAAGATTATTGAATGTTTTTGAAAGAAGTATCTTATTCTCACCAAGGGTAAAATAAAAATAGTAATATTGTGAAATATAATTGCAATTTAAAAAACAATTTTTTTTATTATTGAAATTATTTTATTACTGTGTTACAGAGCTGTTTTGATTTTGGTATTTTTTTGGTCATTTTGATCAATTTAATGCATCCATGCTCAATAAAAAGAATCAATTTTTTTCAAGAAAAAATACCTTACTGACCCAAAACGTTAGACTATATACTGCAAGATTATAAAATAAAAAATCCAGCTGTGGTTGTCATTAAAAAATACAGAAACATTTATCATATACTGACAAGCACCATAATAATGCAGGTAGTAAAAGAGAAAACCGTATGAAGAATCAAAGTTCATCACAAGTAGCTTTCCCACAAGCTTAAGTATATACTAACCTACAGAATGTGCACAGATTCATTCACACAAACACAAAACACCATTATGGTAACACACGTGATACTTAAATAATGCATTAAACTTTTATTAAACAACAGAAAATGTAACATAAAACCCATAACTGCTAACAAAAACTATTAAGAAACATGTTTATTTAAACAAAATACTTTAAACTGTGGAAGTGTCATGTTGATTTGTTCTTTTTGACTTCTAAAAACTGTAACATTGACTGCATTTTACTGTAAAATGACATAAAACAGTTTTACAGTTTTTCCCTGTATATAGGACGGGAACTTACTGTAAACCTATGTCCAGTTTTTACAATATTTTACAGATAAAATTACACTTATTTCTTTACAGTGAGGAGAATTAACACTATTCTGAATATTTTTATCAAGCCATTTATATTTCCTAGCATTTATATCCAAACATAGCTTCTAGTCTCTGGAGATGAGCCACATCTTGGGTCATTAGATGACTCAGTCATGACAAACACAGCAGCTGTTTCCTAGAACAAAACCAACTCTGGAGTCTCTTCACTCAACCACCCACAAATACATAAAGCGATTCATAGATCTGATGAAGAAGATGAAGCGTTATAAGCACAATGATCAGACTACACTGGTGACAACTCTCACGTGGGGTTAGCCGTCATTAATGAGCTAAAAGATCAGAACCAGACTAATTGCAATTACACTGATTAGTGTAAAGATCAGAACTGGACTAATTACAAGGGTTATCGTCAGGTCATCTGTACACGTTGGCTCTAGATGTAGATTAGCTCTCTGAAGGAGGCCAAAGAGCAGAATACACAAACTCAAATTTCACAGCATTCTCAAATCAGATTTGATTTATATCATGGGAGGAAAACAAGTGTCTTGTTTTAATTTCCTGCATTATATAATAAAAGTGCATGTTCACTTTGCCTAGTGAAATGTGCCCTTCTATTCTTGTGGGGGGAAAAAACAAGTCATTTGATTCATCCAGGCCAGATAATTTAATCAACTTAGTTTATCAAAATGTGTTCAAGGAAATGGCACCTAATACAATCCAAGTCATGTACTTTCCAGTGCATTCGTGAATTTGGAGGGGTCTTAATTATATTTCATAGCACAAGGTGATGAGGAAGGTAATATTTCATCCTTAACACTGCTCTGCTGTTTTTTAACGTGCCTCCAGAGTTTTGCATGCAACGCGTAACTGCATCATCAATTTGAAGTTCACACATGCATATGCATGTCACCTGATGCTCTCTACTGACACATTTAAAAGATAGCCTGAACTTCACTGTATGACTTTTCCGATACTTCTATGTCCTTGCCTAAGCAAAAAGACTTTGTGTATTTAGTTTCTTAAACAATGACACCACCAATGTAATTATAAATAGGAGAATATGAACATGCAGAATAAGTACTGCAATATGGCAAGACTGCTATTGTTTCAAATAATCACAGCCGTGAATAATATTCAGACCAATGGTTTTATACAAGTTAAATAAACATATAACATTTACATAGTACTGCCAATTAGTTTATGTATTTAAGCATACCTGAATCAGCTGATTGAATTGTTCACTCATTGTATAAGGCCTCGTCAGCTGTTCATATTTTTAATCTTACTGGATTATAAGTTTTTATATATATTAACCATAAACTCAGACAACATGATTCAGTTCTATTTCCTTCATTTGATTAGACTGCAAGTCTTTTGAATAAGTGTCTAAAAATAATTCCAGGGTATCAGCAACAATGACTTCATTTCATTTTTAATTTCATTATTTAATTTAAAAGGGTCATATGATGCGATTTCAATTTTTCCTTTCTCTTTGGAGTGTCACGAGCTCTTGGTGCATAAAGAAGATCTGTAAGTTGGCAGAAACTAAAGTCTCAAATCAAGAGTATTTTTAAAAAGTTAATGGTCAACCACGTTCTCCTAAAACGCCTCGTTTAAACACAACCCCACATGTCTATGTCACTGTTTGGGAAGATTTGCATAACGCTGCCCAACTGTTCATGCAAAGAAAGAAGGTGTATCTTTTATTCTCGCTGTAGTATTGTTGTTGCCGCCATGTCGTGAAGACGCTGTGTGCTTCGTTGTGAAAGCGAAACTACTTTGTTTGGTCTTCCAAAAGAGGATGATATCCACTTCGTCATGCCTAGAGCTGATCCTTGCTGGTCGTTGAGGAAATACATCAACTTTGCGCTGTGGATCGCCGGATTGGCTTTCACCGTGGACGAAGCAGAGTCCAGCCTAGGGTCGTCAAATGTGGTTGCCGCAAGCCCGCCGGACGCTCTATCGTAGAATCCGCTGGTGTGTGACGCTGTCGGTTTCGTTGTGAAAGCGGAACTACTTTGTTTGGTCTTCCAAAAGAGTACACAACTAGACTTCAGTGGTTAAGTTGTATTTACAACAGTGTTTCAGAACAGTTCAACCCAAATATTCCGTGTGTGTCCAGTGCATTTTATGGAGGACTGGTTCCTGATCCTGGTAGAGTAGACCACAAAACGGCTGTTCTGACTCACAGACTGTAAAAAGTATGTTTTTTATATTTAAAGGATTTGCCACTGACGATTCAACCGCGAGTTTTGGGCAGTGTATAGTAGCACTTGTTGTTTGTCATTTCTACGATCACAAATGCAGACATTGCAGGTTTTATGTTTATGCGGCGTGATGCAATGCAACGTGTAAAAAGACAGTATTTATGTCCCCACTGGATGCAGCAAATGCCTAGTTTGTAATGGGTTTTCATGTTTATGTCTCGTCGCTCAGGCCGGACAGGGCATCACAATATGGCAAGGGCGTAACATTTCCGTCAATGATTGAGGTATTCGGTCAATCACAACGCTCTGGATAGCTGGCCAATAAGAGCACACACATTTTCAGACCGATGAGCTTTGTAAAAAACGACGCGTTTCAGAAAGGCAGGGCATAGCGGAGAAACAATAATGTACAGTATGTGAAAAATAAGTGTTTTTTGAACCTTAAACCGCACAAAAACATTTCATTACACCAAATACACAAAAATAATGTTATTTTAGCAGATTCATATGACCCCTTTAATTTGTATGTATTTATAGAATGTAATGCATTATAATCATTTTATTGCAACCAGAACTGCAGCAAACATACAGTAGACTTCACAGAGAATTCCTATTAAACAATTTATTATATTATATTTAAATAACTTATTTTAATTAACTCATTGTTATTAACATGAGTAAATAGATTTATATAGTATAATATAGTATAATATAATATAATATTATATTATATTATGCCAGGTTAGACCTCTGTTTCACTTTTTTCTTCTCCATCATGCGTGTCCGTTTTCTCTTTACATCTCTAAATTTTTTTCCCTTTTTTTCTGATTTTTTTCTGACACGCGCCGGGGGAGTTGGGATTTGATAGACTGGAGTTTTTATGATCTTTTTTGACAATTTGATCGCCTGTTGAAAGGGACATTTTGCTTTCAAACAAAACTGAAATAATAACAAAACAACATTTCATTGTATATTGGCATATATTTTTATGCGTATATAATATTTAAACTATATTTTAATATTATTTTATATTGACTGTATATTGTGACAAACTATGTAGAATACTCTTGTTTAGAATGTTTGTCATGGAAATAATGCCTTTTGTTTCACTTAATGAATAATATACTAACTTGTTATACAGTATACACTGTATTCTTCCTTCTGTTTTTTTTCAAAAACTGATCTGAAACTATATGCAAAGATAAATATTTCATCTAATCTCATTGTCACATGACCCTCGTAAATTGAAGGTAATTACATGCATATGGCTTCTACTCATCATATCAGAGATAAATGCAGTTTATTTCGCCTTGTTATATAAAGATTTGTCACCACAGGTCAATTTGACCCTTTCACATCTCTCAAGTTTGATGATGTGATGCATACACATGAATATTATTAGCACAACGCTGTCACGCTGAGAAAGAATACATGCAAGAGAGAGACTTTTGTGCCAGCAACCGCATGAGTCAGCCTGATGCAAGCGCTTTGACTGTATCGAGAGACACGGCACGGCGTGTGCATGTGTGTCTGTCGAGTGAATTCCCTTATTGAGTATGTGCCATGTCTCCTGTGCCGTCTCCCTCTAGATGATGTAACATCTTGATTGAAAGTTGTCTGATACCGTCCGCCTGTTTCTGTCCTTGTCATTAGGGGCGCCATGATTGCTGACTACATTTACTGGCTGTCAGGAGGCAACAACCGGCACATAAGCAAGCTCATCAAACTGTATTGGCAGGTGAGGACGGATGGGCTGCTGGGTGCCCACTGCGGCCCAGCGCCCAATCAAAAGCACAATGACTGATTATTGCTTAAAAGAGTGCCGACTGAGGTAGATCAGTGCGTATCAATCACAAAACGTCTGTGTGTAAAACATCAGCGCCTTTGACCTGAAGGAACACCGTTTAGTTTGGCAGTTCAGTGTTGTGTAACGCTCCTGTGATACTGGCTTCACGCTCATTATTCCTGGTTTATTCTTTCAGTTAAATCTGCAATGTGAATTCACTTTATTAAAAATTCCAAGATGGTGGAAATATTCATACTAATATAAGTGCTCTTAGCCCAGGCTGCCTCTCTCATGCGAACTCAAGGGAAAAGCGCTTTTTTCTAATTTACAGCATATAAAATGAATGCATTTTGACCTCCTTAAAGTGGGTTGTATCTGCTCATAATTTGCATTTGCTTGAAGTGACTTGAGTGTAGGATAACTCTCAGTGTACATCAAGCCCACTCCTTCTTCATTTATGTATTTCTCTATCCATTTTCATCCCACATGGATTGCAGTTCAACTCGTGTGTTTATTTTGATGGCCTACAGTAAGGGTGAGCTTTTTCATCTTCTCCAACCTGCCCTGAGTTTAATTTTTTCCCCACTGAAAGGTTTTCGTATACAATAGAAACGTATTCACCACTGCTGCCAAAGAAATATTCTGTTTTGACCAATGTAAATGAAGAGAAGAGCGTCTTTTTGTATATATTTTTGTCCTCTGGGGAAGAATAAAGTGTAATGATACACAGCAACACTTTTATCAGTGTTCCCTATGAAGAAGAGGGCAACATCCTGCAGATGTTAGTGCTGTAAATTCAAAAGAGAAAGACTAAACATGATGTACCTTAAGTGAAAGGTGTCTTATCTAAGCTTTCGTCAGTGGTGTTTCATGGTCAAACGGCATAAATCGTTTCACAGAACTCAAATAGATCACCATGGGTTCAAGACTTAGGTTATTTATGGATTACTTTTATAAATAATGCTTTCAAAGTTTGCCATTAAACATTTTTTGTCAGTATTGTTAATATTTATATTTTTGTGTTAGCCTCAAACAGCCTACAAACCTGATCTGACTGTCTGATACACATTTTCTACTAAAGGCAGAAATATGATTGGCTTCTATGTTGCTAAATGCTAGGTGGCTGTTCACTTGATGACGGTCACTTCATGTCTTGGTCAGAATAACTAAAACTATTAAAAATCGTATTATTTTAAATATTGGAAATTTGTAAACTTAAAAAACCTAAACACAAATTAGAAATGTTGCCTTGTCAAAGCTGGCAACTAACTGAAGTGCTAAAATTACTAAAACTGACATAACATAACATAACAACATAACATATATTTTACTTAGCTCACATAACAACATAACATAACACGACAACAGAACATATAACATAACATAGTTAGTTCAAATGTAAATATAAATATTTAAAAACGCTAATAAAATTGGCAAAAGTACAAATCACTACAGTTTATTCAAAAGTATTTATAAATTAAATATTATTAAATACTACAATAGCATATGCATAATACTAAAAATAAAACTTGACAAGACGGTATATGCAAATGCACGCAGCACACAATTATACTGTTATTACATATATATATATAGATAAATGTGAGTGTGGGATTGCGTGTGTGTGTGTGTGTGTGTGTATAGGTACATATACAGGCTTGTTTTGGTGTTAGGTTATTATGTAATACTTTATTATTTTAGTCGTATTATATTCTGACAGGAGGTGGCTGATTACCTCAAACAGTCACACACCAACGGCTTGAATAAGAAATAAATCATAACTCTGAATAAGATCTGACACACCCCTGATTTAATCACGTCTATGTTTTAAAAGTATAATTATATTTTACTTTGAAATGATCAGAACCACATGCCAATCTAACAGAAGTGCCAGAGAAAAATATAAAAGCTAAATTATAATCAGGAAATATAATAATAAAATCACATTGTGCATTTCAGTAACTCTTAAGTATTTATGATCTGATTATATGTAAATGAAATAAGTGTATTAAAAACAAATCCCTTTCTCTATTTCCCTTCCACACAGGGGCTCCTGGAGGCAGCGCTTTCTTTGGAGAAGAATTTCTCAGTCATGTTCACTCCCTGGTCTGGAAAACCATCCTCAAACATCATAGAGAAAATGGAGGAGGCCTTCCGGAAGCTTCATCCAGCCTTCACAGACTACATCTTTACTGGTATGAGGAAATCAAGACACTCCACATTCAGCATCTGCTTATTTAATAGTGAAAAAAAAGAAAGACCTTCCACAATGAAGCACTCAAATAGGAAGCTTTTAGGTTCACAGGCATTAGATTGTGTCTGACTAATAGGTTCAGCTTTGTCTAAGGCAGGTGTTGCCCTAGCAACAGGTCATGAATTAGTGTAGCTTGTGTCATGCAGAGATGTAAGGTAGCTCTCTTTGTTGTTCAAACACTGAGGCCTGGGCTTCTCACACAGGCAGGTCAAGAGCACACCTTCATGTTTCAATTAGCCTGCACCGTTTTTACACCCCCCCACTATTCACAAATATATAATTCAGCACTCAGTTTGTATATGTTATCGAAATCCTGACCTTAGACCTGAATTACTTCAAATTACACACTTTGCAGCAATTTAAACAACCATTCACACAGTACTACTCAATGCATGATTATACCTCTGGTTGATTGTATGTGTGTTTGGTGAGATGAGTTGTTAATTTCATTTGTAAGTTAATGTAGCCTTACAGCGACTGTCAGCTGAGGTCATTGCATTGTAAGGCATATAAAGCACATGTGAGTTATTGCTAGAGAGAGAAGGGAATTGGTCAAAATGTGTATGTGATGGTCAGAATTAGCGTTTTTGTTTTCAGACGAATTATAGAGTCTGTTTCAGAATCAATGTGTATTTGAATGAAAAGGTTGAATGAGTGATTCAACGATTCACACATTACGTTTTTGAACTAATCGCTTGAGTGAATTATTCAACGATTTATTCATGAAGTCGGTCAGTGTTTCTGATGGAATCGATATTTTTGAATGAATCAACTGAATGAAATTCATAAAGCCTATCACTTGTTTCGTGTCTGAATGAATCAGTTTTGAACTGTTTCAGTAATTCACTCCTAAACGCAGTTGCTTGTTTTGTTCCTAAATGAAGTATATTGGAGAAAATCTTTGGAGTGAATGATGAATGAACTAATTCGTAAAGTCGCTCACTTGTTTAATTTCCAAAAGAATCAGTGTTTTTGAATGAATCAGTTGAATTAATGATTCAGACAGTAACAATAAATACAATAGACAATAAATAATGCAGGAGATTTCTATGTATTGCAACTAAAGAGAATCTCTGGGTTATGGGTATTAAATAACCATAATCTCAGATTATGCATTTATTCTGGATTAATTCATTATGAAAAGAACAGCTATTTGAAGCTTTTTTTCTTTCAAAGCAATGCTCAAAAGATACACACTAGTGACGCAAATGTCATGCTTTCCCCTGCTCGGATCAAACGATTCAAAGACGCCTCACGGAGACACAGTGGAAAAAACATGTCTGAGAGCATTCCACTTTATTGAAAGTTAAAACGTAGATTCACCATGAAAATTTCGGAACATCCTGACACAGCAGGGTGTCTGTCCCCAGGACACAATCTTATGATGCATTCACACCGCAGCACAGACACTCCAGAACAGGCCACAAAAACCTGGATAAGATGAAAGCTGTATATTGTAAGGAATAGTCCAGTTAAAAAGAAAATTCTGTCATCATTTACTCACCATCATTTCTTTTCAAGCCACTGATTTCTTTCTTCCATAGACCACAAAATGAGATGTTAACCTGATGTAATGTTAAAACAATGGTTGCCAAACAATGAAAGTAAGGGTAGCAGGACTGTAATACAGCTACAAAAAAAAAAAAAAAAAAAAACTTGCATGCTATATTAAAAGACTTCTAAGAAGCAGTGTGAACATTCTGGAAAAACGTCTCTTTTTGAAATCCATGTACGAAAGAAAGGACATAAAGGATTGAAACAACATGAGTGTAAGTGACCATTTTATTTTAAGGCTATAACGCTGAGTCGTTTTGTGAAATATAGACAAAAGACAACTGTAAAGACAAACCTTTTCAGCAGAGATGATGATGCAATCTGTTTTATACAGCACAAATTCCATGGAGTAGTCATCCATCCCCTGCTGTGCTCCATGTCTACATTCTCATCTCAGGGAGCTGGCTTTTTTTTTTTTTTAACCAGGTATCTTCTCTTTTTTAACAAAATGAACTTAGCAGAATGTTCACCGTTGTGGAGAAATAATCCGCCATGACATAAATGTGTGACACTGAAAGACACATTGAATTTAAATTTAGTACCCTAGAGGAGAACAGTCACTCATCACAGGGTTGTCAACATCCATGTCACTTCAGCACTCTGCATCCGCTGTCCTTGTCTTTATGTACCGCCTTCAGCCATCTGTTGATGCATCTCTTTGAAAGAAATTTATGGATTCCATCAAAATAGAACAATGTCACTTTTAGCAGTGCATCAACTAAATCAACTAACATCGATAAAATCTCTGTAAGTGATCTAGTACAGTGCTGTTCATCGTGGCCACCCAATCCAGTATCATATGGTGCAATGACAAAATTGTAAACAAACATTAAACATAGCATTTATTATATTTCCATCAACTGCATATGCCCGACATGCAAAACTTGTTGGAATCTGAAGTCAACTGGCCACACCCCACAGGAAGCTGATTTGGAATGACACAAATAAATATTTATCGAACTATATGTAACCCTTGTGCGACCTTTTGGATTTTTTTGTACTTTTCAGTTTTTTATTCTTTTGGCCTGTGTTATTGCCAACTCCTACATTTGGCACAGTTGTGTATTTGTACTGGAATTTACTATATCTACTCCATTCTTTTAATAAATCTGTTTTGCACTAGGTACAAAAAAATGGTTTCTCTCAGGACCTTAAGGACAAAAACGTCCCCATTGAAACCCATTAAAACGGCTATTTTTAATCGCCGTGCCATTCAACTGTAAAATGATGCCATTTTTGTTAATAGGCTTTCATTCTGTTGGCAAGGCTTTAAAATTTAATTTTTGACTATTTTTTGCCAGATGATGCCATTTTTTCAGAATTGCTCTATGAAGCAAATACTCGCTTAATTCCTGTTTTCTGCTTCTGGATATTATAGAGCCAACTGGATAAATAATGCAGCTATAATTGTGTGGGTGTGTTGGAATGGATGTCAGAGTGTGGTTTGTATGTGTGTCATAAAAAAAGATTGTGTGTGTGTGTGTGCGACTGTGCGTGTGTGTTCTTGTAAAATTTGAGAGAGAGAAACTCTACTGCAAATCACAAATCCAACCACTGTGTGCACCAGCAGAGTTTTGCTGGCATCTAATAGGGAAAATGTGGTACTGCGCCCAAACAAAATCATACTGAAAGCTCATTTTTTGAGATATAAACCTCAAATTTGGAACACAACTTCTTCAGCTTTTTGGTTTTCTAGCAGTTTTAGAGTGAAACATGTTTTGTAAAATATATATTTTATATAAAACATCGTTCATAAATCATTTTCATAAACATAAACATCTAGACCTTTTATTTTTTTTACTTCAGCAATAATCTGCCATGGGTCTTCTTAAAATGAGACCAAACTTAACTCTGTGCTCCCAAGCTTCAAATTTTTATGACAGTTTTTTGACATGGACATTTTTTTGTCCACAATGGATCTATGTGTAACTTTTTTTAATTGATGCACACGGGTTAAAAAAAAAGAAACAGGTGAAGCACTGTGGTAAATTGAGTTCAACATATATCTGTCTATCTATCATCTATCTATCTAGAGGCAGACAGATACCCAGACATGTGACATGTAGAACGATGGATAGAACAACAGACAGACAGATAGATAGATAATTGCCTGTTTAGTGATTTAAAAAAATTATGGCCGTTCTTCATCTCTATCTAGACCCGCGTGGAGGTCATTTGTTGCCACAGACAACAGACTGGAGTCAACCTTCATCCACACAGAGTTACTTCCTCACGCTTGGCTTCAGAAGGAGAAATGATGGAGACTTCCTACATAAACTTCTCCACAGGAGGTGTCCCACATTCACAGGGGCGGGGGTGTGGGCTTTTTTTTTTTTTTTTTTTTTGATTGGGTTGACGAGAGTTAAATCGATTCCACAGAACACAAACTGAAGACTTTAGCACTGCATGTTCATGGTGTTAAGATGAAGGCTCTCAGACTCGGAGTGTGCTGAACAGGACATGGTATAATCACAATACATCTTTGACATCACACATTCACCTGCTGGGTGACATCGTTAGGAGCTCTCGGAGTGTACTCTCTTGTGAAAGAACATGAGCGAGAATGCGCTAACCTCAGGCAAGCTAAATGGATCACAAAGCTTGCGGCGTCGAATACGCAGTGCAAATAGACCTCTCAATCCTCACAACCATTACAATGACAAAGATGTTTTAATACAATCCCTGAGGGATCTTTATTCTAGTCACACTTTTTCACTACAATGACTTTGTTAGGTCAACAAAAAATGAATTATCTAGTAGTGCATGGAAATTAGTCCAATTGAAATCGAGGGCTAATGCTGTGTCATATGTTAAATGTACAAATTTACCCAACTGACCTCCAAGGTCACACAATCATCATCTTTCAAGTAAGAGAAATTCCTATTAACTCAGCTCTTTTCTGCTCTGTTTAAGCAGACAAGAGATTACAGGGGCCAATCAATGTATTGACATCAATGGCATAACATTTCTCAATTAACCTTGGTTCGTGCAAAGCCAGAGAGGCAAAGATGACATGGATGTCAGATATACTGCCCGGTAGCCAGCCTGCACAGTAGAGCAGGAGAGGTCGGCAGAGTTCGGGCTGTATTTGTGAATGATCTCTATTAAAGAGGAAGAAAATCTATGGCATTTGTGTAATGTCTCTGTATGGGTCATTATATTAATCAATCATCCTCAAGATGCTGTTCAAACTTCTTATTGAAAGGTACTGATACTGCATGATCGGCCTCCCATTTTCAACTCGTCATAATATAATGTACAGTTCACAGAGGCTGTTCTGTATGCTGCGGATGTGTTTACCTGCAGCATCACTGTATACTATGAATAACAGTGTTAGGATATACCAATGTTCCAGGCAAACATGTATTGCATAGACAGTAGAATAACACAACCCTGTATGGTTTCAGGCCCTGAAATCGCTGTAATGGGGGGGCCCTAGGGGGGATTTTTGTGGCTCATGGCCCCAGGAGTCAGTCCCACCTTTTCCCCCACTAGCGATGCTCCTATCATGCATAATATTATAATTAGTTGATGAAAATTCAACTTTCCTCAATGGGTGGTAGTGTGTTCAAACTCTTGAACTCACTCCCTCTGAGCTTTCATAACACCTCCACTGCCTCCAATTCTTCTCTCAGCATTACCTGCCAAACTAATTGTTTTTGATTGTTGTTTTTGTGCCTTATTAAACAATTTTCAGCTTTGGAAAAGAAAAAGGTTAAAAAACTATAAACTATAAACTAAACTGTATCTATAGTTCTGTCTGTCTCTATTGTTCTAAGGTGTCTAACATATCTATCTATCTATCTATTCATGTCATGTCAATTATTTTGTTTCTAAAATGTTCAGTTTTTCTCTTAGCATTAATCCCAGGTTTCATAGTGTGTGGGTCTACTGTACCTGCTAAACGCAGCGAGCAAGTTCGTACAGCGGAGGTTAGGATCTTCCCCCCCAACCACCTGTGTGTGTACTCATGGTCCCCCCTCCCGACACTGGTTTATGTGTGCCCTACGAGCGTGTCGTACACTGGTGTCTATTCACGCTCTCCAGCATATAGAGGACCTGAAATGATGTTTGCTATCTTTGCGCTAAGGAAAGAAAATCATTGCAGTCTAGATTCAACTACAGTGCCCAAGGTAAGTGTGGGTTATGGTTCTGCACATTGTTGTGAGCTTAAGACTGTCCTAACAGGTAGTTTCTAAGATTATGCTGTTTGTTAAAGGGGGTTCCACTATGCTTTTTCAACTTTAGTTGTCTGTAATGGTGCTGTTCCTGAGCTAAACCAGCTCCCTGCAACCTACGATCTCCTTTATTCAAGTGGTACACTCAAAAGGAGATAGTATTTAACAGAAAAGAAACACTTTCAAAAATACAACAAACGACTCGTTTGGACTACAACGCATATTTTCTGGGATTTGTGATATCGAATGGGACGAGACCTGGTTGAGCTGCACTAGAGAAGGCAACGAGTGTTATCACTATGTCGGAGCCACGCTAGCTTTCCCAAGGCAGACAAACAGAGTGGTTACAATCATCCGGGTTTTTTTAAAGTTATTTGATTTGATGATTTTCATACTTTACATTGAAGCTTGCAGCAGGCGGCTATGGTAAGGGGCATGAAATTTCCCGACCAGGCACCGAGTGGTGCCAATCACAACACACACTGGCCCAGCTAACCAATCACAGCACCATTTCGTATTTCAGAAGGGGGGTTCATTTGATACAGACTATTCGAGCGTTCATGAAGACTGGGGAGAGAGGGGTGTAATAATGTAAAATATGTGAAAAATAATGTTTTTCGAGCAACCTAGTATGAGAGCCTGTTCTAGTACACCCCTAAAACTAATTCAAGACTTTGTAAAAGAGCATAATAGGACCCCTTTAAAGAGATGAAAATTAAAATTCTATCATCGTTTAGTCACCATAATATCATTCCAAAAATAGTCAATCTGATCATTTAGAATAGTTCAGTCATCCACACAATTTAATATATCATTCATGTCTACAGCACAAACTGTGCAAAAGAGTTACATTCGGAAGGTTAACATATTGGCTTAAGACTTTGTTCAAATCACTTACCCAAGTATGAGCAATAGTGCTAGTGATGCTTCCTCTAGCCAACACTCCTAATTATATACACTTGCTGGGCCATCAATGACTAACAAGCCCTCGCTGTCAGTATCCCTGGCACATCCACTAATAATTGCAATCTTTCTACAATCTCACAATGGACTACTGGAGACACAAATATGCCCACAGATGAAGTTTTCATTTCATTTGGAGGTTGAACTCTTAGGGCGTTTATTTCAGAGGACGGTGATTGAATTAGAGCAGCTACGGCAAATGTTTGATTGGCCCAGACACGACGCTAAATTACATTAGTCAGTTATTCTCCAGCCGAGCACAGCCATCAGCTCTCGATTAAAACACAGAGTTGATTTCATCTCCACTGTGATGAAATCTGTGGCAACACATTCATTCTCAGAATGAAGAACTCAACCTGTCAAGCAGTACAGCGGATTTCAGTACTGGATCCGCACACACCCTCCTTTGCTGAGTCACAGAATCATACAAATATATAAATTATTAAGTAATGTACATCAATATTAAATTATCCCTGGGCATTTTAGGATGGATTTCATATATCAAAGTTTCAGAAATGACAGATCCACTGCATCCGTGTCCAAACATAAAGAGTATGAACAGGAAAATATAGGTTTATAATATATTAGAAAAATAACTCTGTATATTGAAGAACTAAATATAATTTATTATATATTATAACATATATAAGCATATCCCATACTTACCATTTGTTTAAGTAAAGATTTGAGCCCTAATAATACTTGGTTCATTTTATTTTTAAAAATGCAATTAAAAACATCTATAGATATTATAGCTAAATTAAAAATAAAATAAAAATTTATATTAAAAAAAACAACTAAAGGAGATACTATTAATTATATTTATATATTTAAAAAAAAAGCCAAAGACACTCTATTCTTGCTTTCTTTTTCTCTAACCAGCTCACTGTCTCTCTTGCTTGGCTTATGGAAAGTAAACAGTGCGGCGTGATGAAAAAACGCCCCAAAAGTACTGAGACAGTAGTGGTGAAAAATGATGCATGCTGGGGGATGTATGTTGGTAATAAAAATGACCATAAAGTGAATGAATGCCACTGGAGAGTAACAGAGCTCACGCAAAATAAAAGGAGTCTAGAAAGGCATAGAGTGGAGCATCATTTAGACAAGCGACCTCGACAGGCCAAAAACGGTCCACAGGGGAAAGCGGTTAAGATGCGACCTTGAGAAGGGGGGTGGTGGAGTTGAGCGTACCACAAATAGCCGAAGAATAGCAGTTTTTCAACTTGACTTCTAACATTTTGTAGCCTTTTGTCAAGTTTCAGCGTCAGAAGAATGCGTGTAACACAAGATGCCAAAGGGTATTTGACATAATGAATCATCAGGGAACATGGAGTTGCTTTTGTAGCACTGCAGCGGCGTGTGCGAAACGGCTCTGAGGGACTCTTTGGCGCTGGGAGCTGTCAGTTTCAAACAAAAGCACCTTATGCTGACACTTTTTTAAAGTGTTTGTTCTTCTTCTTTGTATTGTTACTCTCTGTGGAAAAGGTCAGCGTCCCTTTTTCAATTTATAATGACTTCATTTACATACAGCGCAACTCAGGGCATCAAGGAAACATGACAGAAACACACTTGTACACACACAACCCAATAACAACACATTCAGTTGCCATAAACACTCCTGTGACATTATCTGCGCCGGATTCATGTAGACGTCAAAGCAGCCAATGGCATTTGTGTTGAGAGATGCGTTAAAGCCCTAACGCAAATAGTGCGAGTTGCCTTGCTATTGTTTGAGTGACTATGTATTTTCGCAAGGATTGGTGAACTTGTTCAGTTTCAGGTTCTCTGTGGAAAGTATTTAAATTAAGCAAAAAATCCAAAATACTTCACACTCCAGTCCAGTAGATGTCCGAAATGTTTTGGAATGGCTACAAAACAACATAAAAGTGGTTTACGCCACCTATTGGACAAATTTTTATTCTGGGGTGAACTACTTTAAAGATTAAGGGCCAGATTTACTAACAACTTGCGCCAGCGCAAACGGTCTTTTGGCGTTAAAATAGTACTGTCAGGATTTACTAAAAACGCGAAGTGAAGAATTATCGCTGAAAAGGCGTGGACAGTTGTTTTTGCTCCTGACTTTATCGAATATGCATTTGTAGGTGCTCCCTTTCAGACGCAAAATTTATGGGAGGAGTATTAAAACAAATCATGCATCGCGATTTTCTAATGTTTGCGCTCGTCAAATTACTGCTATTTAACGCCCAAAAACAGTACGTCTTCAAGCAGGCGGTAATTTGCGCTGCTCTTGATAGATTGTGCTGGTCATTATGGAAATTATTTGGCTGCATCGGTGTTCTTTAATGAGCGCATTGTTAGTAAATCACCTGCAGAATTTTCCTCTCCCATCTGCGCTTTTATGGAATTGTGCTCTAACGTTAATTTGCCCTGTTTAGTAAATCTGGCCCATAATGTGTAATTGCTAAAAGCACCAAATTAAATAGCAAAAAAAACAAAACTATTTCAAATACATTTCAAACTCTCCTTTCTGGAATTGTTGCAAAAAAAAACAGTGGCAAAACTCACTCCATTGGTTGAGCCAGACTGCTCAAACTTGGTCTGTTCAAACAAGCAGACTGCAATTCCCTTTAGTGCCACTAGTGGCACAGAGAATTATAAAATGTCCCTTTATATCTACGTTTATATGCAGTGTATAAATAAACATGCATTTGATGTGTGTCTAGGTGGGATTTTCTCAAGGATCTGGACTCATAGAGCGACTGCAGTATGCTAGTGTCCTAGGACAGTTGAATAGGTTCAGAGAACATATGCATGTACTGCAGTACACACTGGCTGAGCTGGCGGTCGCACCCTACCTTCAGGACATCAGTCCTTCTGACACAGAGCTGGTGAGGCAGTTACTTTTCTTCTTCTCCCCTCACTTTATTTAAATAATGTTTCTCGTCCATGGAATACAAAGGGAGAGATGAAAAACGTACATGATTCTATTTTCATACAATGAAAGCAAATAGGGACCAGGCACTGTGAAGCTCCATCAATGAAAAACAAGCATTATAAAGCATCATAAAAGTGGTCCATGCCCTTGTAAAAAAAATACACTTAGTTGCATTCAATATGCACTTGTAGTGTACGTCACATCTTCAATGTATAATTCTTTTAAAATGAATAAAGCAGCATAGGTGTTCTGCTATTAATAACTCCTTTTGTTTTCCATGGAAGAAAAAGTGATAAGAGTTTCATGTGTTTGTATATTCTCATGGCAGAAAGTCCTGTAGCCAATTTCTAGCAGCTTTTTAATGTCATTTGATGAAAGAGAAAAAAGTTACATGGAAACAAAGCTATTCTCCTCATCTCCGACTTCAAACGAATGTTCCTCCAAAAGGCATTTAAAATATGCAGATAAAGCGCTGCACAGGGCCAAGCTTCCTCTCCGAGTACAGGTGGAGGAAGCAGGCAGCTGGAATGAAACGGAGTGGTGATCCCTGGAGTGTGCATGCACTGAAAAATACAAGAATGAAACGAAATCTGCATGCTATATCTTATGCAAGATTAGAAACATTCTCTATCGGATTCCGATCAGTCTGAAGTGGGAATTTAGTCTAAACGCACATTTACATAGAGATCATTCCTTTATTTCCTTTCATCGCTGTTTAAGTTTTCCCCTCGCTGTGAACAGGCTGAGCTACTTATGCAGATCTGTTGATAGCTCTGGGCCATCCTAAACACACTTAACCCTGATCTGAGAGCAGTTTCGGATGGTAACTGCTCTCACTGAGCTCTGACCCAAGTTAGCCACTGCTGGAAGGTGCTGTGAGTCTGTTCTTTTTAGTGAATCAAAAACATACAGTGCCTCATAGTCGTGGTGTTCTTTTAATGAATCATTTCTTACACAAGCAAAATGGACATTCTAACGAAAATATATGCAAATAAATCAGAAATAAATTGAATTAGGAGCTTGCAAATGGAAACTGAATCGAAACGCAGGCAAAAGTTATGAATTCTGAGTCTGACTACAAATGTTTTACAAGCAACATATGTACCGCTAACATTTCACAGTAGCCTATAGCCTGATGCTTTTTTGGAGTTGTTAATAGACATAAAATATCTATTTTTGTGGCTCTATGAGAAAATCACTAAGTTCAAGCAATAGACCTCCTTGGTCTTACTATGAGAGAGGGTTGATGCAATCAAGTAACATCACACCACAAGAGCAGAACCGGGCCAGCTTGTTTTAATAAAGGCCTGAATTATGCACGGCAATAAAACAGCTCTGCTGTGAATATTTATGAGACTGAAAGAGAAACTAGCGCCGACATAGAAGACAACTGCTATTGTGCGTGCAGATATAGAAGTGACAGAACAGAAGAGAGAAAATGAGCGAGAAAAAAGAAAGAATAGAAGAAGGAGGTGGCATAAATCTCATTCTGGCATATAGTGCTGAAGCACCATAATTGCCTCTTTACTAGATTAGCGCTCCACACTGGTGAGATTAGCCCAGATCAATAGAGTGTGATGTATGCCAGATTGTGACCAAATCTGTCATGAATGGAGAGCCACGGGGCGTTCAATTAGCGTGATGTTTGTATGGGCGCCATACAACACTTCCCAGAATTACACTGACAAATTACAAAGACCTAAATGAGTACTTAAATAGAAATCTACAACAGAGAAGCACACATCTCTGTTCATTGACAGAAGCTCTATAAATAAGATGAAAGTATATACTGTAGCTTTTTTTGTCATCTTGGTGAATATGGATTCAGGGCTACATGCTGCTCCTGGAAATGTTATGTACTTGCATTCATGAACAGAAATAAGAGTGTAGAGAGCAATTATGTGAAAAAAGTGTTGTGACTCCACTTTCTATAAACTGTACAGCACACAAAGGCAGTATACCCTTACTTAAACAGCACTTAGTAAAAGCACGTGACCAACCACTTCCATCCAATTTGAATCACATGTGCCAAGTTCCTATTAATCTTAGACATTTTTGAAAAAAGTCATTCATCATTTTCAGCAAAAGTTGTTTTTAAAAGTATTATGACATTTTAACTGTATTTAGTTTGTTTTGTTTTTTATTTTAATGATGGTCTACAGCAGGGGTCCTCAACTCTGGACCTCAAGTCCACTTTCCTCCAAAGTTTAGCTCCAACCCTAAACAAGTTTAATCCAGGTTTGATCCTCGATCTGCAGGAAAGTGAATCTCGAGGTCCAGAGTTGAGAACCACTGGTTCACAGACTTAAAAAAAAACTATTTCTTCTCAACATTTTTTTTTTAGCTTGCTAAAAGTTTTCTAATAAACCTGAAACTGTATATTATGAAAATTGTTGGCTCATTGACAATTTGCTTTGATCCAAAGCAACTTACAAAAGAGGATCAAAAGCATCTGCTAAATGTATAAATGAACATGTCTTCTCTGTGATATCATACCTGTTCTATAATTCCTTCCTGCAGGTTTGACATTGATATTTTGGACAATTTAAAAAGAAATAGTATTAAATATCTTCATAATATTATTCCACTTAACTTTTTACAATTTTTAATTAAATAACTGGTCCTTCAGTAAAATGGGTCTGAACATTCTTAATCTTAGTATTCTTTGAAAAATGTTTATATTGTTTTCAACAAATGTTTAATATATATAGATATTATAAATGTTATATAAATATATAAGTACGGTATATAAATTTTGTTTGATACGTAAAAAAAATGTATTTATGTATTTAATTTTGAGTTTGGTTTCACACATTTTCGCTTCCTACCAGGTTCTAGAATCATAACCTTATTTATACAGTTTTATTAAGTTCCTACACATAACTGACTTTGATAACGCATATCTTTTTTCAAAAGGTGAACGACTTCCTCTCCCTTAAGTAGCCCTCTATCCTTCATTATTCATATTATTATTTTCCTGAAATAATCATTCAATAACAAGATTTTTTCCCCCAGTCATTTCATGGGATTTTTTTTTCTTCATTACAATCTCAAGATGTCTTGCCCATAAAGATGTAAAATATTTAAATTCATTTAATATTAATTCATAAATGATAAATCAATGCCATGTCATTGACCCATATACTTTCTCTCTTTTGTCTCTTTCTCCGTTTCATAGTGTCTCTTTCACTCTTTAACTTCCCCTTCCTTCTCTCTCAGCTAAATGGGTCTCAGTGTGCAGCATGTACATTCCCATCTGCTGTGCCCTGTGATGGACGAGTGTTGTTCCTCAATTTGTCCACATTGTTTCAATTTCTAACCACCAGCCTTGTAAAAACCCAAGACCACCCCCTCCCTCTCTCCACCACCCAAAGGGGAACAAGAATAAAGTCCTCATTATATGAGGGATGACTTATAAGAATCAGCTGCCAACAAATGATTTTTTAATTAGCTTTAAAGGTGCAGTGTTTAGAAAAGTTATGGCGTTTGTGTGAACTGAGCTGTGATAATCTTTATCTCCTCCTGGCAGCTGCTGGCTCTAATGGCAGACACCATGGACACCCTTGAAGGCAAGCGGCCTGATCAGGAACGTGTGTGGAATGCAATGCAAAAGGTAAATAGACAGCAAAAGAGAAAAGGAAAATGACGGCGTGTGTAGATGGGGCACAAATGCCACTCAGTGCCCACACACACACTCCTCAGAATTCAAAAAAGACATTTGATACACTAAATCATAAGGGTAAAATGTATTTTCCGAGGTGGTCTTCAGGGGTTGCAGAGACTTTTTGGCAGAACTGCCATTTTTATTATGGCAAACCAAGTCACGTGAACTTCAAAATGAAGCTTTTGGTGTGGGCAGTTCTTTAATACTTGTTTATAAATGTATTTACGTCGTTAATTAGTCTAGCTTGGGTTCTTCAGATTGCTACTGAGAGAAGGAAATTGAGCCAGGACCCTGGCAAGGACAGAATTACGCCCCAGAATCATGATTCATATTTTATAAAACACACTGAGTTTTTGAAATGTTGTTCTGAAGCACCATGGAAACTATTGGCAGTGTTTGCTAGCCTGTTTACCACCTTGTGCCTCAATTAATTGAATCTACCTCCCACTCTTTTGGAAGCCTGACCAGAATGGAGACTTTCAAAGGGAAGTTTGAGGAAACTTTGAAAGCTACCCAGTAGTCTATATAGATAATGTCTCGAGGCAGTTTCTTCTCAGGTAGTTTTGTACATGTATTGACAAATCTCGTAGTTAGTTTGAGGGATATGCCGTAGGCTCAAAGAAATGCTAGTATTTACATTAGCTGCTTGTTTATGAATTTAGCTGGCGCCACGGAGGCATTTGGGTAACACTGGAGATCAGGTTCCCATTTAAGATTAAATGTTGCCAATGTTGCCTTGGCTGAAAAAAGAAACAGTTTGAGCTGAATATAATAATTTTTTTAAACAAAATTAATAAAAGTTAAACTAAAAATCTATACCAGACTCGAGCCATGCATCAAGAGCTCCGAAATTAATGCTTTGCAAAACTACCCAGTTGCTGTTATTGTGACTAAAATCAGAAAAAAAAATTGCTTTTGGTATTGAAATAAGCTAAATAAAGATATCTAATATATCACTAAACTTTTCAATGGGTCCTATAGTTGCTAAAAAGAACATAATGTTTTTTGTGTACTTTGTGTTATGAAAGTGTGTTTATGCGGTTTTAAGTTAAAAACACATTATTTTTCCACATATTGTACGTTATTGTTTCTCCTCTATGCCCTGACTTTCTGAAACGTGTCGATTTTTACAAAAACTCATCGTTCTGAAAAAGCGAGGTGTGCTCTGATTGGCCAGCTGTCCAGTGTGTTATGATTGGCCGAATACCTCAAGTTACGAAATGTTACGCCCCTTACCATACTGTGATGCCGTGTCCCGGCGCGACGAGACAAAACCATTAAAACCCATTATAAACTAGGCAGTTGTTGCATCCAGTGGGGACATAATTACGGATTATAATGACTTGTACTGTCTTTTTACGCGTTTTGTTGCATTGCGCTGCGTAAACATAAACCATGTCTGCATTTGTGATTGGAGAAATGACAAACAACAAGTTCTACTCTACACTGCTCAAAACTCACTTTGAATCATCAATGGCAAATCCTTTAAATATAAAAAACCTACTTACAATCTATGAGTCAGAACAGCCGGCATTCTACCAGGATCAGGAAACAGTCCTCCATAAAATGCGCTGCACACATCTGAATATTTGGGTTGAACTGTTCTGGAACAGTGTTGTAAATACAACTTAACCACTGATTTCTAGTCGTGTCCTTCCAAAAGAGGACTTGGCTTGAGTGAGTGGAGGCCGACGGCTAGAGTGAACGGGCTTGCGGCAACCACATGTGACAAAACCCGGGCTGGACTCCGCTTCGTCCACGTTGAAAGCGATCCTCAATCCCAGCGCGACTTGATGTATTTCCTCACATCGACCACTCTATGATAAAGCGGGGTATGCGTATATCGTCCTATTTTTGGAAGCAAACAAAGTAGATTAACGAAACACACGGCAACAACAATACTACAGCGAGAATCAAAGTTACGCCTTCTTTCTTTGCGTGAACATTTGGGTGGCGTTATGCAAATCTTCCCACATAGTGATGTAGACATATGGGGGCGTGTTTAAACAAGCCGTTTTAGGTAGGCGTGGTTGACTCTTAACTTTTATAATGAATATTTCTTTGGATTTTGAGACTTTAGTCTTTGCAACTTTACAGATCTTCTTTATGTACCAAGAGTTTGTAACACTCCAAAGATAAAGGAAAATTGAAATCGCATCATATAACCCCTTTAAAATGTACTACAATTACTAAAACTAAAAACTGAAATAACTATAAATTAAAGGTAAATAGAAGCTTTAGTTAAGAACTGACAGAGCACATAAAATTACTAAAACGTCAACTAAAATGAAAAACAAACTAATATACAACAAATTTAAATGTATAATTTACAACTCTTACATTTTTAAATACATTTTGTAAAAAATTATAGGAATACTACTAGTATATAAATAATACCAAATTAACACTAAAACTGCCAAAATGAGAGTTTCCTTCATGTTAAACTCAGTCTGTGTATTTAGACCCTCGTATTTATTGATCTTGGTCTTTTCTCTATATGAATTCAGAGGTTCACCTAACTGGAACTTTACTACACAACAATGCAAATCCAAAGTCTAAAGTAAAAGATCTAAGAACATTGTGGTGACAGCTTTGATTACGAGGGTGTTTAGGATGTTTCAGAGCAGTGGAGATCGGTGCACATTTTGAACTTCTCCCTAATCAAATACACCCCATTCAGGTCAACAAGCTCATTAGTAGAGACTCCATGACATGAAGCAGGTGTCTCAGAAAAAGGACACATTCAAAATGTGCAATGTTGGGGGACTCCAGGAACAGGGTTGTTTCAGAGGTTATTAGCCATGTTTCATTTTAGTAGTAGAGTGGAGGATGTCGTTTTCAGGCTTGTGGGGTTATGGGTCAGAATCCAGGGCTCGGTTCAGTAGGGGACTGTTGGGTCAAGAAAGGAAATGTGTTGTCTGGATTGCGGCGGTGATGAATTACGCTGAGGAAGAAATGATGACACTCACACAGTCAAAGACAGTGCATCAACGGGTCAATCGCTCTCAGCCACAGCAGTGCCTGTCGCCGGGGGTTACTGATGGACCCTTATTAATCACTCCATCAGCTGCCCGCACCTCAGAGCCGCTCTGATTACGTCACACGCTCTTGCTCAAACACACACACTCTTCTTTAAAGCTCACACTCTCTCCTGTGGACATGACCTTTCACTCCAGATCTGTCTCATGCATCATCCAGCCAGCATTAGGGACACAGGGAGTGAAGGAGGAAGAAAGGGCAACGGCCAGAGATGAGGCCCACCGTGGAACCGATGATGTTTAAATACTAAAACAAAGACATTTCTGGCACAGCTGTGGAGTTCATCACCGTGTAATTGCTCAAGGGCACAACCTTTGGAAAGCCAGCTGGTTTGGAAAAAGGTTGCAATTGGGTGTTTTCTTTATAAGATGAAAGATAGTGATCTGTAAAAGCAACAAGCATATTTCCACACACTTAAAGTCATCACACCATCATTCACGGCTCAAATCATTACTGCAGCAGCCAGAAATCACTGGATTTTAGTGCTGAACACTCAATACATACATTCATTATAAACTCTTAGAATGATTTTAGCGTATTAATAGATATTACAACGTTAATATATTTGGTCTTGGTGAAGTAGACTTGTTACGCTGCTGCTGCAAATGCTGTGAGCATGTAAGATATGCTGCTGCAGCATGAATAGGCATACATAAATCCCTTGCCAGATCTAGACAGGTGGAGCTGGGAGAGGTGGAGGGTTTCGGGGCTCTCTGAACTATATAAATCATCAGCTTGTGCCATGAAGTAGGTGACTGCATGTAAAGGACCTATCAGTCTGTGCCATCTAGAGTTTCATGACTGAACTGACTGGGTGAAATGGGGTTTTCAAGCATCAAAATAATGAAAGTTTAATACAGCTTTTCTGTCTTTTTCTTCCGCGGTACATTATACAAGGCTCCTCATTTTTTATTTTTCTGACCAAAAAATAATGACTATCATACATTATTTTACAGGAGACATGCACTAAAATGTCATTCAGTGCAACAATAGTTTTATGTACCAAAAACTGTTCAATCATTCGTTATACTATAACCATTAAGAACATTAAAGACACTATTTAAGGATCACACAACCTATGCCCCCCAAAATGATTCCTGCCAATTTTACATGTCATTTGCCCTGGCCTTTAACTACTAGAGTTATGCCTTTGATCCATGGGGCGTTTTTTAAATCATGTAAAATAGCATCCATTAGAATGATCCCTTTTTCTGTTATATTCTTTTCAATAAAGCAAAGGTTGAAAATATTTTGTTTCATTTTACATAAATATATCTTTTATCGCTCGAATGAAGGATTGACACCACATTTGCTTCAGTTCGTGTCTGAAGTCTTTGGACAGACTGAATATCGCTTTCATGTTATATCAAATCATTTTTGTGAATGTATATATTTAAAAAATGCTCTGAAACCTGCTTAACAGCTTGTTTTCCATCAGAACGAAACTGCCAGTACTAGATCAGACCATCAGAATACAAAATGTTTTTTAATTACAATTAATTGTCTTTTATACGAAATAACCTTCTAACATTGAATTAAACACAAACATATGCAAATAAGATCACCTATGTTTGACGACAAAACTTTCCAATGTTGTTTTAGTAAAGTTAAATGGCTAAATATAAAGCCTCTTTAAATATTTCGATATTTTCACAATGCGTTGGCTATTTTATTTATTTGTCAAAATAAACTATAGCTTATAAAATTTATAATATTATCCCAAACCGCCATTCAAACATGGGTTCTTTTGGTCTTTATGAAGCAAATCAGAATTTCCAAGACAGGAACCAGAGGCATTGTTGAGAGGTCCAGGTCTGTGGGCGTTGTAGCCTATTTTCTGTTCTGTGGAGCACGTGGTCTTCTGCTTCATTCTCCCAATTTAGCAGTACGTCTAATCTTAAACTAAACATTGTGGACCATCTTTTTGAAATGAAGTCACTGGATTAATCTTCACCCAAGGGTTTCTGGGAAGACCAGGCCAAAAGATTAACAGCAGCCAAAACATGCCAACAAGGATCCGAGCCCAAGGGAGACCTCTGTTATCAAATACCGAATACAGACTGATCTGTCAGCACACATACATACGATCTGGACATGGATTCCTTCTCTTAATCTCAAGATGTGATCCATCTGCCCACAGAAGATAAAAATACCAACGGTACAGTACAGTGGCCAAAACATGAATGACAATTTTTTTTTTTTAAATAAAATTACAATTTGAGAATAACTGATTTACCAGATGCTAAGCTTAAGGTGCTGATTTAGCAAACAGTAACTTAACATACAGCAGGCAGCAATATTAACACTAAATATATGTGAAAATGTGTGATGAAAAACTGAAAAAAATCAACTGCTTTACATAAAGGCATAAAAAGCCTAAAAAACTAGGCAGACATATGAGACTTGATATGCAGCTCAAGTGCTTCCCAGCCCTTAATTTCCTTCATATTACTGAGTAGTTAATTTATGAAGCTCGGCAGCACGTCCTTCTCAGAAACCCACCAGCAGCAGATTTAATTTCCAACCCCAATTTGTTCTACATGAATCAAAGGGGCATTAACTGACACATTCTGATGAGTGCTGGAGTTCACATATTGTGGCCGTACATGGAATGATTTGGCTATTTGTTTGTTTTTTAGAGAGTCATTAGATGCTGCGTTTCAGGCTGTTTTCCAACCACAGTAGTATAAGTGCACTCATCCCTGCCCCAGCAAATGGGCGTCTTCACATTTATGACTATAAGCTACATGCTCTCAGCTCGTTTCATTCTTTGCCAGCCACCATCCCATCTATTTCTGACTCCTCCCGCAGGAGGGAGAATGGATATGAGTAATCGTTCTTACATGAAGTCTGCGCTTTGGTGCTTGTCTATTCTGAGAGCAGAGAACAATCTGACTTCTGAAAACGCTGCAGAAGTGTGACCTTTGACCTCCTGAAATGGAAAAACTTCAGGCAGCCTGATCTCCTTAGCATACTTAATAGGTATCCATGTTCACACAATATTTTTGGACTTTTGTATATACACTGAACACAAGAACACGACTGAGTACATGTGTATATATATATAATATATATATATATATAATATATATATATTACACACTACATATATATAATAAATGATCTCGAAATGAATACAGTGGCTGAAATGCCTGCCAATAAAAGGCAATTGTTATGATTGGTACTGTTATGACTGGCTAACCTCATTGCATGTGCTTTAAACATGTTATACTGTAATTTACAGGCAAGGCATTATCAAATCGTGTACTTACGGATTGTGATGCAGCTGCAGTCAGATATATTACCGTGTCATCTTTCAACAAATGTTTCTTTGTGAAAAAGTTGATGCTCCGACAAACATAACATCAACGACGTGACCCGGGACCTGTCCATTAAAACAAACCACCACTCGTTCTGACGCTGTGTCTCTTCTTTGTTCCTGCTGTTCGAACAGCGCTAGCACGTGTAGTACATTAATAAATTTACGCACATCGTATACTCTGTAGCCAGTCTATGACGGTGCCTGGGTAAAGCGACTGAATGCGAGTGGACATGGCTTGTGTGCGTCACTGTGTAACTGTTCGTTGATTTTTAAAGGGGTCATATGATGCGATTTAAATTTTTCCTTTCTCTTTGGAGTGTTACAAGCTCTTGGTGCATAAAGAAGATCTGTAAAGTTGCAAAGACTAAAGTCTCAAATCCAAAGAGATATTCTTTATAAAAGTTAAGAGTCAACCCCGCCTACCTAAAACGGCTCGTTCTAAACACGCCCCCACATGTCTACGTCAAAATGTGGTAAGATTTGCATAACACCGCCCAAACGTTCACGCAAAGAAAGAAGGCGTAAATTTATTCTCACTGTAGTATTGTTGCCACCGCCGCCATGTCGTGAAGACGCTGTATGCTTCGTTGTGAAAGCGAAACTACTTGTTGGCCTTCCAAAAGAGGATGATATCTGCTTCATCATGCCTGAAGCTGATCCGTGCTGGTCGCTGAGGAAATACATCAACTTCGCGCTGTGGATCGCCGGATCGGCTTTCACCGTGGACGAAGCGGAGTCCAGCCGGGGTCGTCACATGTGGTTGCCACAAGCCCACCGGCCGCCACTCACTCAATTAGCCAGCCTCCGCTCACTCTACCCCGCCGTGTGTGACGCTGTGTTTCGTTGTGAAAGCAAAACTACTTTGTTTGGCCTTCTAAAAGAGGACACGACTAGAAATCAGTGGTTAATTTTTATTTACAACACTGTTCCAGAACAGTTCAACCCAAATATTCCGATGTGTCCAGCGCATTTTATGGAGGACTGTTTCCTGATCCTGGTAGAGTAGACTACAATGCCGGCTGTTCTGACTCACAGACTGTAAGTCTTTCGTTTTTATATTTAAAGAATTTGCCACTGACGATTCAAACGCGAGTTTTTTTACGTGGCGCGATTCAATTTTGCATCAAGTAAAACAGTATAAGTCATTATAATCCGTAATTATGTCCCCACTGGATGCAACAAATGCCTCGTTTATAATGGGTTTTAATGTTTTTGTCTCTTCGCTCTGGCCGGACAGGGCATCACAGTATGGTAAGAGGCGTAACATTTCTGTCACACGCTTGAGGTATTCAGCCAATCACAACGCACTGGATAGCTGGCCAATCAGAGCACACCTCGCTTTTCAGAACGATGAGCTTTGTAAAAATCGACGCGTTTCAGAAAGGCGGGGCATAGAAGAGAAACAACAATGTACAGTATGTGGAAAATAATGTGTTTATTTTTTACATTAAAGCATGTCAACATATTATTTTACACCAAATACACAAAATAATGTTATTTTTAGCAACATCATACTTATCATACATATCAAATTTAACATACATAAAGGCAAATACACACATTTACAGCTCAAATCAAATTATAACAACAATAATATATATATAAACAATATACAAAGAACCAGGAAAATAACCAAAAAAATAAAAGATTGAGCCGGGGTAATGTATAAATTAAAATAAATTAGATTCAAGAATAAAGAGGAGGAAAAAAAAAGAAAAGAAAAACACCTTTTTATCTTTTCTCTCCTCTTCCCCTTCTTTTTTTTTTGCTAAATCCCTCTCTCCCTTATAGCCTATAAAAACACATAGTCAATAGCACATTATAAAAATGCATAAATATTATACTTTGTGCACAATGTATAGGATTTTAAGGCTTTGCTGGAAAAAGAGATAGTATTCAAATAACATTTCAAGTCTTTACAAAAAAATCATAAATAATTTAACAGACAAAAACAAAACTGAATTTATGTATAAAAACACTTATACTTGTCTTTTAGATTCTTGTTAGAGTTATAAAAACCAAATAAGACGTAACTAACTATTCGTTGATGTCTTGCTCTATTTTTCTCATGTGACGTCACAGATCATAATATCAAAATGAGCCGTTGTTGGAGCTTGATTAAATAAATGCTTTGTTCATAATGAAGACATTTTAAGCACTTGCAGGATGCTTTAATACACTTTGGTCAGGTTAGACGCCATTTTAAATGCAATTTATTTATTTAGAAAAACCTTTTCATCAGCTGAACAATCAATACGTTGTTAAACAACAGTATAATCCATTAAACACGTTTAAAAATTAAATATGGAACTACCCTGACTATACAGAGACCACTTATATGTCGAAAGATCAAGGCCAATTTGATTTCTCATGTCCTGACTCCTTTAAGTGACAATTTTAGTTAAAGTATTTTATTATACAGATACTCATCTTTTAACTTCAGCAGAAAATAAAGAAAGAAAAAATGTTCTTAGACTTATCACAGCTTTAACGCTGATTCTCGTGCACTGATTGTCATGACTACAGCAGGCATGCAGAGCGAGAAGGGTCTGACTGAGACATCATTTTAGCCATAACTACATGATTTTCCCCACAGCAATAATAAAAGTTTATGAAATGTTATTTTTCTGTTCACATACTCAAACAATTTCGGCTCTGGCCTCCCAGGGGCCGAGTTTAGGACCCCCAAACTCCATCTAGTGAATAAGTGTCTAACTATGTAAACGGTTAAAAGGCCAGTAAAGGCCAGCAGGACTGACAGTCTGACTGCATAATGAGCTTTACCATATTTTTGAAGCAGCGGACGGGCTCTTTGATCAAGGCTCTGTTTCCTCTGTGACGAGGAGGCCTTTTGTTTTGGGGCAGGTTTGATAGGCATTTTGACAGCTCGTGAATCGCTGCTGAATGCCTGAGCGATAGCAGAAGCAAAGAGCCATGCCCTGCACACACACACACACACACACACACACACAGATATGCACAGTAATGAAGAGCTAATTGTTGTTGGGATAGAGCCGAGTCTGTGTGTTTGTGAGTGGGTGGCCAGCCCGTTTGCCCATTACTTGCTCTGAGCCGGACATGAGGACCGCAAACGAGAAGGAAAGATTAAAAAATGGAAGCGTATTTGAGCGAGAGGGAAGAGAGGGAAGAGAGAATACTTTTGAACGCGGAATGACTGTTCGGCCCACTGCTGTGGAGCTTTCAGGTCGGTTCCCAGAGGAGAAAAAGGAAAAAGCTTCCAAACAAACACACTTGGACTGAATTCATAAGCAAACGGGACTCACCACCTACTCATAACTTTGTGTTTCTGAACTGTAGAGCCTCTGACACTCTCTCTCTCTCCCTACACCTTGCCTTTCTTTTCCATCTCCTAACTCGCAGCTTTTCTTCATCCCGCATTCACTTTCATATTTCACTCCCCCTCCTTCCCGTTCTCCGAGAACAGACACAATAAATTCCCACGCCTAGCCATATTCTCAGAAATGAGAGGGCGAAAGGGGAGCCAGGTCCCTTTCTTTTTGAGGTAATTAAGTTTCTGAGGGGGGGTTTGCGAGGTCTCAAAAATGTGCTTCAGTGTTGATCTGCAAACTTCTCAAATGCAAAAGCTTGATAAATATGATATGTCCCTGTCTTCTGATAGTGTGTGTTTGTTTATGTCTTAAAGCAACAGTACATACAAAAATAAATATTAATTTCCCTCATGTTATTCTAAATTTCAGTGGATCACAAAATGAGAAATGATCTTTGCATGTTCTCATTACACTGTAAAAATTGTCACAACTTGAAAAAATGTGATAAGTCAGTAAAAATAGGACACAATGGGTGTTAACTGTGTTCATATGAAGACATTTTCCACATTCATTTTAAGATTATAAACTTAATGGATAATGTCCTGGCAGAAAATTTCTTTTTTTTTTTGGTAACGTCTAAACTGATTTTATTCAAGTTATATATATTTTATTTAACATTATTAAATTATATAATTTAGGATTTTAAAGATCTGATGAGGTAGAAATAGCTTTAAAAACTAGTCTTATATAATTTTTATATTGTATTAAAACTTGGAATAAAGAGAATTAAAATAATATATTTAAATTGATTTAACATTAATAAATGTTATCACATGAAATGTAAACAACATATAAATTCAATAAATAAATTAAAAAAACCTTTCTTTTGGGCTGAAACGTTAAAAAATAAAATAAAATAAGCTTAAACCCCCAATAATCAGGGACTGTCACGCTTCTCAAACGACCAAAAAGCATCATAAAAGTGCTACGAAATCCATCGGAACTCTGAAATCTAATTTGTGGATTCCCACATTCAAATTTTGCATGTCAAGATGCAAAGTTGGAGGTTTAATGATGGAGGATGCTGTTGATTTTTCAGTGTCTTCTAATCAAATATGCAAAATTCAGATACTATTTGAGAGCTATGGCGAAGGGAAAAGCAACTCAAATTTCATCTTTAGAAGCTGTACTGTATGCTTTGGATGGCTGCTTCTTCTATGGTGATTTTTGCTCTTTTTTTGGAATTTGACAGTGCCTGGTTATTATACTGTACGCCTTTGTTACATTGAAAAGAGCAGCTATATTCTTCGAAACGTCTTCTTCATGAAGCTACGCAAACAATCATGTGGGGGAACTTTTCCTTTTCAGGTGGAGGCAGTGAAGGAGATGCTTTATCAGCTAGAGGAGACCTACCTGAAGAAGAAGGCACTGAGAGCCACCAGACAGCAAAAGGCTAAAGAGAAGAAAGCCCTTAAAAAGCTGACCCTCAGGAGTCCCTCCACACCACCCCAGGGCCAACTGAATGCAGGACCCTCAGCCCAGTCATCCAATAAGTGAGCACCTTCCGCCACCCCACAAACACTTATCTTCTGCCAAGAAGTAGGACACATCACAGAGCCATTACTCCACCCTCAGAGAAATAAATGGGCTTTGCGGGCGAACCATCATTCAGATCTGTCTTTTCTCAAATCATCCCACATTCATTTTACGACTCCCTCCTCCACACAAGAAAACCCCTTCCTCACATGAATGTACCTGGGCACCTATTGGGTTGATTTCTTGCAACATGAATAAAATAGCACCTATTTTTAAAGCAAATATAGGGCTGAAAAGGGACTGTTTCCCTTAAGTAACTGTATTGGAAAAAATTGGGGGAAAAAGTAAGAAATAACTTCGTTTTCAAATAAAACTACTGTTTTGAGGACCATTATTTATTGTTGTTATTATTATTATTACTACTATGACAATTAAGCACATTTTACTTCTGAGTTTATTTATTGTCATCATTCTCAGTATTCTCAATTATAATTGTCATCACATTATAAAAAAAATTTTTCACATGAGCTACTGTAAAAATGGGCATTATATGGTAACATTTAAATTATATATATATTAATTTATATATATAGATATATATATACTATTATATAAATTTAATTAATAAGTTAATTAGCTTGTAATCAGTAAAGGTCTTTTAAAGTAACACCGTAGATTTATTTTTACAGAATTATTGAAAATAATAATATTATCAAATATTTCTAAACATAAATTAAAATACGGCAGCAAATTGTAATTGTTTTAATGTTTAACATACATTGTTTTATTTTTTTAATTCTTTTTACAACTATATATATTTTTGTTACTTTATCATCATTTTACATCTATTATCGTGCATTTTACGTCATAAATCTTATACTTTTTAATTATGGTACTTAGTAAGGGCCTCGTTTTCTTTAAGAGAATAGTTCCCTAAAAATGAAAATTTGCTGAAAATGTACTCACCCTCATGCCATCCAAGATGTAGATGAGTTTGTTTCTCCATGAGAACCGATTTAGAGAAATTTAGCATTACATCACCTGCTCACCAATGGATCCTCTGTGCGTGAGTGGGTGCCGTCCGAAGTGAAAACCTGGCTAAAAAATATGTCAGTGATTTTGATGTGAAAAGACAACAGGGGATGGACTTTTTTAAGTGTTATTATGGATTATGGACTCAATGTTTTTTAGTTAAAAACGTCTTGATGGATTTTTTTTATTACAAACATGCAGCTTTTCAAGACGTTGACTGATGTACTGGAGTCTTGTGAATTACTGATGTTTTTATCAGCTGTTTGGACGCTCATTCTGATGGCACCCATTCACTGCAGAGGATCCATTAGTGAGCATGTGATGTGATGCAATATTTCTCTAAATCTGTTCTGATGAAAAACAAACTCATCTACATCTTGGATGGCCTGAGGGTGAGCATACATTTTCAGCAAATTTTCAATTTCGGGTGAACTATTCCTTTAAGAAAACATAATTTCTCAATTTAATTCCTTTTGGCTTTGGCCTGAAAATTGACCTGAGAAAATGTATGTTCTTGAACACTACAAATGCACCACAAGCTTCACCAGTAAAAGCAAAACCAGCATGCCAAGACTAAAAAAACATCACTGATGCATGATTATATTATTGTTTGCAGGAGAGTTAATGGTCTGAATTCACAGGTTACAGTCAGAGGCGGAGGAGGATTGATCAGGCGCTTCAAAACACAAGGAGTAAACACATACACACAAACACACACAAAAGGCTCCGTCACTCGCGTGCTGGGTGAAGATTGATCGCTCGCACACACACACACAACAGGGGTCCCGCGGGGGGGGGCGTTTTCAACTATCCAGCCTTATTGACAGCTGTGGAAATCTCTATGCACACACACACAATGCTGATTCATGTAAGTCCTTGAGCTTTGCAACATACAGTACCAGCAATCTCCGTTAGCCAGGACCCAATTATAGACAGTCTCAAACTATAGTGCTTAGCCCTGAGTTTCTGACGTGCCCGCCCAGTGTCTTTAGGCAATTAGGAGGCTTTGGTCGAGTCCGCACGGCACCGGTCAGCAATTAGTGCATATTCATTTCAATACATTAATGGCGTTCATCGAGTGAGGTGAGAAGGGAGGACATTTGCATTGCACACTATCGGCATGTTGTAGAGATAAATTACCGTCGCATGTTTTCTAAATAGTAAACAGTTATTGTAATCCAGTGTTGCATGTAAAATAAGTAGGACTCACTGCACAGCAGCAGCACTACAAAGAGAATACGTGATGCTGTTTTCGGTGGTGTTTAGATTGTGTAATGAAGTTTCTGAACGCTGTGGATTTTGATAAAACACACTAAACGTGTGCTGATCCAGTTTTCGCTCATGTAAGCAGCTCGGGTGTTACATCATTATATACTACAGGAGTGATTGAAGTATTTCCGTCCACAGCTTGAGAGGAAAGATTTTAAATTAAAAAGGAGATGAGAGTTTTGCTTGCCTCTATTTCCCTAAAAAAAATAACCGGCGCTCTGTGGTTCACATGATAAGCTATTAAGTTTCTATAACTAGCATGCGGTTTCTGCAGGAAAACCATTGATGTGGGTCTCATTAACACACACACACACAGAGGTGCTAAGAAAACAGTTTTCCGATTTACATTAGTCGTATTAAAGTAACATTTAGTAAACCTCTTTATGTGCGTAATTTGGTCTTAATTTAATAAAATAAAAAAGCAGGCAGCAAATGATAAAATGATACCGTTCTTATAATGTTGCTATGCAGCTGATAAGGCTATTAGATCTCTATGATATTCTGGTCTCTATATATGACTCCGATCGCTCCTTCAATATACACTGCTAGTCCAATTTTGTGGTCAGCATATTTTATTTTTAGTAAAAAAAAAAAATTAATACCTGTATTCTGTAAGAACATGTCGATCAAAAGTGATTTAAAATGTTACACAAACTATTTCTCATGCAAATAAATGCTATTATTATTACCTTTCTATACATCAAATAATCTTGTTTCCAGAAAAATATTAAAATAATAACTAGTTTTAACAGTGAAAATGAAATGTTCTTGAGTACCAACTTAATATAACAGAGATTTGTGAAGGATCTCTGAAATTGTAATATTATTTTTACAGTATTATTGTTTGATTAAATAAATACATGCATTATAGAGCAGGCAAAAACAGTACATCAAAACACTATACATAAAAGTTCAATTAAATTTAAATATAAAAATATTTTATTTTGTGGTCTATTTTTTATATTTTACAATTTTAAATAAAAATAGATATATTTTAAATGTTTAATATGTAAAATCGTAAGATACATTTTTTACTACAAGGTAGCAAATTGATTAAGAGTGGTTATCCACATGCTATAGTATATAGCCTCTTATGTAATAAGATGTTTGCTGTGCAACAAACATAACGATCTAGTATGGGAAGCTGCGCATTGATATGGTAACAGGCCCGTATAATATATATACTATATACATACACCACAACAGTCCAAGTACTATCCAGTTCAAAAATATCTATATACTGATACAGGTGACATCTAAAAAAGTTTTTTTTTTTTGTAACATTTCAAAAAGTGAAACTTTTGTATATTCTAGATTCATTACATGTAAAACATTTCAAAAGTTTTTTTGTTGTTAATTTTGATGATTAGCGCTTACAGCTCATGAAAGCAAAAAATCCAGTTTCTCAAAATAGTAAAAAATTTTAAAAATTAAAAAAAAAAAAAAAAGGATTTGCAAAACATAAAAGTTCAAGTTCTTTAAAGTATGTTCATTTACGCACTCAATACTTGGTCGGGGCTACTTTAGCACAAACTCCAGCATCACCTGTGAGTGTGGCTGGAGCTATCAGCCTGTGCACTGCCGCACTATTGAGCCTTCAGCTTGGATCCACTGTTTCTTATCTTTTTCTTTACAAATCCTAGATTTCCTATGGGGTTCAGGTCAGGCAGTGTTGGATGGGCAATTCAAGCCACAGTAATATCATGCGTCAGCAAACCATTGGAAAGTAGTTTTGGCACTGTGGCAGGTGTTAAGTCTCCTGGAAAGGAAATCAACATCTCAATAAAGTGTCAGCAGATTGGAAGCATAAAGTGCTTCAACACTCCTGGCGAGATGGCGCTTGACTTTGGACTTGATAAAACACAATGGACCAACACCAGCAGACGTCACAGCACCCCAAATCAACACTGACCTCAGAAACTTCACACTGAACTTCAAGCAGCTTGGATTCTGTGCCTCTCCAGTCTTCCTCCAGACCTTGATTTCCAAATGAAATGCAAAATTTACTTTTCTCTGAAAAGACTTTGGAGCACTGAGCAACAGTCCAGTTCTTTTTCTCCTAAGGTAAGATGCTTCTGACGTGGTTTCTGTTTCAGAAGTGGCTTGGTAGCCCTTTTCCTGAAGACGTCTGAGCATTGTGTCTCTTTATGCACTGACTCCAGCTTCACTCCACTCCTTCTGAAGCTCTCCCAAGTGTTTGAATCGGCTTTGCTTGACAGTATTCTCAAGCTTGCGGTCATCCCTGTTGCTTGTGCACATTTTCCTACCCAATTTCTTCCTTCCAGTCAACTCTGCATTTAATATGCTTTGTAACAGCACTCTGTGAACAGCCACCCCTTTCAGTAATGACCTTCTGTGACTTACCCTCTTTGTGGAGGGTGTCAATGATTGTCTTCTGGACCATTGCCAAGTCAGCAGTCTTCCCCATTATTGTGGTTTCAAAGAACAAGAGATACCCGGGATTTACACTGTAGGGATGGTTATTTAATGAAACTCAAATATAAACATTCTAATATTTTGAGATACTGGATTTTTGACTTTCATGAGCTGTAAGCTCTAATCATCAAAATTAAAACAAAAAAACTTTTGAAATGTTTTATTTTACATGTAATGAATCTAGACTATATGAACGTTTCACTTTTTGAAATAAGTTACAAAAAAAAAGAAGTTTTTCACAATATTCTTTATTTTTTTTAGATGCACCTGTATATATATGGAGATATAACCACTATAATTAGGATCTATAGTAACTCAATATGATAAAAAAATAAGCATCTCACAAAATCGATCTCAACAGCCTCAGCAAGGTCTGAAATTGTCTGCCTGGAGGCAGGTATCAAAGTGCTAAACTACAGCATATGATAAATATATACAGGAATAACGAGACGTAGGTGGAATGAACGCATGAAGAAACTCGCAACATTAAAATAAGGAATCTTAGTATATAGAAGCAGATGGCAAGCCAATGTTTGACTATAAAATATACAGTTGTCAGAGAAGACAGCGATGAACTTGGCTGACAGATCCCGGTGTGTGGAAGGAGGTGCTGGTTTTGCTGTGATTTCAGGTGGGATAAACTGTTTGCTCTGAGCCCAAAAGAGCATGCAGGTAAACATATCTCCTGCCAAGTTTTTTCCCCACAAGTAAGAAGTTGGGAGATCTTTCTGATCAAATACAGTGAACACAGAAATGCTGCTGTGGTTAGAACTAGCAGCACGATGTTCATTTTTCCCTTTCTCTCTCCTTCTGTCCCCGTCTCTCATTTCTGAGAGGAAAGGCAGAGACAGGCGTGAATCTGTCGCTGGAGTACAAAATCAGATCTGAGCCCGTCTCCTTCCGAACTATTCCACAATCAGAACAAAAAGGGTTCTTCAGAACAACTTCACTCTGTGTGGAAATAGGCTAGCCCCTGTTCTCAAGCTGTCGAGAAACATTTAAAAGGGAATGGTTTAGCAGGAGACCGTTCAACATCAAACCATCATACCACATTTAAACTATTAGAGACAGATTAAAGGAATCCAAAAAAGAAGCTTGTCATTTTTTTACTCACCCTCACATCATTCGAAACTCGTATGACTTTCACTCTTCTGTGGAGTTCTGAAGGAGATATTTCCAAGAAAGTTCACACAGTCAAACTCCAAAAGGAATGAAAATCACAATAAAAGACCTAAAAATGGCTGTCCACCAATGTTTACCATCCAACCTGACAGAACTGGAGAGGATCTGCAAGGAGGAATGGCAGAGGATCCCCAAATCCAGGTGTGAAAAACTTGTTGCATCTTTCCCAAAAAGACTCATGGCTGTATTAGATCAAAAGGGTGCTTCTACTAAATACTGAGCAAAGGGTCTGAATACTTAGGACCATTTCAGTTTTTCTTTTTTAATAAATCTGCAAAAATGTCAACAATTCTGTGTTTTTCTGTCAATATGGGGTGCTGTGTGTACATTAATGAGGAAAAAAATTTAACTTAAATGATTTTAGCAAATGACTGCAATATAACAAAGAGTGAAAAATGTAAGGGGGTCTGAATACTTTCCGTACCCACTGTAAGTCTTACACTATTTTCAAAGTCTTCTGAAGTTAAATAATAGTTTTGTGTGAGGAACAGGCCATCAATGAAGACATGGCTTAATATCACTGGCTTAATATGCAAAAGAATTGGCAAATATAAAATACTCCTTAAGAGTATTTACAGCTGATAATAATGACAAAGTCTGCATGCGTCACAATTTACTGAGCCAATATATTCAAAATGAGAATTAGAAAAAGTTTAAATTCCTGTCATAATTCAAAACAACAGCAACAAAAACATAATAGGTCTACAAAATATTACAAGAATGTATACCTGTTCCTCACACACAGCTATTGCATGGCTTCTGAAGACACAGGATTATGTGAATAAGTCATATGGACTATTTTAATGGTGTACTTTTGGAGTTTGACAGTCCACGACGGTCACCATTTCCTCTCAATGTACAGCAGCTTTGACATTCTGCAACAACATATTTTGTGTTCAAGGAAGAAAGCCATATAAATGCCATTCTGGTTGTCTATTCCTCTAAAGTTTTTGGTATTCTTAACTTTTAATGATCCGTTTTCTACAATAGGTGGGGGGGGGATTCTCTTTTGGCTTGATGATCACTGACAAAAATCAATGATCAACCAATTTATATCATGATAAATGAGCAGTATATTATCAGAAACCAGACTTCCACATGAACTTGAGTGAATGAATGTGATCTGGAGACACGACTTTTAGTTACATTCATACCCCATACAGCAGGGTTATGATCAAAGCAGGCACTGCTGAATTATGTAAGGGGTTTCCCAGTAAATCAGCTGAAAAGGGTAATACTTCAGTTTTACAGCTCAGTTGTTGTAAATTACAGGCACTGGACGAGATTTATTACGGTTTTGACTAATATTACCTTTTCATTGCAAAATCATAAAATCGTTTAAGTCTATAAAAAACAAAATGCCACGCAAACAGGAAAAACATGAAGCTAACAGTTATATTACTCCAAGAAAATTTAACTCTCAAGCATTTAAAACATGAAATATGGTCATATTTAAGGTTATATAGAATATTAAAGTGTGGAATGCCTCTAATTAAGGTACCTGCAGTGTTTATCCCTCTGTGCAAACCATCAAAAAAATAAATAAAAGGTTCCTTCTGTGACCTTTAGCTGGTACACTTCAGCAACTGTGCTTTTTAAATGGGATGTGAGGTATTTGTAGCATTGAATAGATGAACAATTACAGCTTATTACGCCTCTCCTCTGCACGAACTATTGATCTTGTGCAATTTTACATTCAGAAATGCCCGCCTGCAGAACATGACGGAAATTAGACTTTCTAATTATTTCCCCAAACAAAAGGGACTAGTTTGAATCCTCTGCTGGAGTTTCTTCACCGTGTCTCGAAGTAGCATCTTTGAAGACACCCACAGGAGATTCAGAAGACATAAACAGGCGTCTCTGGGTAATCTAAAAGAAGGCGCTGGGTGGCAGTTATTTAAATTGTCTCAGACTGCGCCAGCGCCGTCGAATTATCAATGCTCTATGCCAAAAGAATGGATGGAAATGGTGGTACAAAGGTTTTGCGTGTGCATATCGCACATGATACGCAACGAGCTGCCATAGCTGGGTAGTAGCTGTCTGTACTCCGGATATCAAAAGGATTTATTTAATAGTCACTCTCAAGAGGCAGCGTGTTACATCTTTATGATGCTGACGGAATTTTCAAGGTTACATTTTTAATGCTCGTTAGACGAGGAGGAAGATTCCAAAAATATATTTAATTGGACACGATTATGAGGCGCGCTCTGATTTTGTCTTCCGAAGACCGAACAAACTCATTCTCTGAAATATCAAGTGCCGTCTGAATTTCAGAGGAAAGCCGTTTTGGGCTAGTCATTATCGCTGCCTTGCGAGAGTTAACGCGGTGCGCACTCATTTGGGAAAAATCTGAGTCCTTTGAACATAAGGAACACTTCAACGGAATTCCTGCACAAGCAGTTAAAGCAAAGAAAGGACTGGTGGAGAAACAGTGAGGAATGGGGGCGCTAATCAGCAAAAGGAAGATAGATGTTGGCACCTTGGCCCAACCCGACGTGTCAAAATTTGTCTGGTTAGCACGGACCAGTTAGCCCCTGCTGGTTATATACTGTAACTACACCATTTGTCAAGTCCATATTTCCATTAAATTTGCATTGGTCATTTAGATGTACCCATTTAATACTTAAATGGAAAATAATATGACATTCTAATTTTTATATGTAAGATTATTAACAAAAATTTGAAAAAATTTGATTTTGCGATTTTTTAAATTTTTAAAATTAAAAATTTGATGTATATCAGTATATTTTGCTGTATGAATATATGAATATTCCTCAATATATATAGCCTCTACTTTTAAACAAAAAAAAATCAGTTTTATTCTAGCTTAAAGCATTCTTTTTTTTATCAACACTTGAATATAGGTAGGTTTCATAAAAAAATGCATTATTTTGAGCAAAAAGGTGAGAAAATCCAATTTTGATGAAAAACTACATCTGGATAAAATTCAGTACGATTATCAAAGCATAAATCCAGTAAATCGCTTCCATCAATACCTCCAAAGCTTGCACAGACATATACCACTTCCTGGATCAACATTTTACTCTGTAACATTATGCTTTTTTCATTTATATGCTGTCTATTGCTGATGATCGCATTATTTTTCATAAGCATCTGTTAACAAAAGAGGACGCTTGTTTCTCCATCCTGTTCACGTGTGTTTTTTGTTCGAGAGGTTTTGTACTCGTTCAGAAGATGCGTAATAGCGCCCCCCGAGTGTTATAACAGTGAAAACACGAAAAAACGTTAAAAACTCGTCTTTGGTGGCGAAGCATTTCTTGTAAAAGACGTGATAACTCGTCAATGGCGGGGAAAGAGTTAATAATAGCCTACTTTTTAGTGCAAAATCACATAGTCCAAACAATAGATTCGTAAAGGCAGATTCGATTGCACATTTGACTGCTCCAGACACGTTGACATGTCCATCTTGCAATGGTTGCTTACAGTAAAAATCAATGAGTTTTCCAAGATGCCACAACATTGCACAGCCTCTGTGTGTAAAAGCCACAGAGATTTAAAATCCAGAAGAAATGGGATAACCTTTCACAGGTGAGAATATCTTGGTTTGTGTTTTTACATGTTTTAACCGTATTGAAACTATGGTAATTTTTTTGTTTTGTGTTGGCCAATCCCTTCATCTTGTTGTATTGTGTAAGTTTAGCAAAATCACGCACATAACTATGGTTGCAGATGCCGTCAACTTGCTCATATGAAACCAACATGCATGCAACTAGATTTTCGTAAGGTCCTGCATCAGCTGAGCCCAAAATGAACAGAAATTCTAACAGATGACTTTGAAGTATTCACTTGCTAAGAGAGAAGTCTCTACATTGCCCTTCATTCTTTTCCCATTATCACTAGAGGCTCACCTGTGATGAGATCTGCAACTGGAAGCCTGGAGCTCATTGGGATACATCATCAATAAATCATTAGTCTTTTTGTAGGGGAAAACTCGCAGCATTCTAATGAGAGGTTACTTACACAATCCTGTCTCCTACTACAAACAAACCAACAGCTCTTATAGCTATTTGTACTTGGCCTTCACAAGCATCTGTGCACTAATGCATCATTTAGCTGTGCTTTTCGTCTTTATTGATTCCACACAGCATGCAAAGGAGAGGAACATAAGGAACTAACTTGGTATACTAACTAACTTGTCTGATGTCCTAAACACCCTCCTAGAAGAGTCCCATTGGCCTTCGTTATCTTTGGCCAATGTGAAATGATCTGTGGCTTCAGGGATTCGAAATCTTCTTGGATGCAATTGTAACTGGCTTTTAGTGTGGTCAAGTGTTGTGCGATTTGCTCACCAAAACGCAGGTGTAAATGAGTCTTAGGTTACAAGTTTCCAGTAGCGGTTATTCGACAACAACTGCTAGCATTTTTCTGTTCTCTGGGTAGCTTTGATAAGTGTGAAATGATGAAATTCTGACATTGGAGTTTGTATCAGACACATTTCATTTTGCCATATGCGAGTGGAGCTCCTGAGCCTTTGCTCCTCACTAGAATGATGTAACATTTGCTCTGTGTAGACGCTGTTGGCCTTGTTAGCATGTATCCTAAAGTCATCCTGTCTTAGCTTGGATATTCGAGCAAAAAATCTTGGCTCCTGATGACTGGTAAAACAGAGCAAGTTAATAATCCAGAACAAATCTGGACAGAAACAAAATACAAGACAAATGCTCCTTTACATCTTTGTTTGCACCTCAGGTCAGGTCATCTTTGCTGTATTAAACGCTCTTTCAAACTTGCTTTGAGGAGAGAGCCAAGCTCAGGGCAGTGACCTGGTCTTGTCTATGAAACGCTCCCTGAGTAGGATGCAACCGAGAACAAAGGGCATGTACTTGCCTATTCAACGATAAATGAGGCATTCATTGGCTTTGAAGTAGAGGAGAGGCAACTAGAACAAGAAAATCAAGACCTCTGTTTTTCCTTTTTTGATATTCCTGGCCTTTCTTTGCCTCAGGGCTTCAGTGTTAGTTCAGTATCCAGGATACTATTCAGCATCTACGCCTATAGTTAAAGGAAACAGAAGCTGGCTGTAGTGCCGGAGCACAGCTGCGTTAATACAATAAAAACCCGTATTCAGCTTTGAAGGAAGAAAAAACAAGTAGTAAGGCCTCCTGGTGTAATAATGAGTACTCTTGAGTGGCACAACGGATTTGCTTAAGACTGGACAGAGCTGCTTAAGCCTCCAAATCTATTGTTTGATGGGTTGAAAAAGTGTCAATGCATAATGATTAGTCTATTTGATGCTTCTAGATTCAAAGATCCATATTGGTCTTCATGAGTTTATTCAGAAGTCCATAAGCCAATCTGCAAGTGATGCCATCAGCTCTTTCGGTCAAACAGCTGTTTGGCTGCATCACAGATATGTTTGAGAAGCTTCTGTCAATGACACGTTTAAAGACCAAAGAGACTTTCAGATGTGACTCACATCACCCACAATGGCTCTGGGATCAGATCCAAATACATTGAACTATCATTTCTGTTGACTGCGATCCAACTCTCCACTGTTTTTCTGGTAGAAAAGCATGGAACAATCATTCTATGGGTTTGGATCGACATGAGGGAGAGTAAATGAGATGAATCAATTCATGCATAATGAGAGAACTAATGAGTACATGACGAGGGAATTTTTTATTTTGGGGTGAAGCATGGATAGAATATATAGGACTTTGGCTTGGATTTTGGTTTAGGATATAAGGAAGTTCCATTGAGTCTCAAGGTGTGCTGGGCCTAAATGTAGGCAATATTTTGCAGGGGAAAAAATGCTCTATTTTCTGTTGTCGATAGCGTATTAAGTACTGCTCACAAAGAAGTCACCTTCAAACCAAGCAGGTCAGCATGCGGAATTCACAAGACCAACTTGAACATCAGCCAAATTTGCAGAGAGAACTCACACAAAACTCCCTACGAAATAAATGGAATTTGCCTTTGAAACTTCGCAGAGCAACATTAAATGTGACTGCACATTAAAAACTGTAAATGGCCTTAAGTACGCTTCGATTTTCTTATGCATACACCAGGTTGTGTGTACGGTGCACGTAACAAGTGTCATAAGCATAGTTCCACATTAATTTTACATGCACAGCCAGATGGAAATATAGCATATGGAAAATACATATACTTTGGGCTTTAAGGAATAGTTCACCCAAAAATGGATTTTGTCATCATTTACTCACCCTCATGTTGTTCCAAACCTGTATAAGTTTCTTTCTTATGTTGAACACAGAAGATATTTTGAAGAACCAAACAGTTGTTGGTCCCCATTGACTTCCATCGTAGGGAAAGAATTACAGTTGATGGGGGCCCATCAACTGTTTGATTATCAGGATTCTTCAAAATATCTTCTGTTCAACATAAGAAACTACAGGTTTGGAACAACATGAGGGTGAGTAAATGATGACAATTTTAATTTTTGGGTGAACTATCCCTTTAAGGCCCATACTTTATTTACCATGTTCTGCTCAGTCTTGCTCACAAAGTACTCCATTGACAGCGATTGTGGATGAACGCTTTCATAATGTGCACTACCTAGTGGACTCACTCGTACATGTTCTGTCATCCACACAGACGGAAAAAATTGGCTTGGATGTCACATCAGTGAAATATGCCGATTTCAGACTCAGTGGAATGTATAGTTTGGCCTTTAGTTTATAGCGCAAGATAGGAAAATGTTTTGCAGCGTTACATTCTCACCCGAGATCCATTTCAAACAGATTCCTCATACAAATAGCCGTTTTCAAACAGACAAGACCACGAAGGCTTTATGCTTCTTTTATTGATCAAGAATAAATGAAGTCACCTTCAAAAGTAGTCAAACCAACAACATAAAACCACCCACTACAAACAAATCTTCAGTAGGCAAAGACATTCTAAGAATCCCTTTTACAGACAAACGTGAAACATGAATACATTTGTGACATAAGTGCAGTGACTACAAAACGGTACAAGCAACGGAGACAAACTATTATTAGTATGATGATCACAAAGAGGAAAAATACAATATTTACACATAAATATAGACAAGGAAAGATTTGCATATAGAAGCGATTCTGGAGAAGAAATATGGCAGGCTGACCGCAACAACTCTCTTTTGACTTATAGAAACCAATACCCTAAATCAACAATAAAAACCACTTCTAAAAGTATGCAAAAACGAAAGGCCGCTTGTATAAACCAGACCTTACTATGGCAGCTCTTTGCATTCCCATTTATATGCAACAGCTAGATGTGCATAGCTTTATAAAAGCTGAAAACTAGATTAGTTTAGATTAAGGCCTATCTTGTAAAACAAAGAAATACTTTGTGGTTAATAATTGTGTGAAAACGTCTCTTTAATGTTAATTAAATGCGCCCGGACATTGACATCAACACAAGCCGTCCTTCATTTGGTGGGTTCTGGACCTGTAAATTATACCCAGGTGGTGGGCTCGGGCTGGAGCCGTCGGCTGGACGTGGTACCATAGTGTGGAAATTAATTGCAACACTGGATGCAAAGTTCAGAACAGGTGAGTTGTGGATCTGCTGAAGGTATGATGCTTCCTCTCAAAGGCGGAGGACAGGTTGAGCATGGATGGGGAATGAACAGCCTGGAAAAAGAAAATCTAAAATAAAAATGTAATATAGCAATGAAAAGATAGTTTTAGGGTTATTCTAGGTTATTTCCATTCCCATCTGTAATTAGTTTAAGACTCAAGAGTGCTGAATGTGTTAACCTTTGGTGCATTTTCATACCCAGAAGACCTTGTTAAAGATTCAATGCATTGTTAAAGTGTTGGTTAAAGCTGTAATGCATTTAGGGCTCTTTTTACAAACTATTCATACTGAAGTCTAGGAGTGGGCGGTATGAGCTTAAAAAAAAAAAAATCATGGTGCGAGTGATTTTATAACACATCATCATTATACCATGATATATAAAAAACAAAAAAAAAGTTTTTACATTAAAAACCCAAATGCTAATGCCTATATTGGACATAACAGCAAATTAATTAATTTACAAATGTAAGATATTTAAATTACATTTTCATTTTTTAAAGCTTGGATGCAATCTAAAAGCTTATTCATAAAAACTTAATCTGGCATTACTATGAAAACTATTTCACATTATGTAACATGAATTAAAAAACAACCAGTAAAACTGACATTATAAAAACGGATCAATCTAACCCTAAATTCTAATTAGTTGAGCTCAACAAGTTTTTGTAAAAGCAACCAAGAATTGAACAAGATGAACTGAATTTATATTGAATTTGCACATGAACGGAATTCTATAATAATGTGTCAAGATGACATTTCAATAATCACATGGAATCAGTGTTTCTTTATTTTTTTAATCGTCTTTTAGAGAAAAACATATTTTAAAGTGAATAAATTACAAAATATTCAATACAACTAAAGTTAGTGTCATTTATATTGGCATGCAATATGTTGGCAATAAACAGTTCGCACAAAAACGTGGGGCAAATCTTTGAAAAAAAAAGTATAATATTAACCTATGAAATATACATGCATATATAACCGGTCAACATTTTGGAATAATTAAGATAAAAAGTTTATATTTAAAATTTTTGTAAAGATAATTTGCATAAAAATTCTGCATTGTAAGTGCATTAATATCGGTTACTTTTTTTTTTACATTTCCATCAACAGTTTACTCTCATTATTTAACAGTCATGAAGATGCGCCATTTACATCTAGTCTTCATTATCAAAATATTTTTCCAACCAACAATATTTATCTGTAAATTAAAGAGAATATATTTAGTGTCACACCGCCCTTCCCTGCTGAAGTCTACATAAGTACAGCTCATCTTCATGGGTTCAGGGTAGGAACTAATCATTAAACAGCGTTGAGATTTTCTGTCTTTTGACCAAAAGCCAGTGTTGAGCCTTTTTTAAAATGTAAGTGTTCTCGCAGAACCCAGAGGTTCACAGGTTTTTGTGGGAGTTTATTCAGAAGGGGTGAGAAGAGGCGAGGAGAGAAATCCATGTTAATGACATTGACTTTACAAGCTCGCTGTGGTAAGAATGCACACGGTTGACCCTTGTTAAGTGTTCACCATTCAGAACCGACAGCGTTATCCAAAGGAGTGTTAACCTCCATGCAGAGGATAATACTGTATTCTTCCATTTAAACAGAGATGTGAGGGTGAAAAGGTTGTGGTTAGCAAACCACAAACCCAATTTCTTTTGTTTTACTCTTACTCACAGATGTAACAAAGCACCAGGCTGCTTTCACACACGCACACCAATAATCCTATTACTTAGCATGGCTTAATAAGAGTTAAGGTGGCCTTGCACTGCCACTGCCTTGAGATCAATAAAGGCGGCCAATGATGCCATTTGATGAATTGCCTCGAGTGTGCTAAACGAAACATTAAAACGCTACGAAACGCACACACTCCAGTATACGGATGATGGTTAACGGGATCAAATTAGAAATAGGAGGAGATTAAATCACGGTCATCAGCCAATTTACGGCTGTCACGCCCATAGATCATGCCAGTACTACAGTACAAATATGAGATTTATGGAAAAAATAAAAATCACATCGTACGCCACAGCAATAATTTCGTTTTTATATAAGAGCCGTCATTATACTGAGAACTATAGAACTATAAAAGCATCTGAGATCTCATATTTCACCCGACATAAATGATCTGATGTCAGGGTTAAAGGGATGCTTTACCAAAAATAAGGATAAGTCATATTACCTCACACTTTTTTGTTGGAGCAAATTGAAAAATATAGTTTTTATTCAAATGGAAATCTTGTTTTTAATCAGAATAAGTTGGATGACAATTTCTTTGTTTTTTTCCTGAGTGAACTGACATTAAAACATTTTTTAACACTCCTGTCAAGCATGAATGATGTTTTTTTTCTTCCATGGAACACAAAAAGCCAAATTTTGAACACTCTTTTCCATATAATGAAAGTGAATGGGGAATGAAATGAAGTATTATAAAAAATACATAATTTGAAATGGACCGTTTCAGTATTATAAACCGTTTCAAGACTTATGCCCGACACAGTAAAAGTAGGTAATAAATAGTTCTGAGCATGAAACAGACCAAAATTTAAGTCATTTTCAGTTTTCCTCTGCTGTCCGAATCCCAGAGTTGCTGTTAACTAAAACTATTACAAATTGATTTAATTCATTTAAACAAAGATGAAATTAAATCATTTAATTCTTTGATGAAAAGTTAAACTTATTTTCAGTGTGCCACTAGCAACAAATTTGTGGGGTAACACTTAGTATAGGGACCAATTCTCACTTTTAACTAGTTGCTTATTAGTATGCCTATTAATAATGTATAGGTTGTTTATTAGTACTTATAAAAGCACATTCTTCATGACCATATTCTACATCCTTAATCCTACCCAATACCTAACGAACAAACCCCTTTATAATTATTAAATATGCAGCAATTAGAGTTATTGCGCAAAAGGTTGTAGGTTAATGGTTTGTTAATATTGAGAATTAAACCTTAAAATAAAGTGTGACCATTTTGATCTTTTAAAATGACTAAAACTGAAATAAAAAAATAGCTAAATAGAAATAATTAAAAAGAAAACCACATAATAAAGTTATTAAAACTTAAACTAAAATTAAAAGCTAATTCATAACATTAATAAATACTAATATAAGTTTAAATTACTTTAAATAAATACTAATACTACATTTTACACAAATAATTCTAAAATAAAGCAAGTCGAATTTGAAGACATGGCATTGGTATGATGTGGCCACATGACGCACATTCATCAGTCACAGCGTGGCAAGTGTGAATATGCTAAATTTAAATGAGATTATAGCTTCTGCGTTTAAATTGGGTGAGAATAGGTTGTCAAAATTTCAGTTACGTTACTATTATGGAGCTTTATTTGTCATTTGATGGATCCCCATTCACATTCATGATGGGAAATATAGTATGTAGGGCTGCACGATTAATCAAATGCGATTGTCATGCGCGTCTTGCCAGTAAGGCCGGTTCTGTGATTAGTAGTAAATCTCCAGCACATGCTTTCAGATGGAGCGGCATTTACAGTGGGGCAAAAAAGTATTTAGTCAGCCACCAATTGTGCAAGTTCTCCCACTTAAAAAGATGAGAGAGGCCTGTAATTTTCATCATAGGTATACCTCAACTATGAGAGACAAAATGAGAAAAAAAAATCCAGAAAATCACATTGTAGGATTTTTAAAGAATTAATTGGTAAATTCCTCGGTAAAATAAGTATTTGGTCACCTACAAACAAGCAAGATTTCTGGCTCTCACAGACCTGTAACTTCTTCTTTAAGAGGCTCCTCTGTCCTCCACCCGTTACCTGTATTAATGGCATCTGTTTGAACTCGTTATCAGTATAAAAGACACCTCCAAACTCCACCATGGCCAAGACCAAAGAGCTGTCAAAGGACACCAGAAACAAAATTGTAGACCTGCACCAGGCTGGGAAGACTGAATCTGCAACAGGTAAGCAGCTTGGTGTGAAGAAATCAACTGTGGGAGCAATTATTAGAAAATAAAAGACATACAAGACCACTGATAATCTAACTCGATCTGGGGCTCCACGCAAGATCACACCCCGTGGGGTCAAAATGATCACAAAAAATCCCAGAACCACACGGGGGACCCTAGTGAATGACCTGCAGAGAGCTGGGAACAAAGTAACAAAGGCTACCATCAGTAACACACTGCGCCGCCAGGGACTCAAATCCTGCAGTGCCAGACGTGTCCCCCTGCTTAAGCCAGTACATGTCCAGGCCCGCCTGAAGTTTGCTAGAGAGCATTTGGATGATCCAGAAGAGGATTGGGAGAATTTCATATGGTCAGATGAAACCAAAATAGAACTTTTTGGTAAAAACTCAACTTGTCGTGTTTGGAGGAGAAAGAATGCTGAGTTGCATCCAAAGAACACCATACCTACTGTGAAGCATGGGGGTGGAAACATCATGCTTTGGGGCTGTTTTCTGCAAAGGGACCAGGACGACTGATCCGTGTAAACGAAAAGAATGAATGGGGCCATGTATCGTAAGATTTTGAGTGAAAACCTCCTTCCAACAGCAAAGGCATTGAAGATGAAACGTGACTGGGTCTTTCAGCATGACAATGACCCCAAACACACAGCCAGGGCAACTAAGGAGTGGCTACGTAAGAAGCATTTCAAGGTCCTGGAGTGGCCTAGCCAGTCTCCAGATCTCAACCCCATAGAAAATCTTTGGAGGGAGTTGAAAATCCGTGTTGCCCAGCGACAGCCCCAAAACATTACTGCTCTAGAGGAGATCTGCATGGAGGAATGGGCCAAAATACCAGCAACAGTGTGTGAAAAACCTTGTGAAGACTTACAGAAAAAACATTTGACCTCTGTCATTGCCAACAAAGGGTATATACAAAGTATTGAGATGAAATTTTGTTATTGACCCAATACTTATTTTCCACCATAATTTGCAAAAAAAATTCTTTAAAAATCCTACAATGTGATTTCTGGATTTTTTTTTCTCATTTTGTCTCTCATAGTTGAGGTATACCTATGATGAAAATTACAGGCCTCTCTCATCTTTTTAAGTGGGAGAACTCGCACAATTGGTGGCTGACTAAATACTTTTTTTCCCCACTGTACTACACAAGCTACGCGAAATCGCGTTCATAATCGTCAATGAATCACTTGCGATTTTGAAGGCGATTTCACGTAGCTTGTGTAGTAAATGCCGCTCCATCTGAAAGCACGTGCTGGAGATTTACTACTAATCACAGAACCGGATTTACTGATGAGATGCGCATGAAAATCGCATTCGATTATTTGCACAGCCCTATGTAGTACTAGTAAATTTTTCAACTTCCTTAAAGTCGTTCTTAAAGAGGCCAGCATGAGGGTGAGTAAATTACAATATTTTCTAGTAAATTAATTATATTAAGCCAATTCTCCCTTTTGAACCAGTCCTCAGATTATCTATAAATGAGTGCCACCATAGCCCATCCGTGCGGTAGTGAATTAGTGTCAACACCGTCCCCAGAAGTGAGTTAGGAAGTCACAGTGGGTCAAGAGGCAGAACTGCTGTGCTCACATTTAAGAGTCCTACAGGAGGGTCTCCTGCCGCTGGGACCCAGGGAACCTGCGCTTCGGCTCTGGGGGTGCCAGCAGCTCCCGGCACAGAGCTACGGGCTGGGCCGCTGGGAGGGACAGGATGGATGGTCTGAGCTGGGTTTTGGGAGGCGCAGGTTCATCAGCCCTCTCTGAACTGCACGGAGTGCGGAAACACACCGGGACCCTGGGCCGCGGAGCATGGTCCAGAGAGTTTGACCGCTGAACCACTGCACTTTTAATAGAGCCCGTCAGACTGAACGTAGAGGCAGAACGAGACATCTACACTCACATGGAGGGAAGAGAAAAAGAGAGTGCGTTAACTTCATCTTGCACCGCCTCTACATCACACACCCTCCGAATCATTCACTTTAAAATTGAAAGGAGGAAGTGAAAAATTGGAGCGTGATCTCGTTACGAACGTAGGGATTTCTCAAATATTTAGAAGTGCATGAATCACCTTAACGAAAAAGGTCAAAATATCGCTTTTCAAACAGAGTAAAGAGCACAAGACCCCTGATGCTGAAGGAAAGAAAAGCATGAGTGACTGACCTAGGCAAACTGCGAGTCCTCTGAGAGGGAAATGCAAGCCAACTGAATTGGCAAGTAATGCTGCAAAGGTTCAACTGTAGAAAATGAGATTAAAATGTGCTATTTGACTATGAGAGATTCGAATTCATGGAAATACCTGTTTAGACCAAGTGTGATGTGAGTGAATGACACAAGTACACAATATTTGAACAATTTGTGTGGCATAAATTGGGGGGGGGGGAGGTGCATGAATAAAAGACGGATCATTGTAGTTTAATATTTTGGATCCAAGGCTTATTCACACCAAAAGAGAAAATTTGCCACAAAAAAGATTTTCAGTGGAAACAATGCACTCCCTATGGACCTATTCACACATGACAAAATGATTTTTCTTTTCTTTTCAGAGAAATCAAAATGTTTTTTTCCTTTGTTCGACAGAAGAAAAGCACCTGCCAATAAGCTTTTGGGTCATGTGTCTGGCACTGGTATTCACAGTGTACACATACACTACTGTTAGAAAGTTTGGGATCAGCAACATTTAAAAAAAAAAAGAAATTAATACTTTTCTTTAGCAAGGATGCATTAAATCGATCAAATGTGCCAGAAAAGACATTCACATTGTAACTAAATTCTGTTCTTTTGAATATTCAAGCAACACAGCGGTTTTCAACATTGATAATACTAAATATTTCTTGAGCACCCAATCAGATATTAAATGATGAAGGATCATGTGACTCTGAAGACTGGAGTAATGGCTGCCATAAATACAGCTTTGCCATAACAGGAATAAATTACTTTTTTTAAATTAAAACAGAAAACAGTTATTTTACATTGTAATAAATGTTCATAATGTTACTGTTTTTACTGTATTTTTTAATCAAATAAATGCAGCCTTGGTCAAAAAACATTCAAAAAAAATAAATGTTACTTATCCCATGCTTTTGAATGGTAATGTATTAACACCATTTTATTTCAGTAGTCAATACCAGTGATACCGGTCACATTTCAAAACCATTTGTTATTTTGTACCAGTTTATATTTTCCAATTTTCCACATATCCTTTATTCAGATTTCATTTTATACATAATAAATTAAATTAAAATCAAACAGCTATATATTAGATCAGAATAGCAATTTGTTGTCCAATCACAGCCGTGCTGCTATTCAGAACAACACTCTTGCTCATGTAATATTTCTATAAAAAGTTATTGAAAATGCCCACTCCACGCCAGCAGAAATACACAAATAAAAAAAAGAAACCAAAAAATAAATAAACAATTCTCACCCTAATGTCACGTGCAGCTGTCAAACTCAGACTTTTTCCGTTTGTTCTAAGAGTGAACTGCCCTTGAAGGAGCACATAGACACACATTTTCAGCACACAACAGTACGTGATGTGAGTGTAGACTCACAGCCAGTGTAGAGCTGCTGAACATTCGGCCCATGTGATCGGCATCTGGGCCAGGACTCTTGTCATCCGGGGTACCATTGGCTAAAAAGGCCCTCTGGAGAACACGCTTGGGGGTTTTAGTGAAAGAAAATGCTCTCGTGACCTAAAACACAAATGTGCACAATTTGCCTGCGTTTTCTACTTTATGATGTCATTTCCAAGAAAGTGTCCTGAACGTTGACATCAAGACCAAATCTGTATGCGCATGGTGTCATTTTCAATACTTTCAAGTTCCTCTCCCTACCTTCTTTGACGTTTTTTTGATGGCCCTGGACGCTCGGCTGAGCGTGCTGTCCATGTCCTTTGTGCTCACTTGGACGGAGTCAGGATCGGTGCTCTGAATGAGATCTTCCTGTTTATGACACGGGGAAATTAAATAAATACACAGCGATACTGCTGGCCTGTCAAAATGCAAAGAGAAGCATCACTGTTCAGCCTTCCAAACAGCTGGGGCTTCTTGATATTCACAGGAGCAGAGGGAGAGTGTGGCTGGCATTTCACGCCGGTGACGTGTGGGTAGGTGGCCACCTCATGGCCGGTGGGAGAACTGCAGGCCAGGCCGAAATGCATTTAGCCGCAGGGTTTGGCCTGGATGTTTAATTATAAAGGGAAATACATGCATCTGTCTGCCCGCGCCAATTACATGTGCCGTTTTGGAAGGCCTGGGCGGGACCTGCAGTTCTGCAGCATGAAGATAAAGACGTCTGCGTCTGAAGTGTAAAGTTCAAGTACAATTCCACTCTTAATTACATTAATCTGCCTCCCAGTTTAACCACACAGGAGCATCTAATAGGATTAGCCAACACCAAAAGGCCCACACAAACCTCCTAATTTATAGCCACAATAAAAAGAAAGCAGAGCTAATAAAATAAATAATTGAGTTCTGTTCCAGACCTGAGGGGGATGATCTGAGGAGGAAGTGGCCTGCGCGCGCGTGTGTGTGTGTGTGTGGGTGTGTGTGTGTGTGTGTGTGTGTGTGTGTGTGTGTGTTGTGTGTCGATCACAGCATCAGATCGCAAATCGGGGGGCCACTTGACGACAGAGAGTTTTGAGCCAGGCAGATTTGAGCTGTCTCGGCCGTCAGCTGGAAACTGAATAACAGGTTCTTCTGTTCTGTAGGAGGATGTACCACCAGGGCAAAGGCATTCTGACACTATGAGAGAGAGAGAGAGAGAGAGAGAGAGAGAGAGACAGAGAGAGAGAGAGAGAGAGAGAGAGAGAGAGAGAGAGATAAACGTGTGAGGTGTGAGGTCAGGGATGTGACCTGAAACTAAGGCCTAAAACTAAAAAAAAAAAAATTAGTGGAAATTTAAATGTGAGATTCTGGAAACGAGATCTAAATTTAGCGGGAACGGTCGGGTCGGGAAGAAAATTATTCTAAGTGGACAGTGGGTGAAGAAAGAGTGAATATATAACGGGAGCAGGTGGGTGCGGAATATAACCTTGAGGGAGCGGGACTAAAAAAAAATAGTCCCCCGCAGATCTCTATTTTAATCATCTTCTGTTATTTTTTATTTTACATTGTGTGCAAAAAAGGCAATCAAATGAAATTTCTTTGTAAAGAATATAATGCAAAAAAAAATAAAAATGCCTATACATGGTTAAAAAACGTTTTGTTTTTTTTAAAGTAAAAAAATGTAACATATACCATCCATCAAACCTATATAAATGAAGATTGTATTAATATTTATTTATACAAATGTTGATCGTTTCAACATTCACAGGAACACACTTGAATGTGTCGTCTTTCCAAGTGAAACAATATTCAGTAGGAAACAATGTAGGGCAGGAGTTCATTTTATCCATTGCAATTTGATGGGATCATCACAAGTGCACTACAGGGAAATTAGTTGATTTGAAACATGAAATAGGTTCCAGTACAAGGAGCTGCTCTTGTGGAAGCACAGATCTGAATCAGTCAAATTTCCAGGCTTCAGAATGTGATCATCAATAATGTGCTATTATGGTGTGAAAAATTATTGCCTTCAAAATCCAGTAAAGCAGGGGTGAGTGCTATATTAAATATGCACAATATATTCTAAACGATTCTGCTGGCAATATAAAATAATTCTGTGAATATTGCTAGCTAAGATATTATGGGCTTTTATGTGGCCATTGAATTTCCTAAAGACCATGGAATCAGACTAGTTTAGTCATTCTTTCATTTCCTTGTATGGCATGAAAGTGTTAAGCCAGACGGTTTAATAGCATTAAATTGCTTAAGACAATAACAAAAACCCTGTTGGACCTGTGCGTTTCATTCATTTCTGTGAATTGGTTTCAAAGAGCCAAATCAAAAGTCTTGTTCAATCATATGTTTCCATCCTCATTCAAAATGGTTCCTGGAAATGCTCATTTCCGTATGCTTTAATACAACTATGTAAAGGTAAATATTGCAGTTTATAATTATAGATTGCTATGTGTGTAAAATTTTCTGTGATTTTTAAGACTTTTTACATTAAAAAGCTGTACAATTTCATTAACAGATCTAATGTTAAAATAACAACCTACTGAAATAATCAGTTTTGTGCCTTTATAACTGCTGACAACCACCAAAACACAGATGGAAATGCGAAAGCCACATGATGAATCAGAGCTCATTACAAGTAGCTTTTCCACACGCTGAGGTTAATATTATTATCCGTGCACAGGGTACACACGGTATCATGCATATCAATTCAAAACACCATCATTATAACACACCACACTAAAATCATGTAATAAATATTCATTTTAACAACAGATGTAACAAATGCACAAAACTGACTAAAAAAAGAAATTGATTATTTCAACGAAAAACCATCATATGCTTTTTCAAAGGAATTCTGGTAATGTCAATTTACGTCCAGTTCAGTTTATATAAATGTATGTCTGAGGAGAACTTACTGTCTTTAGAAAAGTTTAGATGGTATTTTGTCTTTTCCTCTTGCCTCTGTATAATGCATATTAAAGTTCATAAGTGCAGCGCTGCTTTGTTTACAGCGGAAACCAAGGAAATGCTTTAAGCGCCACCTACTGGCAGAGAGTGAATCTGCGTCTCATTCAGCTCTGCTGTTTTGCAGATATTTTTTTTAGTATAGTTTCACAAAACCGAAGTCAAATCGTTCAGTTTTTGCTTCAAATTTCGAAATTATACAACCTAATTTAGATAAAAAAAACTGCTCATGTTGCATGTATGCAGCATCTTTGTTTGGATCATGATTAAAACGCAGTGATTGCCTCTAATTTTAAATGGAAAGAGCACAGACAAAGCCTTAGTTTGTTTATATGAAGAGATTTCTTTGATTTGTGTTACTTATTTATTTGATTTGGGGCTTGTTTCAAAATTTACATTAGCCTATATTAAATTTGTTATTTAGGACAATAAAGCAATCAAAACCAACAAAAGAGCAATTATAAATTAATTGTTTTTTTTGGGCACGTGCTCTATTAGTATGTTATTATAGTGTTATATTTAAATTTCACAAAGAAACGTGCAGCATTTTGTCCAAGCAATATTAAAAGGACACATTTAATTTATAATTTGTCTTAAATCTCATTTTGTCAAAAAAAATCGTGAATCAAATCGAATCGAGAAATCAAAATCGTGAATCGAACTGAATCGTTACAAAATAAAAAAAACAAAAAGAAAAAAAAATAAAAAACATCCCCCCCAGCCCTCTCCCCCCCCCCCCCCAGCCTCCCCTAATAGCATTGTAGTATTGTTGGCGCTGCCGCCATGCCGTGGAGACGCTGTGTGTTTCCAAATATGGTGAGGGGCGTAACATTTCCGTCACACGCTTGAGGTATTTGGCCAATGACAACACACTGGATAGCTGGCCAATCAGAGCACACCGCGCTTTTCAGAACGATGAGCTTTGGTAAAAATCGCCGCGTTTCAGAAAGGCGGGGCAGAGATGACTTTATACATAAACAGACTTCACCTCCCTCTCCAGGGTGCTAATTCAGAACACAAAGCTAAAATATGCAAAAGTGCACTTGGTGGGATGCAGTATGCCATGTGGTCCCCTCACCTTCTGTGTCTTGGATGTCAAGGACTCTTCTGATCTGGGACAGAGGCATCAAGGCTATGTGTTTGAGCTGGGCAGGCGGCCATGTCTGACCCAGCGGACTCCGGAACGTGGTTATCACCTTGTGTCTCTTCCTGGCGATCTGAATATGAAGACGCAGAATGAAAAAGCACACACGCACGCACATTAAACTCTTAATACATGCAGCTTTCTTCATAATGCAGGAACGTAAAATGTTCTCTCCTGTGCTCTGGTGGAGCAGTGGGGAGACCTTCAGGTGCTTTTTATATGTAATGCATATTGGGGCGACAGATATGCATGCAGAGGACTTCCTAAAATGAATAATTGATCACTCAGAGTCTTCCCTTCTCCCTGCTCTCATTACCAGGCCAGAGCCAGCATTGGGCGAAGAGGACCACAGCCGCATGCCGGCACACGCTAGCAACCCCCTCCAAAGTGCTTAAACGCATCCCCTCTCTAATTGGGGAAACAGGCCAGAGAGTCGAGTCAGCAAGCACAGATTGTACACGCATAAATTATTCACTTTTTTCCTTCAACGGTACCGCTCGCCCATGAACTGAACAAACAATTGTTGAGGTTGCTGAAAATTTGGAGAAGAAAAAGGACGACAAAAGGAAATTTAGGAAGGAGACAAAATTTCTATGACATGAAAAGTTTTTTCAAACTAAAACTTTGAAATCTAGTTTAAATGCATTTGCTAGTTTCTCAGAAAGGTCATATTTAAAAACGTTCATAGATTTATTAAACGTTTTGATTTAATGAAAAATGTAAAATGGTGTAACCATCAAAAGTAATAACATTTTCCTGACATGTTGAATACATGCAAGTATATCAATCTTTTTTTTTAAAACATTCTAAAAGTGAAAAGTATTTTACAAATGTTTTATTGGGGTTATACTAGTTGTTTTTGAAAATGAACTAAGCTTGAACTAAGTATCATAAGGTCAATTTATTTGATTTTTACATTTGAAGAGATTTTTGGTCGTTTTTTTTTTATATATAAAATGGCAGAACTTTAAAATAAATATTAAATATTTATATTAAAATATTCAAAATATTAAAAAGGTGCAGGACTACAACAAAAAACAATTACACCTAGGGAATTTTAAATAGCCAAAAAGCATTTTAATTAAGGAAAACATGATTATCACTGAAGAGGTGTATTCAAATGGCTGCCAGTTAATTTCATTTTAATGTTTGTTTCATGATTTTTTTTTTGATAAAATGTAAACAGAAAATGACTGGAAAGATCCAGATACATAAACACAAAAACAATAATAATAAATGATAAATGTCACTTAATAGCTCTACAAACCAGCTGTGCATAGCTCCAAAGTGCAGTCAATCTGATACTTGACATTCACTTAAATGAAATCAATTTAATCGTTTATTCAAATGCAATGTGGGTGTAATAATAACAATATAGAGAAACTCTAGCTAGCAGCTTGACATCATAAGGCTTTCATTAATCTAACACCATAAACAAGACCAGAAATCAAGATTAATGTCTTTCATATAGTGGCACTGCTTTGGGGAACCTGATGGAGCTTTGGCATTATGAAGAAATGGGGGCTCTGTACTGAGCAGTAATGGTGCCGTGACAAAGAAAGACTGAGCTTTACCTCCAAACAGTCGTTGAACAGAAAGAGTGTGACATGTTCTCCCCGATCGCAGGGTTTGTCTCCCAGAGCAATGGTTTCCACCCTGTGAACCAGACTCCGATGTGATGACAACAGATTGGCCTGCAGGCGCACACAAACATGCAAAAGAAAATCAGTTTCCACCTTACAAAACATTTGCAAGCTTTTCAGCAAATTACTTCATTATAAGTGACTGGTGTGCAGAAGTCTGTTCTACCAAACACAGCGCCTGATAAACATGCTGCATTTTCTGTCCCTGAGCCTGCAGATTCCTCAGAGAGCTGTTCCTGGATCAGACTCTGTTGTGTCCATTCTGCTTCAGCTCCCATGAGCTACAAAAGCCAAACTGATCCAGGAAAAGCACTCCCATCTGCGGGCGATCATTGGTTTGGCAGCCCAGTCTCTAGACGCAGCTGTTCTGGGGCGAGTCTGACAGGAGACAACATGAGCTGACTCACTCTGATCCATTTAGTATTGAGAGAAAGTTTCAGACAGCACGTCTGCATCTCTCACCGCAGAGAAAAGAGGAACTGCAGCCAACAATACAGTGTCACACTTTACCATTTACTGTTAAAATAGCATTTAATTTAGTCCACTTATAATGTTAGTCAAGGTTTCTAGCAGCAAAAACCGTCAAGTTAGTTTTACATGACCATTTAAAAACAGGCTGTTTCTGCTACTGTAGCTTTAAAATTAGAAATATACCTTTAAATAGACTATGATCTCTCTCCTATGACTGGCTATCTCTGGGTTCAACATTGTTGAATAATAAATAGGTATCAGGGAGAAAATGGACAGTGATGTGTTATGGTTCTGACTATGATGATTTCTGAATGACCTGTTTTTATGGCTTAGTTTTCATGGTCGGGGTGGTCTGGCGAGGGAGATTTGCTTGGTGAATGTTGAAGTATGCTTACATCATACTCCTATTTCAAAAGGGCAAGAAAAATCCCGTTGGTCATAATATGGTCACTTCAGTTCTTTTGGTTGGGGCGTAGAAATTATGTGAAGTTATTTGAGAGCTGACGACTTTCAGTATATAACATCTTTTATTGCAATTTGTTGGCTCAAAGACATGGAAGACTGCACTACTTGAATAAAGGCTAGTAAATGACAGAATTGGGAGAATGATTTCTTTGAACTCGACTGAGATGGGTGTAAATGTAAGACATTTCCAGAAAAGGGAAAACAAATTACTCACAGGGCAGCCGTCCACCTCATAAACAACATCAAAAATCTGCTTCTGTCCCTCGGTTTTCCTTTTATCTTCATTTATGTGGCTGTGAAAATTAAGAGAAAGAGACAAAGAAATCTTTGTATAAACGTCACAATTTTAGCACTAAAAAGCTAATTTTCGGCCGAATATTTTTGGTTGCATCATTAGTTTATTTTAAGGAAAATTTGAAATCACAGAACTTACGTCATCACTTCCTTGAGAGACTCGATGGCCTTTTCCAGGGTCACTTTATCAGGGTTGTCATCTGACGTGTGTTTTTTTATATCTATAAAGAACAAAATTCACTGTAATCATGTTTTATTTCATCAGCATACAGAGGTAAAGTATAACAAACCTGCTATTTTTTATTTTTTCATTTAATGGAAAAACATCAATTTTTAAAACTGAATCGAACAAACTCCAAAGTATCTTTTTAAACTATTTAAATCCTCTGGATTCAGACAGATTTACTGAATAGAAACAGCTCCAAGCTCGGGCTAACAGCTATATTTATGTGAATTACCATTCAACAGGAGGGCAACACTCGGCAGTCTCTGCACAGGACGAATCAAAAGCTCATCAAGTGTCTGACGACCACACTCAGGTTTAGCCTGATTAATCTGGATAACAAAATAAGAGAAAAGATGTGAATAAACAGCATTCACAAAAAATGCCCATACAAACCCACTCAAATATAGAGCAGAGGTTCAACAGATTTAGACTATTTTTTTTTTATGTTAGCTCTCAAAAAAAAAAATATCGGAGAACAGAAAACGTGCACCCTGAGTTCAAACATCTGTTAATTCGGCTATTTCTGGCCAATATATCAGTTTCTATATAAAACTGAAGTCTTTATACACACTAAAAAGAGAATGACGGTACCTTCAGGAACGCATGAAACCTCGGCTTCTGTCTCTCACATCTGACTATAGTCTCTTTGCTCATCTCAAAGAAGTTGACAAACGGTGGGTAGGCCTTCACCAGCTCTCTAGACTGAGAGAGAATTTTAAAAAATAAAGAGAGATCACAAAAGCTGCCATTCAGTCTTTGACGGTGTTGTGAGCTTCACGCCGGAGGAGGTCGAGTTCAAAGCGGCATCACACTCACATATTTCAGGATAATGTCTCCTACGCTTCTCTCTTCAGACCAGTTCATCACCAACTCCTCGAGATCCACCTGTCAAAGCACATTCATCAGCTAACAAGTTCAACACAGCCTTTACTCAGCGTTTTGGAAAGGTTATTATTATACCTTTATTCTTGTGTGCACTTCATAGATGTCTGGAATACTGCCAAAGATGGTCTTGATCTCTTCCTGAGCTAGAATGGGGCCGCCCACCTGCCCCTCTTTGTCCAGGGGGTACTTGAAGATCTTGGGGGGGGGGGTGATGAACAAGGAAATTAGATCATTAAGCAAGAATTGACCCCGAGACTCTGACCATGGGCAGGACGGTAGATATAGAATAGATAAGATCCTGAAGTTGCAAAGACTAAAGTCTCAAAACCAAAGAGATATTCTTTAATCAAAGTTAAGACTCTGCCACGCCCCCTTAAACGGCTTGTTCTAACACGCCCCCACATGTCTAGGTCACTATGTGGAAATATTTGCTTAATGCCACCTAAATGTTCACGTATAGAAAGAAGGCGTGGTTTCAGTAACCTTAGTTAGTGTTGAAGCAGCATGTCAGGAGACGCTGTGTGTTTCTAGGCGAAAGCAAAAGCACTTTATCTGGCCTTCCAAAAGTAGATGCATTTAGGAATCTTTAAGAATACTTACAACAGAACAGCAATGCATTTTTATGGACGACCGTTTCGTGAACCTATGAGAGGAGGTCATTCTGACTTTGCTAGGACAATCTGGCGCTTCGGAATCAGCTACTGTTTTGTTATTAGTTAAGTATTTGCTATTGACTGTTCAAAAGCGGAGTTTTGCACTCGGTGTGTGTTGGTGTGTGAGAGAGAGAGAGAGAGAGAGAGAGAGCGAGAGGAGAGTAGAGAGAGAGAAGAAGAGAGAGAGAGAGAGAGAGAGAGAGAGAGAAGGAGAGACTCACAGTGGAGTCAGCTGTCTTAACCGTAGCTTGTGTACTGCAAACACATACCAGCTTCATCACTGTGTCTGTCACACGACTCTGTTCCGCCTTTCGGGCTCTTTCTTTACATTTATTTTGAAAGATGAAGCTCGCGATTATGGTAAGGGGCGTTACATTTCCAACGAGTGCTTGCAGTGTTCAGCCAATCACAATGCACTGGGTCAGCTGGCCAATCAGAGCAGACTTTGTCAAAGGAGGGGGCTTTGTTGAAAATTACGTGTTTGAGAGAGGCGGGGCATAGGAGGACCTACAATAATGTTCAGTATTGGAAAAATAATGTGTTTTTTGCACATTAAAGCATGTCACATATTCTGTTACCCCAAATACACAAAATAATGATCTTTAAAAAGCATCATATGACCCCTTTAATAAAAAATAACCAAAACAGTATTAGTGAATTTTTAATTTGATCTATTTTAATTTGGATATACTTTAAAATGTAATTTATGCCTGTGATAGAAAAAAAATTGAATTTATCCAATCAAAGCAACCATTTATCCAATATTTAGTGTGATGCATACTTAAAATCATTCTAATATGATTCCAATTATTATCCTTTAAGAAACTTAAAAGAAAAATGTAACAATATTTATTTGAATTTTATATGTATATACACACACATACACCGGTGCATCTCAAGAAGATCATGAAAAAAGTTTTTTTTTTTTTTTTATACATTTCAAAAAGTTAAACATTCATATATTCTAGATTCATTACAAGTAAAACATTTCAAAAGTTTTTTTATTTTAATTTTGATGATTAGAGCTTACAGCTCATTAAAGTCAAAAGTCCAGTATCTCAAAATATTAGAATATTGACATTTGAGTTTCATTAAAGGGGGTCATATGATGCGATTTCATTTTATCCTTTCTCTTTGGAGTGTTACAAGCTCCTGGTGCATAAAGAAGATCTGTAAAGTTGCAAAGACTAAAAAATCAAATCCAAAGAGATATTCTTTATAAAAGTAAGAGTCAGCCACGCCTACCTAAAATGGTTTGTTCTAACACGCCCCCACATATCTGCCTCACTATGTGGGAAGATTTGCATAACGCCCGCCCAAATGTTCACGCAAAGAAAGAAAACATAACTTATTCTTGCTGTAGTATTGTTGCCGCTGCCCGCACATGTCCTGAAGACTTGTACTGACTTCGTTTGTGAAAGTGAAACTACTTTGTTTGGTCTTCCAAAAGAGGACGATATCCGCTTCATCATGCCTGGATCTTATTCCGTGGCTGGCTCGCTGAGAAATACTTCAACTAGTGCTGTGGATTCACCCGGTCGGCTTTCACTGCTCCTTCGCCGGACCCGCCGTTCTCCGACCCCCCGCCACAGCCTCATGCTCCTCTTTGTCCGCCCCCCCCGCTTCCTCACGCTAAGTCGGGGCCTTTTCCGCTCATGCTAGGTTAAATTTTATGCCGCTGTGTTTTTCGTTGTGAAAGAGAAACTACTTTGTTTTGGCCTTCCTTCCAAAAGAGACGATATCCGCTTCGTCATGCCTAGACCTGATCCGTGCTGGTCGCTGAGGAAAAACATCAACTTAGTGCTGTGGATCGCCAGCACATTTTATGGAGGACTGTTTACTGATGCTGGGAGAGTAACGTTAGACTAAATTGCCGGCAGTTCTGACTCACGTAAGTCCGTTTTCATTTAAAGGGTTTGCCACTGACGATTCAAACGCGAGTTTTTTGGGCAGTGTAGAATAGCTCTTGTTGTTTGTCATTTCTTTGATCATAAATGCAGACATGGTTTTATTTTTACGCGGCACGATGCAATGCAACGCGTAAAAAGACGTCACAAGTCATTATAAGCAGTAATTATGTCCCCCCACTGGATGCAACAATGCCTCTTTTGTAATGGGTTTTAATGTTTATGTCTCGTCGCTCCGGCCTGACACGGCATCAACAGTATGGTAGGGGCGTAACATTTTTCCGTCACACGCTTGAGGTATTCGGCATATCACAATGCACTGGATAGCTGACCATTCAGAGCACACTTCGCTTTTTCAGACTGATGAGCTTTGAAAAAATCGACACGTTTCAGAAAAGCGGAGCGTAGAGAAACCATGTTTTTTAACTTAAACCGCCTAAACAGTTTATTACACCAGAATACACCAATAAATGTTCTTTTTGCAGCATCATATACCCCTTTAAAATGCGCATCCCCTAAAACAGCTTAAATCCGGGTATCTCTTGTTCTTTGAAACCATAATAATGGGGAAGACTGCTGACTTGGAAATGGTCCAGAAGACGATCATCAACACCCTCCAAAAGGAGGATAAGCCACAAAAGGTCATCGCTGAAAGGGCTGGCTTTTCACAGAGTGCTGTATCAAAGCATAATAAATGCAAAGTTGACTGGAAGGAAGAAATTGGGTAGGAAAAGGTGCACAAGCAACAGGGATGACCGCATGCTTGAGAATACTGTCAAGCAAAGTCGATTCAAACACTTGGGAGAGCTTCAAAAGGAGTGGACTGAAGCTGGAGTCAGTGCAGCAAGAGTCACCACTCTCAGACGTCTTCAGGAAAAGGGCTATCAAGCCACTTCTGAAACAGAAACAACGTCAGAAGCATCTTACCTGGGCCAAGGAGAAAAAGAACTGGACTGTGGCTCAGTGCTCCAAAGTCCTCTTTTCAGATGAAAGTACATTTTGCATTTCGTTTGGAAATCAAGGTCTGGAGGAAGACTGGAGAGGCACATAATCCAAGCTGCTTGAAGTCCAGTGTGAAGTTTCTGAAGTCAGTGATGATTTGGGGTGCCGTGACGTCTGCTGGTGTTGGTCCATTGTGTTTTATCAAGTCCAAAGTCAATGCAGCCATCTACCAAGAGATTTGGGAGCACGCTATGCTTTCTTCTGCTTACAAGCTTTATGGAGATGTTGATTTACTTTTCCAGGAGGACTTTAGCACCTGCCCACAGGGCACTTCCAAGTGGTTTGCTGACCATGATATTACTGTGCTTGATTGGCCAGCCAACATGCCTGACATAAAGCCCATATGGAATCTATGGGATATTTTCAAGAAAAAGATAAGAAACAGTCGATCCAAGCTGAAGGCTCAATAGTGCCTCAGCAGTGCCACAGGCTGATCGCTTCCATGCCACACCTCACTGATGCTGGAGTTTGTGCTAAAGGAGCAAGTATTGAGTGCATAAATGAACATACTTTAAAGAACTTGAACTTTTCTGTTTTGCAAATCCTTTTTTTGATTGATCTTAGGAAATATTCTAATATTTTGAGATACTGGATTTTTGACTTTCATGAGCTGCAAGCGCTAATCATCAAAATAAATTAAAAAAACTAGGGGTGCTCCGATTGATCGGCTACCGATCATCATCGGCCGATAATCACGTTGGGATGATTGATCGGCGGTCTCTAAAAAGGCCGATCTCAAACTGATGACGCTGCCATGAGAGGTCTGGCATGACATGTAGCATCACCGTCTCAGTCTCTGTCGGCGCAGGTGAAATAATTATAAAGCTGAAGGTGAGGTACTCGCCTTCATATTTCTTCATTAGATAACTTTTAAAGTAATTTGAAAACATTGTGTGAGACGTAATTTCACAAACAGCGAGAGTGAATGACCACGCACGCGCTCTCTCAAAATAGCAAATGTCTTCAAATCGCCACATCGCGTCTGTCTATTTAGCGAGCTGCACGCTACACAGTTGACAAGAATTGTCACTTGCACAATCGAGGCAGTGTCACATCGTCACTAAAGTTTATAAATTGCATTACTTTTTAATTCTTGCCAGTGTTTAACCATTCAGCGCTCGCGCGCTCTCCTGGAGACCGTGCGCTCATGCCGACTCGCAGCGCGCACACATAATGCCAAGTTCACATACTCTTACTCTACTTCCGTTTGCATGCTATGTGGTACTATTTTTTCCTTGCTCATGTTAACGGATTAATAAAGCGCGCACACTGCACATCTTTGCTGTTCGGCAGTGCGTTCCACGAGCGGTGCGTCTGCAGCAGTGCAGAGTCTATTTTTGCTGTGCTCAAGCGCTGAATTAAAGTAACAGCGCATTTTTGCAGTAAATATGAACATGTCATGGATTGACACGAAAATGTAGTAATTACACCATAAATGCATATTATTAAAGTCTACTGTGTTTCAGTCAACACATATGGCTTTTTGGCTAGGTTTAAAGGGAAAGAGCACTTTTAGATAAACAAGGCAATAATAGATGGCACTCGTGGAGGTAGAAAAACAAAGTTCTTTATTAACGGCATGATTGCTTGTAATAAAGATTTAAATGCAAAAGGAAAGGCAGTAGAGCTGACTATTTCTGTCAATGGTAAGTTTGTGATAACGTAAGAAAAGTAGTTTAAATGTTTTGCCACTTGCTTGAGCAACTTAATATATAAATCTAGAAGTAAAAAGCATTGAATAATGTGTTGCTTATATTTATTGTTTAAACATGTCTTTGAAAGATTGTATTACTGTGTATCGTTGATCAGACCGGCAGATACTGCTTTCGTGACGCCTCAAAAACCTGATCGGAGGCACCCCTAACAAAAACCTATATCCTATAATATATATAATTTATACACACACACACACACACACTCTAATTATAGATATAATATATATATTTATATATATATATAACACACACACAAACACACACACACACATATAACATTTATATGTACACAGCTACTCCATAAACGTAATGAAGATCCAGTGGACCACAATGGAAAGGTCAAGCTATTCAGTATTGCCTGATGATCTGACTCCACTGTTCAGTGAAATTTGCTGGGCTCTGATTGCGGGCATATGATGTGGCATTTACTATGCAAGCAGACACAGAAGTATGAGTGTGTGTGTTCGTATGAGCTCCACATGTAAGGGTGCAAAGCAAAGCTCAAATGTCCATGGCATTGGTGTCCAAATCTAATTAATTTTCCCCCTACTGGTCAGAGGCACTGGTTCAGTTTGATAAGGCCACAGCCAGGTACTGTGAACTGCCACTTTCCTATGCGTGTGTATGTAAGGAGAAAGAGAACACACAAGAGACACACAGAACACAAACCTGCAGGACCGTGGCCAGGATATCAACGTAGTTGCTTTCGGTTTGGTAGAGCTCCTTGGAAACCTGCCAGCGTGCTGACTGCTTAGGAAGGGCGGGAGTTGAGCTTTTGGGAAATCTGGCATTCTCTAAAACACATAAGCAGAGATGCAGGGATGAGCAGCTGTAAATCGCACACTGTTACTTCTTATCCTCAGATATGTTTCATCCCTTTTCGAAAATCTGATTTAAAAAAAAAGTTATATAAATATGTGTCAAATTGTGCAAGGTTTCAAGTACAAATGAATGATAGAGGAATTAAAAGCAATGTTCCATGTTCAACAACAACAAAAATGTATCAAATCAATCATTCAGAGCACATTGTAAAGAGTAAAATGCACTGATGCATCAGTTAATCTTAATTCATTTCTGTTTTAAGAAAAATCATATGCATGTTTAGTAAAGCTGATGCAATTCAATTAAGTTATTTTTTTATTTTATTAATGTGTTATTGTTAAGTAAATCTAACTATTTTCTGTGGTTATCCACATTATGCCACAAATGAAATAGAATAAAGGAAAAAAAAATAAACACATAACTTACTTTTGAAGAGAAATTGACATGAGCAACCGTTTCTACATTTAGTGAAAAGACTATGTTAATGGAATAGATTAATGTTTGTATTCATCCTAAACCCTGGGCTAAAGTTACCATGAATGTCACCTGTCTGGTCTGTTTCCTTGCTGCACACAGGAGTGCTGATACGCTGCAGTGGCCTCTCTTTCTCTGATCTATTCTGTCTGGCACTCCTCCGCCTACCACTGCTCCTCCTGCGCTTGCGTTCTGCAAAAGACAGCGGCCTCACTCATCTAAAACACACTCTGACTGCTCTCCTGGTTCATCTCAGCCATGGCTGGGATCACCCTGGACCTCTGAGATCAAAGTCTGGAGAGCTTTGGAACACTCACATAATGCAGTTGGAATTTTGCTACATTTTCAGATAACCAAACCAGTTTTTTCTTTTCTGAAAACTGAAGGTTAGAACATTTTCTGTTTGTTTGACTAACCCATGGAAGACATGGGGAGTGTTCTATTATTTGGTTGCTAGTCACACGTCATATCAGATCATTCATTTTACCTCCGCTGGACTTGCAGGTGTCAGGTGTGTTGGAGATGTCCAGCAGGGAGCCCATGGAGAGGGAGTGTTCAGCCGAGGGTCTTTTGCGTGGTGGGAAGGGAGAAATCTCGGTCTCCTTGGTGAGCTGAGCCAAAGTTTCTCTAAGACGGCGACGTTTGCGGCCACTGTTGGGTGTTGTGAGAGACAGCAGAGACACGGCCATCTTCATCGCAGGACTCTCAGGCTAAGAGGAAGACACAGTGACAACAGATATGAGTGTTTTGCTTTTTATGAAGCTGTAAAATCAATTACATTTCTTTACTAAACTTGATTACATATTTGAACTGTATTCAGAAGACCAACTACTGAAAACAAACAAACACATTATTACTATCAGTGAGGAAATTACGTAGGGAACGAATCTGACATTAAAACTTTTCCTCTTATTTTCGACTAATTTTTTAAAACCTTAAAAAAAGAATGATCCCTTTTATGAAATGCATCATGGGATACTTTTTTAAACTATACTTAAGGAATAAGGTCCATAATTTTTTCCTTTTTAACATTATTATGCAGGGGGAAAAAAAGTAAAATATAGTTTGCTTTTTAGTTTACTTCCGCAACGCAAATGCTGTCATTTTCCTGGTTACCTCACCTTTTCGTAAGAGTACATGGTTTCCCCAGCACGGGCGTCCATTTGTATACTGCCCCAAAACCACTACAGAAAGACACAGAATGAGAAATAAAATGAGAAGTTAATATACATTAATTTAAAATACTTCAGCTGAACCTTTTACTGACACCTTTAAAGGGGTCATATGATGTTGCTAAAAATGATGTATTCATTTTTATGGTTTGTTATTTTGTAGTTGTTAAACAGGTTTATGTGGTTTAAGGTAAAAAAAAAAACACATTATTTTCCACATACTGACATTATTGTTGCTCCTATATGCCCCGCCTTTATGAAACGCGTCGATTTTTACAAAGCTCATCGTTCTGAAAAGCGAGGTGTGCTGTGATTGGCCAGCTATCCAGTGTGTTGTGATGGCGATACTCAAGAGTGTCTTGCCAAAATACACCAGACTGGCCTTGCAAAGTTGGAACTGCCCCACTTTATAGAACAGCCTTTGAGCACAGACCCATTGTAGGCTACTCTGCAGGTTCAGGAAACAGTCCTCCATAAAATGCGTCACACACTGCGGGCTAGAGTGAGCGGTGGCCGGCGGGCTTGAGAAGTTTTGTAAAACTTATGGTGGACCCCCAAGAAAAATGGTTCCCAAACTTTTTGACTCCAACACTTTGCCCAAGACAATATTAGTGCTGCTAATATGTACCTTTAGTACATTTGTTGTAATAAAAATAAACTAAAAAAAGGATGTCAGTTAAGATCATGTTAATACAACTATATTTAAATCATTTTAAGACTCATTGAGGCCCCTATGGAAGTCAGATCCCATTTTAAAAGCCCTGGCAAAAAACCATAACCAAATAGATAGCTGGCTTTTTCAGGGTTTCTGCAAGTTTTATGAAGGCAGATTTAAGATTTTAAGAACTTTGTAAGAGCAAGTAAAGAAAATTTAAGAAATAAATTGAAGGAACATTATACATCATTATGTTCTCTAAATGTAAATGTCATTTCTCTATTGTCATAGAGTGAGCGGCGCCCGGCGGGCTTGAGAACGGCGCAGCCGGTGGATTCGACGAAGGAGCGGCCGGCGGGCTTGCGGCAATCACATCTGACGACCCCGGGCTGGACTCCACTTCGTCCACGGTGAAAGCCAATCCGGCGATCCACAGCGCGAAGTTGATGTATTCCCTCAGCGACCAGCACGGATCAGCTTTAGGCATGACGAAGCGGATATCGTCCTCTTTTGGAAGGCCAAACAAAGTAGTTTTGCTTTCCCAACGAAACACACAGCATCTCCACAACAAGGCGGCGGCAACAACAATACTACAGCGAGAATAAAAGTTATGCTTTCTTTCTTTGCGTGAACATTTGGGCAGTGTTACGCAAATGTTCCCACATCGTGACGTAGACATGTGGGGGCGTGTTTAAACAAGACATTTTAGGTAGGCGTGGTTGAGTCTTAACTTTTATAAAGAATATCTCTTTGGATTTGAGACTTTAGTCTTTGCAACTTTACAGATCTTCTTTATGCACCAAGAGCTCGTAACACTTCAAAGAGAAAGGAAAAAATGAAATCGCATCATATGACCCCTTTAAATAAATTCTGATGCATTTATGATCGTAACTGAGCTGACGTGTGCCAAAAAAAGACTCCCACTCCTCACAACCTACTAGATAACGAACTACAGACAGGAAGCAGTGTAAAATAACAGTGTTTTTTTTTTAACACTATTATTAAGGACCCACACAAAGCCCAGTGTGTGTTTCTGTGTGTGTGCTTTAGAGTTTAAGTCAAGTTCATACCTCCTGCTTCACTACATAGAGTCTTTTGGAGGGAGTAAAGGGCAGTTCTTTAATGGAGTTCTCCTCAACTACCAAGTGAGTGCACCTTTCATCACCCACCGCCTGGAACCGTCCACCTGGACAAAACAAGCAGAACACGCTCCTTTAAAAATCCCCCTCAAGCAGAAGTCAGGGGTCATTTGCTTGAACGGAGAAGGTATAGCAATAAAATACAGAAGTATATCCTGGGGTCAACATCTCAGACGAATAAGAGTGAAAGGCTTTGGTTAATCGAGAATTATTTCAAAGCATGAAATGTTTCAGACTCGTTTCAGAAAGGACACTAATACATGAGAGTAGCAGTTCAATACCATGTTTCTGCGTCCTCTCCTCCATGTTGGTTCTCTCCTCTTCAGAGAAGCCCAGAAAGCTCAGCACGCAATCCTGGAATGGAGGAACTTTAAACTCGGTGCGGAACTCCTCGTTACCTGCATGGAAATTACTAAAGCAAAATAAAAAAATGATCAGACACACCACAAGACCAAAATATGCTATCCAAAAAACTAATAATCTGAACATAGTTTGGGAAGTTTCTGAAGACAATTCTAACTAAAAAAAGTTGAGCAGTGTAATTTTGTTTTGTCACAATTCTATTGGTGCAACTTGACATGCGGCACAGACGCTATACAACTAACCTTTAAAGTCAATTAATTTTACTTCTACAATAACAACCTATTTAGCATCAGATCATTTTTTTTTTTTTTTTACTTAAAAAGCAGCACATTTTATAATCCCCTTGGGAGGGGGCCATTTTGTTAAATCTAAAGACAGCTTCATGTTTACAGATGCATTTATACTTTATATAGCGTAATATTATTATTAATTAATTTTAATATTTGCATTCATAATATTAAGATGTGCTGTTTGCAAATTAAATTATTGGATAAATTAAATCATTACTGTATTTAAGAAAGAGCTAATTATTGAAAATACTAATTTTGTATAACAATTGTTTTCTCTAATGATGTTCGATGCACAAACATAACTTTAATGGCTCTAAAAAAATTATTTTTGTAAAACTTATGGTGGACCCCCAAGAACAATGGTTCCCAAACTTTTTGACTCCAACACTTTGCCCAAGACAATATTGACAATATTAGTGCTGCTAATATGTATCTTTAGTACATTTGTTGTAATAAAAATAAACTAAAAAAAGGATGTCAGTTAAGATCATGTTAATACAACTATATTTAAATCATTTTAAGACTCATTGAGGCCCCTATGGAAGTCAGATCCCATTTTAAAAGCCCTGGCAAAAAACCATAACCAAATAGATAGCTGGCTTTTTCAGGGTTTCTGCAAGTTTTATGAAGGCAAATTTAAGATTTTAAGAACTTTGTAAGAGCAAGTAAAGAAAATGTAAGAAATAAATTGAAGGAACATTATACGTCATTATGTTCTCTAAATGTAAATGTCAAAATGAACTGTATATTAACAACATAAGTTTGAAAATACAACTTCCAACTGATCTCAATTACTTTTTAATACATGCTTTAGGCTTGAATACCTCTGTTACCAACCACTAGAATAAGAACATATCTTGCGGTACTTACTGATCACATAAAAAAAAAAAAAGATTCTTAAATCAAGATCAATTTAAGAAGCAAAATGGCATAAGACTTCTTTTCTGTCAAAATGTGAGTTTATGATGAAAAAGAACAAACATTTATTTGAGAAAAACAACTTAATTCAAAGGGAAAATAAGTTTTCACATTCCATTTACAGATATATGCTCATCAAAAACTCAATTTTGTTCAGTTTCTCAGAAAACAAGACTTCATATCTTCATTTTGCTTCTCAAGTAAATGTATCTTGATTTAAAGACATTTAGATATTTGTATTGGAAAACAAGACAAAAACTGATGAAGGCATTATTAGTTTTTATCAATTCAAGATATTCTGCTCTGATTTAAGACCTTGTAAAGGCCTTAATTTGTGAACAGGTGAATTAAGACTTTTTAAGACCTGCAGAAACTCTGTTGTTGGTCAACAATAACCAGTAGCCTGTGCAACGAAGGTAACATCGTTCAAAAAGGAGCCATTTCAGAGGAAGAGCAAATTGCATTTTGCCGAAAGATTACAAATCTTTTCCCCTACGGAATAGCGTGCACTGATGCACCATGGACAATAACACCAGAAACAAGGACAGTACAAGGTCAATTTTGATTTCGAATTGACTTTAAGTCGGTCTCCATTAAGTCTGGTGAACGCAGAGGGGATGAGAATGAAAGAAAAATCCCTTCAGTCAACATCCAGCCAACGGTGGCAGGTCATTAATGTGAAAGGTCAGGTTCAGTGTTCAACACGTGTGGAAAATGTCACAACCCGAGTGCAGCGGAAACCGTTTTTAATATGGAAACGGTGAGGCGTGCACACCAGCGGCTGGACATTACAGCCTCATCATTCACACTTTTTACTCCTCTACACTCATACAGTGAGGGGGATTGATGCAAGGGGTAGTTTTATGCCTCACACACACACACTATCTTACATGTCATCTCTGTGCTCCCATGCCTTGTGTATCCACTCAGGGGTGAGGATGGGTGTGCCCATGCAGACTGCCAGCTAAAAAGAAAAAGAGAAAAAGCAGTGAATAGCATCTGGAGGGAAGAGATCCTCTCACCAAAACCTGGTGCGTGCATTATGCATGAGACTAATGAAGGATTCAGCCCAATTCAGCACGCTGTGAGGAGAGATGCATGAGAACTGTTTTAATCAAACCCCTCTAAATAACACAGACACATCAGCTGCAGACAGTAGACCCTGTTACGGAGAGCACACCTGGGGTTGGAGGAACCACCAGGAAATAGCCATCACTGACTAAAAGACAAAAGACTCTTAATCTAGACTGATTTTTAAGAATTAATATATTATTAATGAGAAAATAAAGGTCAATCATTTAACAGTTTTGGTGACTGACTTTCTTCATACACAAAAGACTACAAAGGTTTCTGGGATTCGAAAGTGAGATGGAATTTAACCAAACTCTACTCTTCATTGCATGCCAATATTACAGAAAAAAACTGGAAAAATTGAGAAAATGTCTATAGACTATGTATTAAGAATTTTTCTATTTCATTAATATATTTGAAAATGTAATTTATTCTTATTCCTATGATGGCAAAGCTGAATTTCAGCCTTTACTTTAGTTTTTTTAGTGTCACATGATCCTTCAGAAATCTGTTTAATATGCCGATTTACTACTCAAGAAACATTTCTTATTATTATCTACGCTGAAAACAGTTGTGCAGCTTCATATTTTAAGCCCCCCAGACCTGATGCTTACCATTAACATTATGAATGCATTTACTGTCACACTTGATCAATTTAATGCATCCTTGCTGGACAAAAGTATTAATTTCCATAAAAATAAATAAATAAATAAATAAATCTTACCAACCCCTAAACTTTATACACATTACAGTCCATGCTACAAGGACCTCAAACAAAAGAATTTTCAAAACAGTTCCTTAAACTGATTTTCATCCACAATATCAAAAAGCACATTTTATACATCTGTGTATTACATGCACATATACTGTCCTTTACACTTTTATGCATATATATATTTCGCTCTCCTGTAGAGCGCAGAGCGAAGGGTTTAACTCATCTTTTACACTGGTGGATATGGTGGAGTAAATAAGTGATTTGATTTGATATGTGGCAGCATAGTGCCATTACAGCAGGGTGAGTCAGAAAGAATTTCACAACTGAAAACCTGTTTTTTTATTTTTTTCCCTGCCGATTCACTATACACAAAAATCAGTGGCTAGTAAGGATGATGTATACATGTGGATGCGGTGGATACATACCCTGTACTTTTCACCATGTGTTGAACGGGCGATGAGGTGTGTGACTTTAGTACTGTCAAAGTCTTTTCGGATGGTGCCACCCATGTGATGGACGAGATTTACCAGGGTAACCTGAAGAAAAGCACAGTTAATTAGAGCAAGTAATCTGACAGTGATACTATGGGCTGTTTTTGAGTCAGACAAGTGGACGTGCAGAACTCACCACTTCATCTTTTTTACGGAATCCGGTGAAGCAGAGAGACAAGTTGAGCATGGTCATAGAGTAGAGAGGCCTGGAGGAGAACGGCAGAGGCTACAGACGAGGACATGGAGAATATCATTAATATGCATCAAATCAGAGCATGCACATAAACATTTTTTTAAAACGGATTGAAAACCTCCAGATCACGCTACAAGTAGGTTTTATCAATCAAAACAGAAGGTCATCTGCATATAGAAGTCTTAAAGGTACAGTTACAGAAATGAATTACAACCAATGTTCAATGCAATGCGTTGCATCGCGCCGCGTAAACATAAAACCATGTCTGCATTTGTGATCGGAGAAATGACAAACAACAAGCGCTACTCTACACTGCTCAAAACTCACGTTTGAATCATCAGTGGCAAATTCTTTATATATAAAAAAACTTACTTACAGGCTGTGAGTCAGAACAGCCGGCATTGTAGTCTACTCTACCAGGATCAGGAAACAGTCCTCCATAAAATGTGCTGCACACATCGGGATATTTGGGTTAAACTGTTCTGGAAACAGTGTTGTAAATACAACTTAACCAGATTTCTTGTCGTGTCCTTTTTTGGAAGGCCAAACAAAGTAGTTTCACTTTCACAACGAAACACAGTGTCACAAACGGCGGCCTTGAGTGAGTGGCGGCCTGCGGGCTTGAGTGAGCGGCGGCCGGCGGCTAGAGTGAGCGAAGGCCAGCAGCTAGAGTGAGAGGTGGCCGGCGGATTCAATGAAGGAGTGGCCGGCGGGCTAACGCCAACCACATGTGACGACCCCGGGCTGGACTCCGCTTAGTCCACGGTGAAAGCCGATCCGGCGTTTTCATCTTTCCCCCCCCCCCTCCCCCACGGCGATCCACAGCGCGAAGTTGATGATGTATTTCCTCGGTGACCAGCACGGATCAGCTCTAGGCATGACGAAGCAGACATCATCCTCTTTTGGAAGGCCAAACAAAGTAGTCGCTTTCACAACGAAACACAGCGTCACACACGACATGGCGGCAGCGGCAACAATACTACAGAGAGAATAAAAGTTACGCCTTCTTTCTTTGCGTGAACATTTGGGCGGCGTTATGCAAATCTTCCCACATCGTGATGTAGACATGTGGGGGCGTGTTAGAACGAGCCATTTTAGGTAGGCGTGGTTGACTCTATAAGAATATCTCTTTGGATTTGAGACTTTAGTCTTTGCAACTTTACAGATCTTCTTTATGCACCAAGAGCTGATAACACTTCAAAGAGAAAGAAAAAATTTAAAATCGCATCATATGACCTTTAACACACCACCTTGATTTCTCACTGGTGTGGAGTGTTGTGTAGTCGTATCTATATTTTAGTGTTCGTCCAACTTAATCTTTCTGTCTGGTACCAATCGCTGGCCAGCCAAGTGTTCATTTCACTTTGGAATATCTGAGGGAGTCAAGCAGACACTCCTGCGTACACTCAGATAAGCCAGCAACATTTTTCAGGCTTTACAGGAGCAATCAAAGCTGCTTACGAATCCGTTTCAGTTGGAAAAACAACTTTATTTCAACAGACTTTTACTCAACCCATGACGGCATAGTAGTATCAAACTCTTTCACCGCCTCAGGGGGAAAAAAAAAAGCCGCGAGATGGCTGTGATTCTGTGTGTGCTTGCGCTGTTTTATTTCAGGTTTTACCTCTCCCTTACTGGCGCAGTGCATCACAGCAGGAGGCCCCAGGATACGGTTGTCATTCTTGTACAGGAAGCTGTATTCGGGAGCCTGGAAGTCTTTCAACACAAACACCGTCTCGAACTCGCAGTTCTCGCCATCACCAAAATCTCTGACATTGTCAGTCTTGATATAGGGGGTGTTTATATCCTAATAGGGATGAAGAGGAAAATTCATAACTAAAAAAAAAATGAAGATGACAATGAGAACATCAATAAACACATTAGCTGGATTGTGATTAGAATTTCTCTCCTTTCAGAGATCTCTCTTTTGGTAAAAGGGATCTCAGAGATGTTAAAGTGTTCTGACAGATGATACGCTGGAGAAAGACAGCAGTCATCTGTCAAATGTACAAACACAAGTGTCAGTTCAGGACGGTTCACACAGGACAGTTAGACGATACAGTATGAAACCAATCACATTGTATCCGCCAATATAGGATATTTACTTGTACATGTTCATTTCTGCCTATTTTTATTTTCTTTGCCATTATCAAGCACTCAATCTTTTTTTAATACTAAAAGTTCTAAAGCCAAACAAAATGAGTACATTTTACATATATTAAATATTTAAAAATGTTATATGTTTGTAATTTATATTGAAAAAATTAATCCTTCTATTCAGTTAAAGACACATTAAATTGATCAAAAGAGACAGTAAAGACATAATAATGTTACAAAAGATGTCTTTTTCAAATAAATGCTCTTCTTTTTAACTTTCTATTCATCAAATAAAATACAAACAATATTATTAGTTGTCCACAAAATTAAACAGACAAAAGCTATTTTCAACATTAATGAGAAATGTTTCGTTAGCAGCAAATCAGACTGATTTCTGAAGAATCATGTGACGAATTATAAATTATAACAACACCTTGGCAATTGAATCGCCATTGGCTAGTATTTTTTTTTAGTTTACTCGCCAGACTGATATACTGTATATGTTTGTAAAATGGCACAGCTTTTTTAATATCTGAAAGTACACTCTTAATATCAGTAAGTCAAGCTTTATAATATGATAATCAAGTATTATTTTAAGATAGAACTTTAGTAATTAGAATTACAACTTGATAACCATCTATGAATGCATATTAGTCATTTTAACTAAACTTAGGACTGGTGGTGGTGCTTTTTGGTCATTCAGTGTTTCTGTAAAAAAATTTGGGGAAAAACTAACAAAAATACTGATGAGATAATAATTATACGAATTCTACTAATAAGAACAATATAAAAACGCACAAAGGATTAATGAGCTACTGGATTCATAAATATAAATCATGTTGTGTGCGTTCACTCGAACTGATTCGCTGAAATCAAAAACAGGGACGATAATAGGTGAGCGCCAGCCAATGAGACTTCCGTTTGCGCATTCGTCCGCCCCCTACCGCGAGCAAGTTGAAAAGCTGAATAATTCCAAAGGAACTCTGTTATTTTTACAGGAAAATACAACAAAGTATATTGTTTACATGTAGCGCGTCAATGGACCCTTTTCACAAGACTGTGATGACGCGTTTAACGGTCATCAGCATCGTAAATCCTCGAAAGTTTTTCATATTTGTATTTTTTTTAAAAAGTGTATGTACATTTAAAACACTATTCTTTGTATTATATCACCTTTGCATCAAATTACAAAAAAAACAGTTAACGCTAATGCGAGGGTGTTTCTAATGCAGAGTCTATGGGAGGGACGGTAAATTTGACATCGTTCTCTCTGCTGACTGCCGTTATCAGTCTCTCTCTATTTATTTATTTATGAACGTGTACGAAAACACTATCGTGGAGTTTTCTTTGATATTTGAGCAAATGGGAAGCCAAAAAAATCTATTTGTGGTGCTCTCCCATTCACTGCTATTCAAGTTAACCCAACTATGACGACTTCCGCTGCTGAGAAACCCGGAAATGTGAAAAGGGTCCATTCTCTCTCTCTCTCTCTGCGTGTGTGTGAGACAAAGCGACGGCGAGTCGTGCGCCTTCACACTAGAGTTTACGGTACGTCAAATACAGGTGCGCTGCGCATCCATTGAGATGAAAAATAGCACAGAACGCTTGACGGAGAGCGAAACTCTGAAGCGCTCAGTCAGAGTGTTCGGCGAGTGAAAATATATCCGTGCTAAACTTATACTTAGCCTCACACACTGGTGAGTAAAATCTGAGAATTTATTAGCCATTGGCTAATATTAGACATCATTTAGTCGCCCAGAGTGAAGATTTAGTTGCATATGCGAGTGATTTACTCGCAATGTACATGGTCTTAATATTCTGTTACAATACTACTTTTTTGAACTGCATTTTAATCAAATGTATCCCAGGTGAGCATTCGAAAGAACATGTCCGCTGTGAACAGCCTGTTTTTTTAAGGGAACTGAAGGGAGATCTGTTAGTGCAGAAATTTCCATTATTCCTGTCATTTGATTATAATTGTCATTTAAATTACTATTCCGTGACTTACCTGTATGTTAAAATAAAGATTAAAAGAAAACAAAATGAAACATGAAATTAAAACAGGGTTGATTACATAACTGATTGAAATACAGTAATTCTTAATTAAATGGATTAAAGGCCACCTGCTGGACAAACACAGAACAAGTTGTTAGAACACACTGTTAGAACTTAGTCCAGACCACCAGTGTGAGTGAGTTTGATATTAAACAGCACAGTGCCACACCGAATCCCCCCTTAAAACACCATGCTGCAAATCCCCCGGTGCTCTCAAGCATGCAAAGATTCCGGGTGCCGAGACGTACCATATTGACTATAGATTTTATCAATTTCTCATGCGCCTCTGTGCCCGGCTGCCCTTCTTTAATCTTTACCACTGGGACTTCCATTATTGTGATGGCCTGTAAAAATGAAGAATTGACGTCAACCTGGCAACCTAAAGCTGATAAATTTCCCAGGCTGGAGGGCCTTACAACCTGTCAGAACCGAGATGAGAACTTCAAACAAATGTCAAGAAAAGTCCAGGAGGAGGTTCTGCTATGTTAAGTTGCGTAAGAGCAGGGAGAATAGATTACTAAAAGAAGCAGCTACATCTGAAGTCTTCTCACATCATGTCAAGGGCAAAGAGAGGAGACTTTCAGGAACATCCCCATCCTCCCCCAAGCACTACATGTGAAGTTTGCATCCCGAATCCACACACATTTAACCTCATTTATCAAGCTCTGTGCCTAAATGCCCCATCACTGACCTGCGTTCCCTCCAAACACAACTGTCAGAGCAAATGAAGGAACATTCATAACCTTTCTTTCGTCAGTTAACTCCCAACAGCCACATACCACATGTCAGTGTAAGAATGTGGAGCATGGAATCCAGTTCAGAATCAGAGAGAACGCGGTCCTCAAAAGCTGCTGGTTCAAGCTACTGACACACTTGGCCAAATTCTGCATCTGTCCTGGACTCAAACAGCTCAATCAGATATTTCATCAAATGAAACAAAGACCTACTAAATGTCTACTGTTGTATAATAATCATAAAAACATACAGCATAATAAGACGAAGAAGAAACATTTGTGTGACAAGTGGCATTTCATCATAAGAAGAAGCCCAATTTATCACTGCATGACAAAAACAAATAAATAAATGAATTAAAAACAGCAAAACAATTCCATTGTCATAGGCACATATGGAAATATTTTTAATTAAAATGTACCCATCATTAGCGGGTGCTATAGCAACTGCTAAAATGAATACACTGCTGTCAAATTTTGGGGACAAAAGGAGTTTTGGGGGGGAAAACATTATTATTGAGCAAACATGCATTAAACTGATCAAAAGTAAAGACAGTAAAGACTTTTATATTGTTACAAAACATATTTGAAAATAAAAGTTATTCTTTTGAACTTTTGGTTCAAAAATATTATAATTGCTCAACATTAATATTAATAAGAAATCACCAAATCAGCATATTAGAGTGATTTCTGAGGGATTATGAGACACTGAAGACTGGAGTAATGATACAGAAAATTCAGCTTTGCGTCACAGGAATAAAATACATTTTAAAAATATTCAAACAGAAAACAATTACTTTTAAATGTAACATATCACAATTATGTTTTCACTGTATTTTTGATCAAATAAATGCAGCCTTGGTAAGCAGAAGAGAACATTTTAAAAATTGTACTGACCCCAAACTTTTAAACGGTAGTGGTAATGCCAAATGTAACCCCATCGATTTGTAGTTCAGGTAAACTTTAATCAGTCAAGGACAGAAGCGTTTTATAATTTAAAAACTACTGTTTTATATTTACATATTTATTTTTTTATGCACGTCAGCAGCAAGATTTCTGTCTTCAAGGAGAAAAGTCACACAATTAACAAGAAGCTAAGATATTTAAGGTTAATTAAACTACTGTTTTAATTTCAGCTTTAATTTAATTTTAAGAACACAAGCAAGACATACAAATACTCTAGACCATCCTTAAAATTCAGTAAAAAAATAGTTTCAGTCAGGCAAATGGAAGGTTTGCATTTGTATCTTTTGTGTACTAAGCACTAAGCTATGGAAGCTATTTCTGCCAATGAATATTATAAGTTTAATGTATTTATTAATAAATAATAGCTATTTTTTTGTGAAAGGTTATGCGAGTTTATATCTAGCAATGTGAATTTATTTCTCAGGGAATGGGACTTTGTCTCGACAATTGCGAGTTTATATCAGGCAAATTGGATCAACAACAGGTAATTAATCCTTAATAATAGTAATAGGTATAAATATATATATATTACTTCTGCCTCTTTTTTAACTCGCAATTGGGAGTTTGTATCACGCAATTATGAGAAAAAAAGTCATGAGATTGTGCAGAATATAAGTCGCCAATTACCTTTTTATGTTTTATTCACGAGGTTGGCGGAGAGACAGGCTCCATTACTAAGCTGACCAACACAAAATAACTTCCTTCCTGTTAGCAAACTGATTACTTTTAATCAGATTAGAAGATTTTGAAACTTTTCTTCTCCAGCTGAACTCACAATGAACTTGAAATACTTCAGAAGGGTCTGATATATTCTTTTACCTCATTAATGTAGCTCATCTAGCTTCAGTGCAAATCTATATAAAGCTCAATATATATAAGCTCAACTCTCTTCTTTGGTACCTGAAGAGCTTTTTCAAGTTCTGCAATGTTGCCGGCCTCCCCCACCAACACCACTCTCGTCTCAACTTTGGGCAATACATCTGAAAAAAAGAAAGAAAAGAGAGTTACAAAAGACCACAGGCAAAGGTGAATCTCTATGGAAATAGACAAAATAGAGTGGGAGAAAATAACCTTTTTTGTTATGTTTGTGCTCAGTAAAACGGTCCACCACATGGAACTGTCAGTTGATATAAGGTTGATCGAGATGGAGGGCGGTTCACTTACCCTCTGTCTCGTCTGCATGTAGACCCATGAAAAATTGCTCCTTTGAGGTCTCGGCCATCCGGGAGTCGTATACGGAGGAGTCCACCAGCAGGCTGTGGCCCGGCCCTAAAGTAACTATGCTGCTGTCAGCCATGGCACTGTGACAAGGGGTGGTGACCCAGTCCTGTCCACAATATCACAAGCTGGAGGAGTGAACAAGGGCGGCAGAGAAATAAGAGACAAACAGTTGAGTTTCTAAGAGGGAATGATCAAGGTTAAAGGAAGGAGAGAATCTCTCGCGCTATATATTCTATATATATTAAATATATATATAGTATTGAGAGCGGAGAATAATCTATAGAACGAGAGAGAGAATACTACTATAGATGAGAGAGAGAAATGCAGATATCTATAGAATATATAGTTGTATAATGAGAGCCGAGAATAATATATATCGAGAGAGAGCGAGAAAATGGAGTAATTTAGAGTAATATATATATATTCTCTCTCTCTCTTATATATATATTATGCTCTCTCTCTCATATTATTATAGATATGCTCTCTCCTCTCTCGTTATAGTATATCTCTCTCTCGATCGTCTCTCTTATCACGATTAGTATATATATATTAAAAATATATATAATGATTATATTATATAATACTAATATAGCACTCTCAATTTCAATTTTCAATCAATTTCAATTTAAGAGGTGCTTTATGGTATAACAAAAAAATTATACGATTTTGTATTGCCAAAGCAATTGCAGGCGGGACGTGCTTAACAAATAGGTACACCATGTATTAACAGAAAAGAAAAAGGAATAACGTAATGAGATAGAAATATTAAGCATGCTTAGTGCAAAATGAATGTAAGGCATATAAACTAGAAAATACAAAAATAAAATAAGGGTATTTTGAATAGTCTACAGAAAGCAAAAATATACATCTAAGTATATAAGTAATATATAAAAGATTTTGACCAATGGCACCGCAAGGACTATTATACAAACTTAGAAAGGGGCATAGGAGGTAAAACCTATGAACCCTTATCGAAACCAATTGTACACTGAAAGTCAATGTGGCATAAAAATCACAGCACCAAAAGTACGAGGTATCATTTCCCAGTTTATTTAGCAGGGGGTTCGAGCAGGGCTGCTGCTTAAGCCCACGGTATTTAACATCTACATAATGAAGACTGGCGAGCAGTTGGAGCGGATTGCGAGCCCTGGCCTCCCCTACACAAATCACAGATCAAGATGCCGCTGTATGCAGACGATCGGCTTCTGCTGTTCTCCACTCACACGCTTACAGCCAGACCTGGACCTGCTCCAGCACTATGCAAGGCCTGGGCGTCTGACAGTCAACTGAAGAAACCAGAATTAGAGCTTCTCAGAAAAGATACAGATCCCAGGAACACAAAAACACTTTACATTAGGCTATAAGCAGAACACACATACCTCACCCTCTAATTTACGGGGTTTGAAAATCCCTCCACGGCACGGGACACTTTAATGTTACACTAGCTGTGAAATGAACACTGACGTCTTATTAAAGCAGCAGCGACGGCCTTCTACGCCACTCAACCATTGGCAATGTCCTATAGAAATCCATATTAGACTTTTGGCTGACACATATCTTGTATGGAGAATCAGTAATGGAGCTAATTGTTTGTGGGGTCCAATGACAAATCCCAATCAAGATTTCACCCTAATGGGAAAAACATCCGATTGAGACCCTGAATGCAGAACTCTGTAAAAATATATTACATGTGTACCGGCACACAACAAATAACGCATGCTGGGCAGAATTAGGCAAATATCCTCTATTCATAAAGATACAAAAAAGGGCAATTAAACTCTGGAAACATCTGAAGCTCAGTGACCACCAATCATATCATTATAAAGCCCTGCAAAACCAAGAGATGAGCAAAGAAAGCAAAACCCTCCCTCAACTGATCCAGAGCTTCAGTCCTGATGCTTCACTAACATCTCCTGCTGCTCTGAATCACAACATCAGAATCAGTCAGATTACTGCACAGATCAAACAGAGCTACATCACTCACTGGCAAACCCAAACACAACAACAGAGTAAAGTGCAATGCTATCTGGCCCTAAAGAGAGAATACAGTATGGCAGAGTATCTGTACACAGTGTCAGATAAGAAACTGAGAGGCACGTTGACCAGATACAGACTCAGCGGACACAAGCTGATGATAGAGACGGGCAGACACAGAAAAACACAGCTGCCACCGGAGCAGAGACTGTGTTCACACTGTGATCTGAATCAGATGGAAACAGAACTGCAATTCCTAACAGAATGCCCCAAATACACAGATATACGGACAGTGTTCTATGATAAAATACAGCAGATCCATCAGACATTTAAAACTCTTTCAAACCAGGAGAAAGTGGCGTATCTGTTAGGAAAACAGAAGAACTGCTGTGTGTTTGCTGCTCAAAATGTGTCTGCCTGTCACCACAGAAGAAAACACACTCAGCCTGCCCTGATCTGATGATTCCAGCACAGCTACATTATATTATGCCAAATTACTGTATTATATTATGTAGCGAATCAGCTCATGGGGAAATATGAATGATTAACCATAACTAGTTATAATTAATTATAAATATTTAGATCTGCTGTAAGCATTCATTTGACCTCTCAGGGTCAACGGTCTGTTAATGCTATGAATGTTAATTTCCTGGTTAAGGAAATAACTTCTTACTGTACAATTCTATAAGTTCGTAACGTAAATCTGCATGATCAGTGACTCCTGTTATCAGTAAACAATGAACACATCAAGTGTGATACAAGTAAGGTTTTATTAACTACATAAACACAAACTAGTCTAACATACACCTACACACACACATAAACTCGGTCTAACATCATACATACACCATAAACTGGTCTAAAACATGCACATACACACACACACAAAACACACACATACAGTTGGATAGGAAAGGGTTAAGTTTACCTCAGCATAGAAAGAGCATAAAGGATGAATTTGATGGAAACACTTGATATTCAGCCGATCTACAGTCTGAAGGAAACATCAGTTTCTTAGTTCAAACATACCTTTGTAAAAAGGTGCAAATGATAATTAATGTATCAATTAATAAGACTACGTTTGATACTTGCTAGTCTCGGCGGGTCTGAAAAGAGATTCCTGATTGCAAATCTTAAGGTCCAAGATCTTGCTGAAATTAGTTGATGAGAAGAACCAGTTTGAGTCAGTGTTACTTGGTGAATGGAAAGGACTAGGCCGAAGAAAGACCTGGCACAAATGCTTTGGTATCCTGAAACGTTTTCTCACATCATCTTAGCTTCGACCGAACCACCGACTGGAGCGGGTCACATGAAGTGTGGCCTTTAAAACCTGCAAAGATTCACGCCTCTCAAGAAGGACTTGTCCAATGAGGAAGTCCGGAATCACAAGTGGGAGTTCTGAGATACTGGGGAGTTTTTATGGCCCTTTGTCTCTAAGCATGGTAATTTGCATATGTAATTCGCTTGGGTGTTGAGGCACAAATTAGTAAAAAATTCTTAGAACATCAATATGTTGCATAGATATCAGCATATAATATACACGCTTGTTTCGATCATAAGAAGGCGAATTAATAGATACTAAACATGGTAGAGTTACTTATATGAATGAGTGGTTTATCGTAAGCATGACTAAAAATAGTCTATAATACAACAGATTAAATACAACACATCAATAATATACACAATGGCCTGAAGAAAAAGGGTGTTCATTCAAAGAAGGTTTTCCTATGGAATACTAAACGGTGTGAGTCTGCTGGGAGCACACGAATTGGTTACTCTCAATAAAATTCCTGGAGGGTATAAAAACCAGTGATTATGATTAGTTGTCATGGTGACCCGGAGGCCTGTGCTGACTTTCTGAGGTGTGAGGTGCACTCGGGGGGAAGGGTCCAAGACCCTCTGTAATTGGCCATTGGTTAAGTGGAGGGGGAGGAGTTTAGATCTATTGTTAAATATAACAAACAAAGTTGGTGTAGATGGTCCAACTGCTAAAGTACTTAGATGTTATTTTGCTTCGTAACTATGTCTACCCCTTATTTTATTGGTATTTCTAGTTTATTTACTACATACATTAGTAATCGCACTACTAGATTAATACTTTTATAGTTATTATTATTCTTTCTTCGGTTAATACATGTGTGTACTATTGTAAGCAGTCCAGCTGCAATTGGTTGGCATACAAATGTATAATTTTGTCTGCCAATAAAGCACTCTTAAAGTGAATATATAGAAACACACACACACAACTCCTCGCGAAATATAGATATAATATTAGATATATATTATATATATATATACTATATATATATATATATATTAGAGAGAGGTGTGTTATATATATATATATATATAGATATATATATATATACACACACACACACACACAGACAAACACACACACACACACACACACACCAAAACTGATCAAAGCTTACTTCTTAAGATCTTTAAAAAAATAAATGCAGCTGCATAAATGCAACAAGTAATTAATCTGTATGCAACATTACATTAATAAAAAGCAATATGTCTATATGCATGTATTAAAATGCACATTTTACAAGGTAACGAAAGAAAGCATCACATATTGTAAAGATCTGTCAGGTTTTTAGAGAGCAATGCGGTGACAGCTGATTGCAGTGCACTTGAGGGATATGGGCTAGCACAATAGCTAGCTAACTTCTAAACAAAATAAATTCTTTCCAACAGAGTGTTGTATTTAGAATTAAGCAGATGCATGATGGAAACTCACCGTATGAAAATGGGATAAGTCCAGATATGTGCTGGAAAGGTTTTGACGAATGAAGAAACACTGAGTTCAGCTGAGCAATCTGGGTTTATGTTAGCCGAACTGTTGATTACAACTAAAGCGTGCGCACATAAACACCGCTCTCCGCGTAATGACACATAAAGTTAGTCTAAAGTGCAAAATAAAACGATTAAGTTAGGAAAATACGTTTTGATAGAATAGTAAGCCCATAGTAAGCCCACTCACTGAATTCAAAAAAGCAAGCGAACATGAGAGCCCAACGCCGATTGGCTGAGAGTGAAGAGCTCGGCGGAAGTTCTGAGGCGACGCCTCTGATTGGCTGATGAATTCAAACGGCGACGCATGGCACGCTGTGGAGTCAGTCAGCGGCTCTGTCTCTGAATGAATGACATGTTTTAAGTGAAATGAACTGGATTTAACATTGTGATTAAAACACAAGATACTGATGTAAACACAGTGCTGCAATGCAACTCATAAAGCATCCAGGAAAAAGTTACACGCGAACTAAATGAGAATGTTTAACAAATAAAACAATGAAACATTGTTCATCAACATGCATAGTTTCCATCGAAATGCAATTATTGTAAATCGTCATAAATATAATATAATAATGGCTTTTCAAGTAAAAGTATTATAATTTATTTATTATATTATGCTTCTACACTTGAAAAAACCCATGTTTTTAATATAATTTAATACTTAATCTACTATGGGATTTGTAGTGTTGTCGATAGAAGCATTAGTAATATATATTATATTATGCTTCTACACTTGATAACCCCATGGTACTATATAATATAATATAATAAACATGGGATTTTCAAGTATAGAAGCATTAGTAATATTTATATTATTATGTCATACCATATTATCTATAACTTCTACTCTTGAAATCCCCATATTAATTCATTATGGTTTATAATGGTAGCAACTACTGTAGTAATAATAGTATTTTAATGGAAGCTATGATTACCATGGTAGATTATGATAAGTTGTTAATGAAACTAAATCAAGTCAATGTTTTATTATGAACAAGTGAATGATCCAATTATGAAATGTATAAAATTCATTCATTTTCATTCGTTCACATCTTAAATCTGAACATTCTTGTCCAAAAAAAAAGCCATGTTATAAAAAAATAAAACCCATCATCCTGCACTGTCCCGATGTGATGTCACCCCATTAACTTCCTTTAACCTGAGCAAAGAGACTCAGCCTGCCCTCCCCTTTCCTGCTGACAGAAGTCTTCTTCTTTCTTCTGCCCGGCCTGCTTTCAGGGGACAACGACTCATGATAAATAGACTGCCAGGTGTCTTCAAAATCTTTAGACACCTGAAGCCAAGGACAAAGTGAAGGCAGCCTGAGCGCACTTTTTTAAAATTCAGTTTCAATGCTTGTCACATCTCTCTGGGTCTTTGTGTCCTGCTCTCTCCACTCTCTTTCCTTCTCGTCCACCCCTCAGGAGTTTTTGGGAGTTTGAAAGACACCCTCTGTAGAACAAAGCCCAGTGAATCTTGCCTGGCCCTCTCTCTCGTTTCTGTCCTCCACTTAGATGCACACTTCAGTGTCACACACTCTCTTAAAAAGATTCTAATTACAACCAAAAACAGCCTGATGCACCAGTTTTCAAACTGAAGGTTCTTGGAAGAAGTCCATGGAGAACATTTAAAAAATTTCATAACATCTTCATGACATTTCTAACTTATATTTGGTTGGGTTTAATAGTCTCCATATGCAAAGTCACAGACATTGTTTTATAACGAATGTATTTCATTATGCATTTGGAAATGTATAGTTATGTAATATATATTCACATCAGCTGTAATATCATCCGTAAGGAAGCTGTGAAAATCAAAATATTCACATATAAATGAACAGAATGATGATAACTACCAAGAATCACATCAGCATTCAATATCAAATCTTTGTGCTTAGATATTTACATATGTGACCCTGGACCACAAAACCAGTCATAAGGGTACATTTTTGAAATTGACATTTTATATCATCTGAAAGCTGAATAAATAAGCTTTCCATTGATGTATGGTTTGTTAGGATAGGACAATATTTGGATGAGATACAACTATTTGAAAATGTGGAATCTGAGGGTGCAAAAAAATTCTTAGCAATGCATATTACTAATCAAAAATTTAGTTTTGATATATTTACAGTAGGAAATTTACAAAATATCTTCATGGAACATGATCTTTACTCAATATCCTAATGATTTTTGGCATAAAAGAAAAATCGATAATTTAGACCCATACAATGTATTTTTGTCTATTGCTACAAATATACCCCAGCGACTTAAGACTGGTTTTGTGCTCCAGGGTCACATTTAAGAAACTATCGGAAAGTAATTACTAACCATCGTTAAATCGCAATCATATGTGGATATCGGCGGTTATGAGACAAAACTTTTGGCATCATTACGACATTCACTGTCATCCAGTTCTTCATGTCATAGCAGGAAGGATACAGTACATCTGATTTCTGCATTCGGTTTAGCACAAACTGACAACATTCATGAGCAATACTGTAAAATAACAGTATCAGATGCTTTTACAGTACAGCTGGAATATTTATGCTACAACAATCATATTTTCTGAAATACATATAAAACATCTCCAGAGTAAATAGCCCACATTTTTACTACGTTTCGAGATTATTTATGTACAACCAGACCATGATAGAGATGAATATAATATATCAAGTAGAGGCAAATATTTGAAGAGGATTAAAGCTATTCAGCTTTACAAACAGCGGAGGAACAAAGCTTTACAGATGGCTTATACAACTTTCATGTCAGAATATAAAAGAGAGTATAAATATTGTACATTACATTAGAGAATATTAATTCATCAAAAGTGCTGTGTTTCTGACCAACAGTCTCATAAGCAAACAAGCAATAAGCAACAAAACAATCAAGTGTATTTGAAGGAACAGTTCACTCAAAAATGAAAAGAATTGCTGGCAGCCATTGAAAAAATACTATGGAAGTCAGTGGCTATTTCTTCAAAATATCTTCTTTAGCAGAAGAAATAAATTCATAGAGGTTTGGGATAACATGAGAGTGAGTAAATGCTCATTTCTGGGTGAACGATCCCTTTAAGCATTTCAGTCAAAGTTTCAGCAGGACAGAAAGGTCTAGAGTCTCTTCTTCTCAGTGTTTTCAAATGGCAGCCTCGGTGCAGATATCAGTGTCCGGCATTCACAGAGATCCGGATATTTCTTTTCAAATGCCTCTGCGTTTGCTGCTAAGACACAGCAGAGGGAAAGAACGAAGGCTGCATGCTGAATTTCTGACTCACCACTACAGAATGTTGTCAATGTTATGTGGAATCCGTTCTGATCGGTCAGTTCACCTATTCCTTCAGTGGAGCAGATGTCTGTGTAGTATTACAAAAGATATCGAGCTGTTGTCGAGTATGGTGTATAAACATCACGGTGCGTTCAGCATGCAAATCTGCCGTCGTGAGCGGGATGCGGCCCGGTGCTGTCGTCTGCCTCCTCTGTATCGGTGAGGGCAGCGGTGCAGAGGTCACTGAAAATATCTAAAAGCAGAGAATGAGAAGATGAGTGACGTACTATACAGTTTTTATCCCCATCGAGAGCAACAGGAAACGGGTGGCAAAATAAAACCAGACCTTGCAACAGCCCTCAATCACAGCAAGGACAAGATCCGTACAAACAAGAAAACAGAAATGGCATGACAGATCCCACCTTCAATTTATTTTTTTGTTTCCCCCCCCCCCCGTGCTTTACTTCTTTTTAAACGGGATGAGGGTGTTTTGTTTCTGCCGGTAAGCACAGGTGGAGAAGCATGAAGAGCAACATGAAAAGCATACAAACACCGGATATTCAGCTACCAGACCGCTGCAGGCATGGCTCAACAATAAGGATTAATGCTAATACATTTTTTTGTAAAGACACCTAACTTAATATTCGTAAAAAAGAATCGAAAAGTATATATATAATAGTGTATATTTTTCTAACCTTTTCCTAAATATAATACTAAAAACTAATGGCGAAAATCACAGAATTCTATACATGGAATTATCAGAAATCTATATTACAGTATTCTAGATCCTTATAGTGCGTATGTGTCTTCTGTGAAGAAAACTCTAATTACAATAGTAAATCTATTCACATGTTTTTTCCTGTCACACATATAATATATGTAATATACATATTCATTAGTGAATTTTTTTTATCTGAACACACATGTCTGTGTATATATTATACTAGTTATATATAGTTTATTAGATATATAATAATATATACACAGTATATCTATATATATATATATATATAGATAATATATATATATATATATATATAACCATTTATAACCTTACCTCCTGTTCAAATTTTGTTTTGGGCTAAATATACTTAATTTCACCAGGATGCCATTAACATTTTACATTACATTAAGATTTGTTTTGAATAAGTGCTGTGTCTTGATAAATCTTAAAATCTGTTTCTTTAAATATCGAGCATTTAAACGGTTGTCACATTATCAGCATGATTTCTGAAGATCCTGTGACACTGAAGATTTGGGTAATTGCTCCTAAAAATTAGCTTTGCCAGCACAGGGAATACATACATTTTAAAACATATATAGAAAATATCATTTAAATTGTAATAATATTTCACAGGTATGTATATCTGTTGTATATGTAAAATGCCAGCAGGGCAAAATCCTTAGCAGTTTAGTCCGAGCCGCCTCTGCACTTAGTCAAATCTTTAAAGAACACATCAGCCCGTTGTTACCATCGGATAGCAAGGGGGAACGGAAACGATTTTTGAGAACACAGACAAACAAGACCAAAAGTTCTCATTGTGATCACGGAGCACGCGCCCAGTTTTCATGGAATAGTGATGCGCTGTGGAGGTGAGTCTGCAACCTCTTAAAAAAGCAGACAGCGCAAAGAGGTGCCTCCGTCAGTCTCGCCACCCACTGATCTATAGATCTCAAACTACAGCCGGCTTGTCTCAAGACAATGCCGTGTGTGCATTCACATGTATTTGAGTGAGAAGGGACTGAGTGACATCAGAAGTCAAAGTGCCTCATAACATCCTAATTTAGATGTAATCCACATACTGTACAGCAGCTAGCAGTGTATGTGTCGAATAGCTATGAATGAATTTTATGGCGACCATCAGTCTGGACTAAGTGATGTCAGTCATGCCTTTCTGCTGCTCGTCCTGGGATTGGTGTGCGGTACCAGAGTTACTGTAAAGGTCTACTCCCTCTGCTGTGGACTGCAGGACAGTGGGTGGCACCAGTCCTGTCTTCTGAGTTCTAAGGTTCTTGACTAGCCTAGAACATGAGAGACAGTGTTCATCTTCAACGGCAGCATGAGCTTAAAGCTTTGTGCTAGAGAACCTGGAGTTCAACAAGGGTTCAGCATGATCGGCTGACTGCTTGGAATTGTAATTCAGACAACAAAAAAAGGTTCGATGGACCTGTTATTTTGGTGTCCACACACCAAACAATTAGCCACTAACAAAAAAAGTTCAAAAACAAACAAAAAAAAAAATTACTCCGCAACGCAACTGAAATGCAGCCGACCACAAAGAAGAGTCACTATGGGGATAATAGTATCCATATCTGATCCAATGGACAAACTAATCTATAATCCTAAATCTATAATATTGATTTTACAAGTTCTCCAGGTTGACACTGCCCTCTTGTGGTCAGGATCATTTCTGCTGTTTTGTGGCTTAACGGGGTCATATGATGCAATTTCAAGTTTTCCTTTCTCTTTGGACTGTTAAAAGCTGTTCATGCATAGATAAGATCCCTAAAGTTGCAAAGGCTAAAGTCTCAAACCCAAAGAGATATTCTTTATAAAAGTTAAGACTCATCCACGCCCTCCTAAAACGCCTCGTTTAAACACGCCCCCACATGTCTAGGTCACTGTGTGGGAAGATTTGCATAACACCGCCCAAATGTTCACTCATTTGGGAGTTGATCATAAAATAGCTTGTCAATTAAATTAATTGCTGATATATTTCCTGAATTTTCAGACCCGATCGGAATAATTTTCCAGGACCACGACAGATTGTTAATACAAGAACATGGCCTACTCCGGGCAAGTTTGGTGCACTGTGAAAGTTGAACAAGTTTTTGTAGGGTAAAATTTTGAGTTTTATTGGTTATACTGTGGGATTTTGGGATTACGTTGTGATATTGGTGATCAGTATCAAAAAACAGCACAACCACAAGCAGTTTCTTGACTGTATATCACATACACTCCTGACACAACTGAGCAAACTCCAAAGCATCCAGTGGCTCAAGATGTGAAGCTAGCTACCTAAACCTTAGCTTGGCTCTGCACAATGTCAAAACATCCATGAAAGCTTGAAAACGTCTTATGAAGGGTTGGAGGGGGTTGATTGGTGAGCAAAGAAAACTTTGAAACACTTTACAAAGCAGAAACTCAAGCGCTGAAATTGACTGGAGACAGTTTCCAAGATTAAATATGTATGAGATACTTCAGCATACTGCTGGCTTTTTCCATTTAATTTTAGAAATGTTACTAAGTGCAGATTAGGTGGTATTCAGCACCAACAGGGTGGGCATCAGACCCCTGTGAAACCTCTCTTCCATCTTGGCTTTTGGAGACAATTGGGTAAATGAAAAAACCAAAAACACATGTGCCAAGTTCTTAGAAATGCACTTAGAAATGGTTTCATGTGTTTTTGAAAAACCTTTTCAATTGAACAACTTTGAAAATGTCATGTGGCGTTAATAACACAACTTAACATACTTTCATTACACATTAATCATCTTAATCATTATTTTTTTAAAGATATTTTTAAAGATAAAAAAACCTTATATTATGAATTATTAATTCATAAATATCAAGCTTTTTGGGGGGAGTCTCACCACATGACATTTTACATTAGAAGGATAAATAACCTTGCCTTGCATAGAACAGTCAAATTATATCTTAAGGGATGTTAGATGGTCTGCAGGGAACACTGTGATATGCATTAATATCTTTATAATAATTTCCTCTTTTATGCTTTTTTTTTTCCCCACATTCTGCATGTTGGGTTTGCAAAATACATGCCTTTTGGTTTTTCCAAATATTATAAGCCTGAAGCAGTTTTAGTAAAATAATAATAAATAAAAAAAAAAGATTCCCGAGGAATAATAAAACTACCCAATGAGGTTTCTTTTCAAGAAATTAAGAAAATTATTCTTTTAATATGCCCTTTTCATCATTATGACATCAGGACAGTCGTATCACCCTGACAAAAATGAATTTTAATACAGAAATTAAAAACGGACTTATTATAAAAGGGGTGAATTTAATTCATTACATTTTTAATAAATTTTTGAATAAATTAAAAAGGGAAAAAAGTGACACAAGAAACAAATTGCATCATTAACCCAATTTCTAAATTGTCCAATAAGCCGTCTTTTTAGAGAATAAATTGGTTGAAAGAAATCAACAAAATAACTGATTCTGATCATGTTTTTATGAAACTCCTATTTAAAAATTGTGGGGTTTTAAAGCAAAAACTTATAGCAACAATAACATATCTCAAACAAAAGAGAGTTTCACTAGTGACTGTCAGGTCTTTAGTGAAGGCCTCTGACTGCAGCATGTGACGCCTGCAGGAACATACAGTATCTGGATGGAGACTGTACGCATTACTCACCAGTGGCCGTTCTCCGACTCTTCTAGGAACTGTACTAAATCTCCTGCCTCTACGGAAATTTCCTGAGCAGTACCTGACTCGTACATCAGCTGCACCTGATAGAGATCATTATCCCCCTTAAGAGAAAGAAAGAAGAGCATGATTTATTTCAGGGTCATGGCACCAATTTTTGGCTTTACGTGTAACTGGACAGATATGGGTAGGGTAGATTCAATCAGGGATGTGTGTGTGTTTAGTCAATGGAAATCTTATCTGTTGTTTATTCAAGGCTGCCCTCTGGTGGTAGGAACCATATATGTGACATTTAAGTCCCTCTGGCTGCTGTTAAAGGGGTCATATGATGTTGCTAAAAAGAACATTATTTTGTGTATTTGGTGTAATGAAATGTGTTTATGCGGTTTAAGGTTAAAAAAACACATTATTTTCCACATACTGTACATTATTTTTTCTCCTCTATGCCCCGCCTTTCTGAAACGCGTTGATTTTTACATAGCTCATCGGTCTGAAAAAGCGAGGTTTGTGCTGTGATTGGCCAGCTATCCAGTTTGTTGTGATTGGCTGAATACCTCAAGCGTGAGACGGAAATGTTACGCCCCTCACCATACGGTTATTATGCCCTGTCAGGACGGAGCGATGATTCAAAAACATGAAAACCCATTATAAACGAGGCATTCATTGCATCCAGTGGGGACATAATTATGGATTATAATGACTTATACTGTCTTTTTACACGTTGCGTTGCATCGCGCCGCGTAAACATAAAACCATGTCTGCATTTGTGATCGAGAGAAGAAATGAAAACAAACAAGCCTACTATAAAATGCCCAAAAAAACACTTTAATATATAACATATAAAAAGGCTCTTTAAATATAAAAACGTGCTTACAGTCTTTGAGTCAGAACAGCCAACATTGTAGTCTACTCTACCAGGATCAAAAAACAGTCCTCCATAAAATGCGCTGCAAACATCTGAATATTTGGGTTGAAGTGTTCTGGAACAGTGTTGTAAATACAACTTAACCACTGATTTCTAGTCGTGTCCATTTTTGGAAGGCCAAACAAAGTAGTTTCGCTTTCACAACGAAACAGCGTCACACACGGCGGCCTAAAGGAGGCAGAGGAGGGGGATAGCGTGAGGAAGGCGGCGAACACGTGAGGGTTAGAGCTGAGCAGAGGCGGGGTGGGCTTAAAACGGCTGCGGGGCCGGCGCTGTTGACGAAGGCATTTCCGATTAGCGTCCGGAAGGACATGTGACGACTCCGGGCTGGACTCTGCTTTGTCCACGTTGAAAGCCGATCCGGTGATCGACAGCGCTAAGTTGTTGTATTTCCTCAGCAACAAGCACGGATCAGCTCCAGGCATGACAAAGCAGATATCGTTCTCTTTTGGAAGACCAAACAAAGTAGTTTTGCTTTCACAACGAAGCACACAGCGTCTTCACGACATGGCGGCGGCAACAACAAAACTACAGCGAGAATAAAAGTTACGCCTTCTTTCTTTGCGTGAACATTTGGGCGGCGTTATGCAAATCTTCCCAGATAGTGATGTAGGTATGTGGGGGCGTGTTAGAACGAGCCGTTTTAGGTAGGTGTGGCTGACTCTGAACTTTTATAAAGAATCATCTATTTGGATTTGAGACTTTAGTCTTTGAAAATGTACAGATCTTCTTTATGCACCAAAAGCTCGTAACACTCCAAAGCGAAAGAGAAAGAAAAAATTGATATTGCATCATATGACCCCTTTAATAAAGGTTCTGACTGACTCTGTTATTAAGCCTCTTTACTGAAGCAGATCTCCACTCCTCATGCATCAAGCATAAGGATTAAACAAAGAAACTCCTCTGGGTGTTTAAGAGTCTAAGATAATCTGACCTCCTTTCTGTGTTAATTGTGAAACGTTGCTAGACCCTATCTTTTATCTGAGCTCCCTTATAATTTGTCAAATCTCTCAGTTTTGATACTTTGTATGTTAGTTTCTTACCTGAAAGAGACATTTTAACCAAAAATGAAAATTGTGTCATTATGTATTAAATCTTGTTTGACATTTTCAAAATCCTTTTTTTTTTTAAACAAATTGTTTTAAATGTATGATATCAAACTATTGGTATTCTTGCAACAACAAGAAAAACTTATTACAGAAAACTTAATAGCCTAGGAAAATATTTAATTTGTGTGTGAAAAATGAGAAATAATAATTTTTAAATCAAATTTATTCTTTTAAAATGAAAACGTAAAAGTATAAATATTTTGAAAAGAAGATATTGTAAAAGGTCAAAAGCATTTTCAATATTTCAAAAAATATTTTTATTTTAACAAAACTGTTTAAATACATAATGGTCCAACTATTAGTTTTTTTGAAATTATTAGAAACAAAACTTAGTTGCCTATGAAAATATGGCATGGTGTGAAAAATAAATAATAAAAAATATTTTTAAAATACATATTAAATAATTGGACTTTTAACATTAAAATTTAAAGTATAATTATAAAAAAAAAAATGAAATGAGGTCCAAATGATGGTGGACCTTGAGACATTTTTCAAAATATCTTTACAAACTGTTCAAAATGTATAATTTCAAACTAAGTGAAGAAAACATAATATTCTATCAAAGCATTTAATGCGTGAATTGTAATAATAATTAAAAGTAATTTACAAATACATATGAAATAACTGTAAAGGTTGAAATAATTAAATAATCATTATTATGGTTATTATTTAGCATTCAAGAATAAAGTCATACATGTTTGGAATGACATTAGGGTGAGTAATTAATGACATAATTTCATTTGGGTGAACTATCCCTTTAAGGATTATTTGACTGTTTTTTTCCCCTCCATACAAATTTGAAAGGTTTCAATGGAATGAATGAAATATGTGGACAGAAGGTGGATAAAGACATGGTAGACCCAGACACATACGTTTTTGTTATGTCCTTCATCCTCTCCATCTGAGGAAATGGAGAGTTCTTCAGCACTTGATGGAATGGTCTCAAAATCCTCAGCGTCCATTGATGGCAGACGCCGTTGACTCCATCCTGGAAAATAGTACACATGAGTTAACATCATTCAGTAAAAACCTTATGAGAGACGATGCTCAGGGAATAGTCTAGTACTCGTGTTTGCCAGAAAAATCTTCTGTGAAAGAGAGACAAGATGTTGAAGCACTCAATGAAAATAACTCTGACGGATTCTGTCACCGTCAGGCATCGAATGAGGAATGAAAATAGACGAAAACACCCGCGAGAACCCAATATGATTGACATATCACTGCCTCTTTTCACATGATTACCTGGTTGAGACGCAGACCTCGGCACAGCGGGCTTGGTACCGGCAGTACCTTTACTTTTGCTCTCAGCAGGAAGTGCACCTCGCATGGTGTCTGTGAGGAAATTCACTGTCTTATCAAACATGACCTCTTTAATGGCAGCATTGCAGGTTAAACAGAACCTCACATTAGCATGCATGAATCAGTAACAGTCAACCGCTGAAAAAATAACCACAGGATGTCTCTCGCACCAATAGAAAACTACACACAACCTTATCTGAACAAGAGAGAGCATGACAAAACAAGGCACAGCTCAAATTCAGAAGGCAGAGGGGACGGAAACACGATTTGGAGGATGATACACGCTTAAGATGAGCTAAAAACCACCACCACCGCAGTGCAAAAACACATGTCGAAATAAGAACAGAGAAACAAAACAAGCATCAAATGAAATCTGGTAGCCTGATGGTAAAGGGGTGGTTCAGTGGTTTTTTTTCTAGGCTTGATTGTGTTTATGGGGTGCGGTCTAACATGTGTTAATGCTTCGTTTTTTAAAAAACGCATTATTTTTCACATAATTTACCTTTATTCCACAACGCTCTGTCCCTTCTCTGAAAAATACGCTGATCATTTCCTTCTTTTATGAAGCCCCTCCCTCAGAAATAGGCGATGGGCTCTGATTGGTTAGCTAGCCCAGTGTGTTGTGATTGGCTAAACTGCCTCTAGTGCGCGTCTAAGCGTCCCGCCCCTCACCTCAGCGGCATGTGTTCCGGTTGTATTGTAAACAACTGCATGTTAATATCGCTTATCAGTTTGAGCCCGATTGAGAAGCAGAGGATATTATTGAAGAGGATCGTGCAGAACCTGTGCAAGCATGGCTTTTAATGGTAGGCCTATGTTTTTAGTTTGTTGTTGTCTCATACTTTTAGATATTCTGTTATTTGTAAATGCTACTGCTTATGTTAGCTTTTAATATACGGTTTTATCCTGATTAAAGCATTAATACAGTACAGCAACCGCATGCACGTCCATGTTTAACGCTTCTCATAGCTATGTGAAAATAAGTGTTTAAATGGAACAGTTTGTTGGAGCTGATCTGAATGAGAGAGAGATGCAGAGCAGGGGGACGAGAGAGGAGAGAGAGGAGAGAGGGAATGGGGGGGGGTGGGGGGGACGAGGAGAGAGAGGCAGAGAGGAGAGAAGGAGAGAGAGAGATGCAGAGCGTGTGCAGAGCAGGGGGACGCCAGGAACAGTATTAAGAACCGCTGCTTTAGAACATTGATTTTGAAACTTGTGAATCCATTAGAATCGTTAGAAGACAGAATCACGATTCATATATGAATAGATTTTTACATGCACCTCTAATGTTCTCTTCCTCTTCTCTAAAGCAGCGCAGGCCTCGCCCCCATTGCTGCCTTTTCCCGAGGGCGGGGTTATCTTGGTTTGTTACGTCACGAACCCGGGAAGTAACTTGTTGTAGTCCCTCCCAGCCGTTTTTGAGGCTTAAACTACTAAGAATTTTAAATAGACGATAATCTCCGTTTGCATGATCTTTCAGCTTTTAACTTTGCAGCTATTGTTGATGCTAAACAGCAAAAAATACACACTAACTAACGTTAAAAAAGTGAAATCGCTATGAACCACCCCTTTAAGATTAATGCAGGTTCAGCAACATATGAGACTTTTTCGAAAATGGTAAGAATGATTTGGAAATGACAAATCAGTAATGTTTGGCCATTTATAACAATTTATTGCTCTTGTAGTTTCTTGTATAATTATAATAACTGTGGAGTTTAAATATATTAATGCATTAAAAAAAATAATAATAACATTCTGAGGAAAGAAAAAAAAAAGAAAAAAAAAGGAAAAATTAAAACATTGTAAAATGTTTTTCAAATTAAAAAGATTTATACCAAAATTATTGAATAAGAATATAATATTTAAGTAATTAATAATACTTATAAAAAAATATAATCACTTGCTAAAACTAATGCTGAAAAACTATAAACATACATTATTATTAAAAATACATATTTAAAAATATTTTTGAGCAGTGTATGTGTTATATATATATATAATAAATAAGAAAAAGTACTATTTAAAATCATTTAAGAAATAAATTTTAATGTGACAACTATCTTTTAAATAAATACCAACAATAATAAAAATATACACACATGCTAAACTAAATGATGTAAAGATTATTCACATATTACATTATTCATAATAATGGTTTTGTTAAATAATTTTTTTGACAACATTATTATGTGGGTTGCGCCTGCTAATGGAAGGAAATAAAAATAATAATAAACAAAAAAAGTAATATTACAAAATAATTTCAGAAATAACACATGTGGAAAAAATATCCTTTTAATTAATATCAAAACAACAAGAATTAGACTAAACAACTAATAAATAAATGGATGTGTATATGTAAATATTAAATTTTCCTAATAATTGTATTTATTATAATATCAATAATAATCATTTATTTTTAAATAATAAAATGCACAATAAATGCATGTAAAAAAAAATAAATATTAAATGATCATTAATAATTATAAATAAACAAATTTTGTAAGATCACAAATTTGCATTGTACCCTTAACTCCAAGTTGTTCCAGAACAATTATGTCCTTGCAAACAGTGTGGGGTCGCTTTGAATAAAAAACATCTGGCCACTTATTATAAACAATAAATGAATAAAAACAAACCCACAAATATCTTACAAGGACTATGTTCAACATGCAGCATGCCGTGCTGTCCACGTGGTACCTTCATAGCCGAACGGTGTAGGGTCGCTCTTGATCTGATGCCTCTTGCTCTTAAGGCTAGAGGAGAGAGGAACTAAGCACAAACATGCATTTCTTTTAGAAAAGAAGTCCAGCTCATCTACCACAATCTCTCAACCTATCCATCCAAGATTAATTATCACAATAATCTTTCATTATTCCCCTGCAGTGGCAACGCTTTCATTACAATAAAAGAGAATAATGGGGCCACAAGAAACAAAAGGCTCATGTGCATCTAAATTCTCATTTACATTCCCAGAGCTGTGCAGCGGGGCTACACTGCTAAATGTCACGCCACATCCCAAATGTCAGCTTATCAAGTCAGTATTTATTATTCAATGCACCTGTCCCTTCATGTTTTTTAGGGGATTCATTTGCTGTGAAGTGCACGGTTTGATTTCATTCGAGCTGTAATGAAGAAGCTTGGGATGTCAAAGGTTCATAGTAAAATATGAAAAATGTAACAATGCCAGTCTCTGTGTAAAAGGCCCAGGTGTAAGGTGCACCACAGGACTTTCAGGGCAGGCCAGAGAGTTGGGAAACTGAGTGCTCAACTTTTGAATATGCGGGACAGGCCCACCCAGCCCTCCTGTGGAGCAGGACATTCAGTAACGGTAGTATTGATAGAGCTGAACAATGACAGGCGGCTATTTTTGAATGATCGCATGAATGATCGAATGATTTTAAATAAATGTTGCTCTTTCAAACTTTCTATTCATCAAAGAATCCTGAAAAAAATGTATTACAGTTTCCACAAAAACATTAAGCATAACTATTTAATATGCTGCACCAAGTCAGCATATTAAAATTATTTCTAAAGGATTGTATGACATTAAGGAGTGGAGTAATGATGACAAAAATACTTTTTGGTCATTTTGTTATTGTTATGGCCACAGAACAGGTTTTATCAAAGAGATTTAAAGCGGCATGCTAACAATGCAGCAAGCAAACTACAATATGCAAACATGGCACGCTGATATTATAATGGGAGTGCTCTATTGTGCCGCTTTCAGGGGTTTTATGTCTTCCAGCCCGGCTAAAACAATTTAGAAACATGCTTAGAGGTGATCCTGCACAAGCAGTTTTTGTACCTTTATTGCGTGGTGCAGAGGAGGAGCTGACAGTTGAGGCTAAAGAAAAGCGGCGTGTGACCTCTGTCTCTTTAGGTGTGGGTTCTGAAGTGAAAGGCAGGGGTGGGTTAGTAGTTAGTCTGGTTAATAAGAAAACAGGATGAAGTGGTCAAATGAGAGACAGAAGATTGCATGCGAAAACCTATTTGAGGTGGACTAAAGTTAGCTCTGTTTAGCAATGGTGCTCATATGGGAGGTAGAGTTCAAACCTCACGTCAATTCTCAGTGTCTCCAGTTGCTTTTCTGCTAGTCTCGCTCTACTTCACTGTCTACCAAAATAAAGTGATAATAGTAAGTCATCTAATGAAGATAGATAGATAGACAGCCAGCCAGCCAGACAGATAGATAGATAGACCAATAAATAGATAGTAAGTCATCTTATAAAGATGATAGATAGATAGATAGATAGATAGATAGATAGATAGATAGATAGATAGATAGATAGATAATAGTAAGTCGTCTAATGAAGAAATACAAACAGACAGATAGATAGATAGACCAAAAAAGTGATAATAGTAAGTCGTCTAATGAAGACATACAGACAGACAGATAGATAGATCGATAGATAGATAGACCAATGAAGTGATAATAGTAAGTCATCTAATGAAAGACGACAAGCACAGACCAGACAGACAGAACAGATGACAGATAGACAGATAGACAGACAGAAGACAGATAGATAGATAGATGGAGATAGATAGATAGATAGATAGATAGATAGATAGATAGATAGATAGATGATGATAGATAGATAGATAGATAGATAGATAGAATAGTATAGATAGATAAGATTCGATAGATAGACCAATGAAGTGATAATAGTAAGTCATCTAATGAAGACAGATAGACAGACAGACAGATAGACAGATACATTCAGATTCTCTGAGAATTCAAATATTCTGCGATGACAAAGCTCTTGAGGGTCCCACGTTTCTTTCAGAAGTCACTCACGTCGGAAAAAAGGCTTAAGTGATCTCGGAGACGACTGACAAGAGTGATGACAATGAGTTTTAACAACAGGGACAACAGGCACACACCAGGATGAGATGATGGATGAGTCCGAATAGAGACGAGCCATGATGCTGTGCTGTTACCTGCGGGGAGAGACCTGCGGTTTGACAGGCCCTGTAAGGTGAAGCGCTTTCTAGCGAGAACAGATCGCTCCGAGCCGAGGCTGGTGGAAGCGTCAGCTAGAAGAGGAGAGGAGGACAGGGCTGCGGTTAAAGCAGCAGGTAGAGAATGGTGGAGGGCGAGGTGAACAGCAGGGAAAAGGATCTTCCATGAAAAATAATAGTTTTGTCTGTGATGGAGCGGCCCATATATGCTGTTTTTATTGTATTGACCCCTTCCGGTGATATTGGGTGTTATGTTTCCCCATTTATCCAGATGTTAGACCATCTTTGAAACAAAACAAGATTCAGGATCTCATTCTACATGTATAAGTCATGTCATACTGTATACAAACATACAGCAGAAGACACATATTTGACATATTTTAAAAAAAAAGTTCCTGGAGGTTTGATTGAATGATAAAACTGGGCTTAAAATAAGTAAAGACATTTATTATTCTACAAAGGTTTTTTTTATTTATTACTATTATAAATAAATGCTGTTCTTTTGAACTTTCTATTCATTAAATTAAGCCTAAAAAAGTATCACAGTTTCCACAAAAAAATATTAAGCAGCACAACTTCGATAATAATACTATACAATTATAAGAAATGTTTCTTGAGCAGCAAATCAGTATATTAGAATGATTTCTAAAGAATCGTGTGACAGTGAAGACTGGAGTAATGACACTGAAAATTCAGCTTTGTCATGACAGAAATAAATGATATTTAAAAATGTATTAAAATAGAAAATTTGAAATTGTAATAATATTTCACAAATTATCATTTTAATGAATTTTGATTAAAATGAAACGCATTATTGGTGAGCTCAAAAGCATTTAAAAAAAATCTTAAATTACACTTTTAAAAACCAAACTGTTCATCTTTAAATCCAATCTTTTATATTTTGATTTGCATATTTTGATTTTAAGCAAATAAATAGTACTTTATTTAAAAGTACAATTATCCTAAAACATATTTGTTAAAGTAAATAAATATCTCATGTTCATTTCATTTGTGCGAATAAATTGTACAAGATCTGCATTATATTATACTGTATTATGCTCTCTAGATATTGCAATGGCAGCAGCCTTTAAAAAAAAGCATCAATCTATACCATAATGGATGTATCAGAGGCATCAAAGACTAAGGTGAGTCATGTTTAGAAGTGTAAAACATCTCCAGCTCAGGTCAGAGACTCGTAATCCTCTGCCTCCAGGCTGGGTTTGTCAGGGGCGCTGGGTCAGCACAGAGAGGACTTCTATCCTCAGAGGAACTAAACACCTGCCACAATCCTTTACTCACTCAGAATCTGCAACCTGACAGGGCAGTAAGACCAAACCGAGCGATATTTACCCCAAACCACCTCCACAAGAGCAGTCCAGGTCAGACCGACCGACTGAAACGGCAGAGGACTCAATACGTTCAGCATTATAACGGAGCTTCATCTCAAAAATACCTTGCCAAGGGGAATAGAGCTTTGAAGTGCTTACCAGTAACCAATTACCCGTTGGCAATTTTACAGCCATTACAGCAGAGATTAGAGATAATGGCCTAATTAAGGAAAATGCACTAAATGGTTAAAAAGTAAGTAGGAGAGAAGACGACAGACAACACTCGGTGATAAATAGCCTTTCACTACAAATGAGTAGTGAAAATTAAAGTGCTTGTTGACCGCTGCAGGCTCTGAAGGTTTGGTTGGTTAGAGAAATGGTTGCCTTTATAAGAGATTTATAAGGGTTCTCACCTCGTTTTTGACGCATATTTGGGCCTGTATCACCACGCCTGTAGCCTGTTTCAGGACTGGAAGAGTCAGACTGCCGGAGAGCTGTTTTGCGCATATTTCTGTCAATAAAAGCAAAGTCAGCAGAACACAACGGTAAAAAAACAGATGCAAATGTCACAAGAATATGTGTTTGCATGCATACAGTGGCCCCATGCAGAAAGAGAGCACAAGCAATTTTCAATCAAAAGTATTTCACCAAAAAGTTGCATTTAAAACTGTAAAAACTATATAAGCATATACACTACTGTTCCAAGTTTGGGTTTAGTATGTTTTTATTTTTTTAAATGAATACTTCTATTCAGCAAGAATTAAGTAAAATTGATCAAAAGTTAATATAAATAGTAAGGGCATAAAATTATTTTATTGCAAATAAATACTTCCCCTCTTAACTTTCTATTCATCAATGAATCCCAAAAAATTAATAACAGATTCCACAAAAAATATGAAGCAGCACAATTGTTTTCAACACTGATAATAAGAAGAAATGCTTCTTGAGCAGCAAATCAGCATATCAGAATAATTTCTGAAGGAAATGGGACTTGAAGCTGGAGTAATGACGACGCTGAAAATTCAGCTTTGCCATCACATATATTATAACATATATTAAAATAAGACATTTTTAAAAAAGACAAAGAAATCTTACAAACCCCAAACTTTTGATGTTTGGTTGACAAGAACACTGACTGCATTTAAATACACAAGAATGTTTCGATTATTAATCAGCTTTGGTCATATTATTAATTAGATAAGTGTAAACAGAGTAGCCTAATTCTAAAACACTATTGTAGTTTGTAGAATATAAATAAAGACATAAGTGTTAGTACCGCATTAATCAGACGTGATTATATCACCATAATAACTATTATTTGTGTGCAGTAATTGTATTTGGTTTATTAGATGCAGACAGATGTTGAAATAAAAGAATAATGATAGAGACAAGGTATTTGGAGCTAGGAGCGAGATGAAACTACGTACTATGGAGAAAACGATGATGCTGTTCAAAATATAAAATCATTATTAAAATGTCGGGGTGTCAAACATTAATGTGAAGAACTACACCCATGGTTACTCAACATTGTGTACATATAAGGGAAGTTGACTTTACAGTACATCCACTAAACACAACATTGGGGCCAGTTAAATAATAGCAAAATAAAAAAATGGCTATACAAATACCTCATAGGAGCATGGTAGAAGTTCTCTGAATTTCTGATATGGACGTTGATGTGCTATGCCTATGTGTGTGTTGTGTGTGTGTGTGTGGGTTTGTGTGTGAGAGAGGAGAGAGAGAGAGAGAGAGAGAGAGAGAGCGAGAGCGAGAGAAGTCATACAGAGGTTATTCAATGTTCACATACTATATTCACACAGCACACACAACACCTCCAGGATTCGTTTGGTCTTTGATGTTGATTTCAGTGCCTTTACTAAGCAACCATGAAAACTAAAAACTTGAGATAACATCTATCTCCATCCGATAGATCCACTTTAGGTGTTTCGAAGCTCTGAGAAGAGCTGTATAAATATTTTTTATGCAAAAAAAGTTAGGAAGATGAGGTTGATTCAGGTTGTCATTGTGAACTCAATTAATTTTGGATTTACGTGGTAGTTGAATCATGTTTTCTCCAGGGTAGTTTGTATCAAGTTTTTTAGTAGACTGAGTTTGCGTGAAGGGAGAGTTTAAGGAGGTTTGCTCAGAAATACCTCGGCAGGCTTCCAGCTGGCTTGTCAAGACTTTGCGGATCTCTGACACCCACCTGTTCTTCACTTCCATCGAAGGGGCCTGACAGAAAATGTAGGACCTGTTATAACAATGGGAACCTTTCTGCTGTGGGACAACAGTTCCCTCTCATGGCCAACAGATGGAACAACATGGTGCTTTCAGAAAACAATAGAGAATTATTTTCAGAAAATAAGAGCCTCACATTTGGTCAATAGAAACCTTTTTATATGTTTGGACCCCACTTTGCATACTCAAAATGATTTATGTTGTTAATAAAAATATAAAAATATAATAAAAAATGTGCGTCCTGTACCTGAACAATGTAAACTTCCTCTCTACCATTGTACCAGATTTCAAACTTCTTGATGTCTCCCTTTACATTTTCTGTGATTCCCACCGAGCTCATCTGGGAGAAAAAACACATCACTGATCAGTTTCTCAACTTATCAAATATAATATGATCTAAAATGTATTTATTTTTAGCGTGGCCCACATATAATTCACTATTCATCATTTTGATACACTGATAATGATGATTTAGATAGAAATGATTGCTCTATAGCGAAGTCATGACTCAAAATTAGATGCAAATTTCTTATGACAGGGTCACATCAGCATGGAAAAAATGCTATACATAAGATCATTTACAATATTATGACAGTATATTAAATAAATAGGCTTATCAACTCTAAAAAAAGAGGATAAAGAGAGGATAAAACTATTAAATTATTAATTTAATCAAATAATTAAATCTAAATTGAAATCTACATGTATATACACACGTGTCTGTGTGTGTGTGTTAAATCTCCACTTAATGTAAAACCTGAGGCACAACCAGCTGACAACTACTAGGGATATTTTAAATTGATGTCTAATGTCACAATCAAGATGTCAAATACTTGCTCTGAAAATAAATGAGAACTTAGAGCAAATAGGAATTGCCACGTTGTTCTAGGACAAAATATGCCTTCAGTGTAAGATATGAAGCTCATTCTATATAACCAGATGTTAACTATTTCATTACTTTCATCCACAAATCTCTGATGGTGTCGGTCCCACCTTTAATGAGTGTTTGAAACTGTAGGAGGGGGATTTCTCATGGCCATCAGATGTCTCCTCACGTTTCTTGCAGAACAAAAGCATTTTGTGGTAGAGGAAGAGATGTCTCTGCATGGGTTTGAAGCGTGCCAAGTCCTTCACTTTACTGTGACCTTTCTTGTGGTCTGTCCAAACATTAAACGACCCCTGCATGAGCAGTTTTCCCAAATCATTCAGATTGCCCTGAAATCACATATAAGACTTAAATTAGCACACACACAAAAGCAGGTGCACACCATGCAAAATATTGACCTTCAAATACCGTATCTGTTCAACATGCAAGTTATTGTGATACACATAATGTAATGTGCAGAAACCTCAAAACCAGTAATTGCGATCTGATGCATGGAGTCATTGACTGATTTGATGATATCCAGCATTGTGGCCTGAGCTTCCTCCAGTTCTGCGGTGCCCTCTGAGTTCTTACTGCACTTCAGCATCTCCTGTAAAATGAGTGGATCGAGAAATGTGTGTGAAAAAACAATGTCTTATGTTACATGTAAAATGGGTGAAAGTTAAGGGTTAGTATATTGGGCGTAATTTAAAATCAATAAAAAGTCAACTGAGAGATCTCCACCTTGATATACAAACAAACATTATGCAACAAACTGAAAAAGATGGGAAAAGACTTACCTTTAACATCAGCTGGTACTTGATGATTCTCTGCACAGGCTTTAGCAGATACGCATCTAATGAAAGCTTGTGGTCCAACCTTTTTTGACACTCCTACGTTCAAAAATCATTAAAAGCTCTTTTAACATTTGAAAGGGAGCTAGTTGTTTTCTACTAGGGAAGGGACCTTGTTAGTAAAAAAAAAAAAAAAAAGTTTGGGGTCAATAAATAAAAAAAATTTTTTGTAAGAAAATGTACTTTTATTTAGCAAGGACTGATCAAAAGTGAGTATCAGAATTAGGGGTGGAAAGGTTCATTGAAAAAAAAAGCTAACATACGGGTCTCCACACGGTTCGGCACGCGCTGGAATGCGGTTCAACTTATCTGTAATATGGTTTGCTATAAATAACACGTAAAACAAACAGGGTTCGGCTAATGTATGTTTCTGTTGATGGATGTGCATTCTGGCTTTCAAATACATTACAACAACAGCGATGAAAAAAAAAAAGGTGGGCAAACCATTCACTCTTGTTCAACGCGAATGCCGTATGCTGGAATATGAGAAGTCATTTATTCTGTCATCACCCGGGTGCTGATAGCGCGCACACACAGATGAGAAATGAACAGCGCACGTTGATATCTGTGTTTAAACTAAACTCATTTAAGCCTTGCCAGTTTAAACATTTAAGAGCCAGTCTCAGCCAGAGGATGCGAGCTCGCGCGCGCAGTGAGAAGATTTGTGCGTGCGCTCATCCGAAGCGCGCAAACCCGTGCCTCAGAACGCGCGCAAATATTAATCTCTCTCTGAAGTATTGTTTAAATGGACAGATTAACACAAAAATTATGTCAAAATGCCCGTCTTGGTAAGTATCCTATAGCAGACATAGCCGGCTGAACGTACTGTATCAGTGCATTCTCTTAAAGTGACAGCACTTTCTTAATATTAATCAAACAGCAACAAAAAAAGAAATCACTCACTGCTTTTGATTGAATAGCTTTTATAACTTTAATAAAGATTAATCTTTAATTTTTACAGTCAAATATGCAATGCTGTTTTAAATTTCATTACTTTATTCAATTTCTGTACCTAAAAACTAATGTTAGACCTACCTAAAAAAAACTGAAAAGCACTGTTTATTTTATTTGTATTTTTTTCACTGTTTATTTATTTGTGCTGTTGCTTGTAGTTAGATAGATTATTCTTATTTTCCTTATTTTTATTTGACAGTATAGTTTTTCCCTAAACATAGCACATACCGAACCGTGATACCGAAACCGTGACTCCGAAACGAACGTAAGGTGAACGTTCCACCACTAATGGAATGTATAGAAGAATACTGAAAAAATGCATCATGGTTTCCATAAAATTATTAAGCAGCACAACTGTTTCCAATATTGACAATAATAATAATTGTTACTTGCTCAGAAAATGAGCATATCAGAATGAGGAGGAATGACGCTGAAAATGTAACTTTGCGTAACAGAAATAAATTACATTTTAAAAATATATTAAAACAGAAAACAATTATTTAAATTGTAATATTATTTCACAATAGTTTTTTTTTTGCCTTTTGCAGTAGCATTTGCAATATGCATTTTTGATTACATAAAGCCTCTTATGTTCACCAAGGCTGCATATATTTCAAAAACATTAAGAAATCTTACTGACCCCAAACTTTTGAATAGTATACTGCGTATACTGTATGTAGGTGTGTTTATATAAGCCTCACCTGAAAGAACATACTGTCCCCACACTGCCGCCACAAAGCCTCCGATCGTAGCTTATTCTGACAATATTTCTCATAAATTTGTAACTCTTCCTTCTGTAAGACAGCAGATGGAGACAAGTCTTAGGATCCCATTTCACATACTATAGTTGTACTGTATTTCACAGAGCACATCACCATAACGTCACTCACCCGCTTCAAAAAACATGTTCCTACTAACTCCGGCTTTTCCACAGAATTTGCTAGCTCTTTGAGAAAAGTCCTGTCAAAATAGAATGGAACAAATGAATGACTGAAGGTAATGAGTGGACAAAAGGCAGGGAAAAGCAGTTCGCACTGCTCTTTTCCAGGACCAGAGACTGTAAAGCTCCAAAAACCACAAAGAAGCACAATAAAAATAATATAATATAATATTTTAAAGTCCAATTTTTGGTCACCATTGACTTTCATTATATGGGAAGGCGTAGCATTAACATTCTTCTAAACTTTTTTAAACTAAACCTTTGATTTTACATATAATGAAAATCATGCGAGAAATGACACAATTTTGGGGTGAACTATCCCTCTTCTCTCCTTTCACAGAATCTTTACATGATTATTCCTAAGAAAAGCCTGTTTATATTTCATCTCTGTCAAACAAATCAATACAGCATATCCAATATCAACAACAAACACAAAAGCCTCTGAGGACTCACGCTTTTCATTACTGACATGATGACATGTTTCAGTGACTGTAAAAGCACAAAAACAAGGCTGCAGCTGGGAATGATGGGCAATGATTAGCGGCTGTTTATCTGCACCCGATTGACGCGGTAGAAACAGGTGCTGAGGAAAGACATATGGGGAGACAGACACACAAACCCGCTATGGGGGTTGTTATTGTCATAATCCTGGACTTTGCTGTAACTCGACACCAGGTGGGAGACAATGAACTCTACAACAACAATCAGTAGCATGAGGCCAGCCGAACAATGGGCCCGCGAAACCCCTATGGACTTTTAGTGACAATCCAATATTTCAAGCCACAAAACCCACCACACCTCCATTCCCGACATACTATTGTTTGTCTCTGGCTCACTATTCAAAAAACTCTTGTGGATAAGATGATTAGGGTGTGAAGTTTCCACTATAGGGAAGCATCAGAAAAGAAACTAGCCTAACCACTTGTCCTAAGAGTCTCGTCAGGAATGTGGGGTCACGTTGGGGGAGGGTCTGGCTCATACTGGACATGGGCGCAGTCCCTTCTGGAAAATCCAGCTTGAGCTGCTAGCGGGTTTTGGAACATGGCAGCTGGTTTCTACGTAGCTGGTGCAAACTGATCAACCAAGTGGTACGGTAGCAAGTTTGTTGCTTGTCCAAGGTGGTCTACCTTAGTCCTGACCAGCTAAAAACTGTCTATAATGTCCTTAAGTTGGAAATTATGACATGTGTCAAAAAGTTTCCGTTTCCTTACTTCTGGTGAAATTCGTAGATTTCAGGCAGATTTCCAAAGAGTACTTCCTTCTTGTTTTCCAAAGATGGAGGGATCAAATAGATCAGCTCGGGGTCATCCAGTGCAGCGGCATATCCCTGCACAAAAATAAACACGGCAAACAAAACCACAGGCAAATATTTCAACACTGCACAACAGATGTTTAACTAATATAACTACAGCTGATGCACTTGTTTTGACATACATTTACATTACTTGAACAACTGAACTTCAGCAAATACTTATTAATCTGACAAATCACGGACAAGGACCAGCTGCTAAAAATCAAGTCTTTTTTTGTGATTTGTATGAGCTGTGAGAGATTCTGAGCAATTTTACATTTTTTGTATTTTTGAAAAAATTTAATTTATTCCTGTGATGCAAAACTGAATTTTCAGCATCCATTACTACTTTTGAGCGTCAGATGATTCTTAAGAAATCATTCTAATATGCTGATTTGCTGCTCAAGAGACATTCTTATTATTATCAATGTTGAAAACAATTGTGCTGCTTAATATTTTCGTGGAAACTGTGGTGCATTTTTTCAGGATTCTTAGATGAACAACAACAACGACAAAAAAAAAAGAAAAGAAAAAGAAAATCATTTGAATTCATTTTAAATCTAAATCTTTTGTAAAGTCTATACTGTCAATGATCAATTTAATGCATCATTGCTAAATGAAAGCGTCCATTTCTCAAAAAAAAAAAAAATCTTACTGAAATCAAAATTTTGACCAGTGCATGTATTTACAATGCGTGCATTTTTGCAACATTTCCTGTTTTTTTAATTTCAGATACATGTACCTCTATGATGCTCTGCAGCTCTTCCACGTACAGCCTCTCCGTCTCAATCAATTCATTCATTATGTGGCTGTTGAGAAAGGGCAAAACAAAAAAGCTTTCATTATTTTGTCAAACAAAGGTCAGAACATCGGTGTGATGAGAGGCACTGTTTAAGACGGAAGCTTCAGTATGTATTTGAGTATTTGAGCTCCAATTAGCATATTAGCTTACAACGAACTGTGACTAGCTAAATATTTAGTCATGGTTGTTGAAGAGGGGATTTGGTATTTTTAAATGTACATATTTTGAAAATACTGTATTCGAATCACTTCTGGCATATTTGATGCCGACAGGGTTGACCTGTTAGCTTGGCCAAAGAAGTAAGCAAAACATACGAAGAAAATTGTCAAAGGAAAGTCACCAACTTATTCAACGAAGCCGGAATTCCGCCACTGAAGAGCAAAAAATCTGTTTGTCATGATGCTCACTAAAGGGATGGCCTTTGGCAAAAGGGGCGGATTCCCAATACGGAAGGGTGCACAACCATCAAGGGACATGGGACAAACTCTTCTTTTATTAAATACAAAATATAGTTTTTATAGGGTGGGCGAAAGCACTATTTTGTTCGATAAGCATACCGATAGTTTTTAAAGGCAGATCGGTCAATAGCGATTACGTTGATACTTCTGAACTAAAATTTTTAAATGAGAAATGTATTAAATTATTAAGATTACTAGAGTAAAAGGGTATGATAATCACTTAAACTTGTGTTTTAAAAACGCATTTAACATTCAATACGCCTTAATGGTCACTATTAAGTATATTTTTGTTTACACATGGTTTAGATATGTTTTGTGTTTACACATGATTCAAATCTACAAACACTACAGTTATGTAGTTAAAACCATGGTCATTTTCATTAGGGACTGCCAGTGACAGGCTGTTGCATGCATAAAATGCAACCTTTTTATTCTGACAGTGTATGATTTCTTTTAACATTACAGAATGGAACATGATCAATATTACCTTTCAACGTTCGATTTAAATAACTGTAATAGCACAAACTATGTAGGCTACAATTTCAATTTGTTTATTGTGAAATAACTCTGTCATTCTGTCCTCTGATAAGCATTGTTCAGGGCTGCCATTCCCAAAAGCTTTAATGCTTTCTTATGATACTTTTGGGAAACGCAGCCCTGTTTGAAAACACTGTCAGCAGTGAGTGAATGCTCTCCGTGATTGAGTGGTTCTGTCTTGCAACATTTGTGTGCGTTCAGATGAGCAGGAAAATAGTTCAATCCTACACAATTACTCGCTAACAAAGGGTATTCGTGCAATTCAATGCATATTGTACGCATTAAAATTTTTTTGTTAAATAAACAAAATCACTGGTAAATAAAACACCTTAGTATCGATATTTTTTGTTTGAGTATCGATACTTTCGATACTCGCGTCAGTATCGATATATCGATACTTCGGATCGATACGCCCATCCCTAGTTTTTATTACTAAATGATCAATACACTCAAATTGAGTAATCTCTTATTTAACAAAATATTAATAGGATTTTTTTTTTTTAATTTGATTTGACATTATTCTACTATCATTCAAATTTAATGAGCAGTGCATGGGACATAGCAAAATAACACAAAAACAAAAAAAAATCTAGAAAATGTATCTAAATAGCCAAGTAATGCTTTTGTTGTTAATATAAAAACTTAGCCTAATATAACACACCCTTTCATAGTCATTTTTATATTAGGTTATCATGGCAAATTAGTTATGTACAGGACACCAAAAAGGCACCCTACAGTGATATTGACCCTCATCCACTTCTCCTCTAACACCGATGAATTGCATTTATTGTGCTGAGGTGTAGTCTGCTTATGTGAATCAGATGACCCAAATTCCACGATTCTGTCAGAGAAGTCTCTCTTTTCACAGTTTGTTCATATGATAAAGTTGGCCAATGTTTAAGAAGAGGCATGTCCTTTTCCCCCTCCCCACCCATCAGGAAACACTCCCGTTCAAATACAAGCTCCACCAGTAGCTACACACTACTGCTTTCAGTACAGCTGCCACAATACGACTGAGGTCCAGGGCTTAAAAACAAATACTTTTGCACATTTACTACATCATGGATGGGCCTCAATGGTAAGTCATATGTTTTTGACTAAGTGTGGAGATCTTTCTGGAAAAAAAGCTAAGAGATTTAACTTTTGGAAGTGCAAAATGTCTTTCCACTGTTGTGTCAAGCCTTAGAGACCATTACTGTTGAGTCTGAGTATTGAAAGTGAATGAATGATAGCACCAAGCCTAAAAGTCTGTTCTTTTAAACACGGTGTCAGTATCATATGATTGACTGTGCTATTAAAATATGAACTTTTGCTTGGAGTGGTTTTCAAATGAGTCACTTAGGGAGTGTTTTATGATATTTAAAATGCAAATGAAATACACATAGCTGATGATAACATGTCAAAAGAAAGAGATTGTGATCACTGAGATATAGTGGGCGAAACTGTTAGCTAAGGTGAGCTATATGAGCATATTAAACAGAGGAGTTGAACAGGTCATGAAGATTAAATTTACTTTTTAAAGGCATGTCAGCATGAAACCGTGTTGAAATTACTGAATAAATTCACATGTGAAAATGAAAATGTAGTGAAGGTAACCAGTTTCACTTGTAAAGCAAAGCCGAATGTATTCAAATCTACATTAACAATATTTTTTAAATATTAAACTTTATTTGTAATAATGAAATAAATGTAGGCAAGTTTTAATCAAAATTACTAAAAATGGGATGGATGGTCATGCAGATTAATGTGAAACTAATAATTGCACAGAGCGGCTGGTATGAGCAAGTGATCCAGTTTGTCATACAATCCCTTCTGCTCCTGGCACTCGGCTATTTAGGGTGTGGGATATTATGACATGCATTGTTGTTGTGTTGCGCCTTTTGAGTAGATTTGCTGCTGTAATGGTCTTTTTGCGGTCGTGAATGTTTTGTACAGCACTCAGCACATCAGCGAGTTCGGTGGTTTAAATCCTTTTATTCAGCGTAGCGCTGAGTCGACGATTGCTTTCATTAACAAGTTCGATTCGCCGAGTCTCCCCACATGGTCAAGGTTTTCAATGAGCTCTCGCAACAAATGATGCAAACAGGCAGCATTTGTTAAAGAGGAATGTTGTTTTGAAAGCAAATGGCTTATATGTGACTGCATTGAAATTAAAAGGGTTTTTTTTTTTTTTTTTAGCAAGGATGCATTAAATTGATCAAAAGTGATAGTAAAGGCTTTTACGTTTACTCAAAAGATTTCTAGCTCAAATCAGCGCAGTTCTTTCGAATGTTTTATTCAGAATACAATCCTGAAAAAAGATATATAGAAATGAATATCAGAAATGAATTATGAAGGATCAAGTGAAGACTGGAGTAATGGCTGTTAAAAATTCAGCTTTGCCATCACAGATAAATAAGATGTAATATACAAAAATAGATTATCAGTTATTTTAAATTGTAATAATAACTTACAGTATTACTGTTTTTACTGTATATTTGATCAAATAAATGCAGCCTTGATGAGGAGGGATGCACCTGATAGACGGTTATCGGTATGCCCGATACTGGAGCTCCTGTACTCGTACTCGTACTCGTTAAAATGCCCCGATACCAAACGCCGATACCACACAGCATGTGATAAGCGCCATATTCAAACAAAGAAACACCGACAACAGAACAACAGACAGCAGAATGGAGTTAAGGATGTCTGCTACGAAGTATATGTATGCAACGAATATAACGTTAAACATTCAGTATTAACGCCTGTATAGCTGATGTGCGCGAGCTGATAAACAAAGCACGCTGAGTGGATTGAGCGCGCGGCAGCGCAGATGCGCGAGCTTGTCGAGTGAATATACCTTTATCACAGACATCACTGGAAAGTTTGTAAGTCGGTCGGATAAAACAATGAACATGTTTACTAGGGGTCGGGATAGAGCGAGATTGAGGGAGAGAGCGCGCGCGCACTTCTGTTGTGTGATCTTTGATGTTCACTCACTTAGCACACGCATCATTTGGATTAAAACTAAATCATAAAAATAAGACCATTTATAGGGGCATTCACTATAAACATCATTTATTTTCAACCTTAGGCATACACGACTTTCTGGCGAAAGTGAATCTAACAGCCTGTGTGAAATGCGCTAGGCTGTACTATTCTGCATCAGTACAAATACCTTCATGCGTTGCACGTTTTGCTTGCTTCATGAATGTTTCTACATTATATGAGTGGCTTTGGAAAATAAAACGCTACACGTTTCAGATGAAATAAACGAGACTTCTATTTATGAAAATGTCACAGTTAGGAGATTTATAACGAGTGGTTCCCTGCATTATTACAGCAAAGCGCGTGATTACAGTACTGAGCCGCTGCAATGGAGCAGCTCTAATGCTATTAAATTAAAGATGATGTACATAGAGCAAAAAAATGAACAGTGAAAGTAACAAAAACTTGTAAAATACATTTTAATGGGCATAATTAAGTGTGAAAATAACCGAAGGATATACAGTCAAACCAAAAATTATTCAGAGACCAGATATCATTTTGGATTTTTTTTTACTAGTGGGTGCAGGAAACCATAGTTCATTTATGTAAGTGAGGACAGCAAAATAAAAAGTAAACTGTGATAAATTATACCCAAAAATTCTTCATACAGTGGACTACCAGTAAAATTTATACAAATTTGGGTCCAAAAATTATTCAGACCGAGTCTGGGAAAAAACATTGAAGTTGAGGTTTGCATGAAGCTGGATGACAGCATGCCCAGGAGACTACAGGCTGTCATTAAGGCTAAGGGTTGCCCGACTAAGTATTGATAGTTGTGTAAATACTGTCATACTAACAGCTGTCTGAATTATTTTTGGTTGATTTTAATCTATTACATACCTTTCTATCAAATTTATCTGACATTATCAAGCTGAATTTGGTCTGACACAGTTTAACTTGAGTTCTTGTCATATTTTATTACCAACTATAGCGAATAAACTGTGATAATACGAGAAAAGTTGAAGGTGTCTGAATAAATTTAGGTTTGACTGTATCTATTTGATAAATGAAGTTAACCAACTAACATTATACATACTCTTTTGGTTTCTGTACCCAATATTTAAAAAATTAATTACAAATGCAATAAAAATACAGGTATCTGTATCGTTATCGGCAAGTACCAAAAATAAAAGTATCGGTATCGGGCGAGTACTGGAAAAAGTGTTATCGGTGCATCCCTACTGGATAGCATCTAAGAAGCTTTCTTTCAAAAAAATAAAAATCTTACTGACCAATTTTTTCATAATGTAGGTGTGTCACTACACACCCACACACCACACACACGTGTGTGGGTTTACGGGGTTTTTTTATACTGTATAAACTGTATTTTCCATCGCCCTACACCAACCCTACACCTAAAAACCTAACCCTTACAGAAAACTACTGGCAATTTTTTAATTTCATAAAAGCCTTTTGTTTTACGGGGACACAGGACGTGTCCTCATTAACCATGTTTATGTTGTAGTACCCATGTCATTTTACACATTTGTGTCCTCATAAACCATTTATACCAGTACACACACACACACACAGTGTTTAGAGTTTAAATATATAATAACTCCTTATAAAGACCGACAGTTTTTATTATTATTTTTAAGTCTTTTTAGTCATTTTTTTAATTTTTTGTCTTTATTTTTTGTCTTTTTAAATCATTTTTAGTTTTGACCTGTTTCATGTTTTTGTCCCGGCACGAACATTCATAATTGTCCGTAGTTTTGACCTGTCGGGTGTTTACGGTCCGTCTTCCCCTGTGCTGATTTTGTTGGCTTTTTGGGCTGACCTTTTGTGCTCGACAAGATCAGTTTTTGGGTTACCAGTGTATATAGTGTTCAATCACCTTGCAAACCCCCTTTTATTTATGTGCGAGTATTCAGTATATACTTAAGGGTAAGCAACATATATGAGTTGTGGGTGGGGGTGTAGACGCGCGGTCGTTCGGTTGTTCCGACAGAACTATGTCTGTGTATGGTTTGTGTCGATAGCATTCGTCTGCATGAAGACCTCTAATTATGGTTGGACCACCATCAAGGACAAACAGCCACCAGTCCTGGAAAATCATCGAGAGCAGTACATCTGGATTGCATTACTGGACTTGACAAGAGAGAGGGGTTGAGAGCGTGCGCAGCTTAGCAGAATGTTCATGAATTGCAGAAGGGTGAGAAAATGGCATTTTCTACAGCTTGTCTCCATGTGCTGTGTCATGTCAGTCCTTATGGTTTGCTGGGACCACGTGGACCACAGCATCGTGAGCCATGTGAAGTCCTACTCCTACCGCTACCTAATCAACAGCTACGATTTCATCAACAAAAGCCTCAGCGTCAGCCCAAAGGAAGCCGCCAGGTTTGGTAGCTTCCCCTATTTGCTGAACAACGAGGGCGTTTGTAAAGACAAAGACGTGCTGCTTCTCCTCTTCGTGAAGTCCTCCCCAGGAAACTTCAGAAGACGACAGGCCATTCGCTCCACTTGGGGCAACGAGTCCTACATAAGTCACCAGCTGGGCGTTATCGTAAAATTAGTGTTTGCTATGGGAGTTCACCCTGTGGTGCGCTTTGATAGCTCACTGCAGGACAAATTGCACAAGGAGCACATGAACCACGGTGACTTGGTTCAGCAGGACTTCCTTGATACGTTCCACAACCTCACTGTGAAACTGCTGCTTCAGTTCCGCTGGACGCACGAAAACTGCGCCCATGCCCGCTTCCTCATGACTGCGGACGACGACGTCTTCATCCATTTGCCCAACCTGGTGCGCTACCTTCAGGACCTCAGAAGACAGAAAGTGCGCAACCTTTGGGTCGGCCACGTTCACAGGGGGGCGCCTCCCGTTCGCCGCAGGGACAGTAAATACTATATGCCCTTCGACATGTACCAGTGGTCTTCCTACCCAGATTACACCGCCGGGGCGGGGTACGTGGTCTCTGGCGACGTGGCAGCCAAAATCTATCAGGCCACGCAGTCTCTGAACGCCTCTATGTATATCGATGACGTCTTCATGGGTATCTGTGCCATTGCAGCGGGCGTCTCGCCTCAGGAACATGTTTATTTCTCGGGTGAGGGAAAAACGCCCTATCACCCGTGCATCTATGAAAAAATGATCACCTCTCATGGACACGAGGACGATATCAGGTATCTGTGGAAAGTTGCGACCGCCCCGCAGGTAAAAAGTATTTCGTCTGGACTGGTTGGGAAACTCTATTGTACGGCTGTGAAAATGACGCTGCTTTGTAAGCCGTACTTTACAAACAAGTATTCATGCATGGCAGCTTTTACATGACGCACTGTGAAGTCCGAGCAGTATTTCATTTTTTTTCTCTCAATGGTTTACTTTTGCTTTAAATGTTAAACATTTTGTCAGTTCCCAATAAAGTTAAAAGCTGTGCGCCCTAAGCATTTGTTTTGCACTTTTTTTTATTTACAATTTTTTTTTTCCATGGACAGTGTAGGGCGAGAGAGCAGGAATGAGTTATTCTCATCTCTGTATTGCAAGACAAATAATGGTATATTATTTCAAAAGAATTTATGTCATGGTAGAAAAAAATATCATAGTAATTTTACTGTAGTGTATGATTACAGTTATGAAAAATACTAAGAATTATCATGAACTGAGAATGAGAATTAAAAACCTAAAAAAGGATAAGGAGAAAATGAATATTAGCATTTAATTAATTTATTTATTTAAATTGTTTTTATCATCATGAACATACTTCCACTTGGCAAAAAATCATTTATGGCCCTAATAACAGCCATCTTTTTTGTGGGATGAAATGGGCAGTTTACATTTTGGCTTGGTTTCACTGTGGCATGCTATTAGAGAGTGTGTCTTAACTTTCTTTCATGTTGCAAATGTCATATGCTTCTGCTTAAAGCTTTCAAACATTTTAATGAACTTATGGTGCTACTTGTGAATGAAGATTTTAACAAGTTACATTTTACAACAATAAATCAAAGCCTTTTGAGATGTATTGCATTGTGACATTATTATCATGACAACTAACCCTCAATGTCATCAACCAAATACAAACAATATTATTCTTCATACTTTAGTGTGAAATTACTGTATTACAGAATATAATAAGAATCACCACTAAGAATAATTAGAATAGGAATGAAGCTTCAGTATGCGAAAACACTGCCAAAAATGTACATTGCCATAAGTGTTTTTATTTCCCACTATCATTCTGAATTAAAATCAATTAAAGTGTTAATTCCATCATTTTTAAAGCAGTTTGGCCCTCTTTGACTCCTCTTGTACCACATAATTTTTTTTCTAGATTATATTAACAACCTCCTATACTCAAATTATTTTTGCTGCGACTTAAGTTTAGGTAATTATAATAAGCTAAAGAAACGCAATTACTGAAAAGTATGTTTGCCTAATCCATCTGTGTTGAAACTACATTTTGGTTGCATTAACTGAAACTAAACGAGGAATTTTTTAGTTCTCAGCATGCTTAAAGCTGGATCAGGACAGTAAATGTGGAAATGACGTGCTGTTTTGTTATTTATTTATTTAAAGAGAAAGACCCCTCAGCGTTAAGTGTTTGACATTTGAAAGAGTTTTTGTTACGGTGAAGTTTTAGTGGTTTCTAAAATGCTAAAGAGCAGAGCTTGTGGTTGGGTTGTGGGTGGGGACATGAATAAAAGTGTGTTGTTTGACTCAATAAGACATCTGTGCTAATATCAACGTAGTATAAAGTAATTTCCCTATTTGTTCAATACATTTGCATGCACACATGTGCAACAGGAACTTAAAATGTGTTATAAATGCACATTTATGCATTGGCATTCTAGGCATTAATATATAACATATTCGCTATTGGTAGAGCTGCTGCATGCCGGACATGGTTAAGAGACGCACAGACTAAGACTTAATCTCTCTCTCTCTAGTAGCTGCATTAGTCTGCATATTAAAACCTCAAGCCTCCATTAGTAGCTGTATAATAAAACAACATTTTGTAATCAGCAACGGGATTCTGTGATAGAGAACACTGCAATGGTTTCCACGGATTATGATGAATGTTGTTTGCTGTTTTTGGATGGTAATAGTATAGGGAAGAGGGGCCCAAAAATGTTTTGCCTATGTCACAATAAGAGGTAAATCTAGCCCTGTGAACAACATAACTGCACTGTAAAAAAAATAAAAATGTACACAGAGCACAATGTACTGAATTAATATTAAGGTTTTTTCTTTATTGACTTTTTACAGGTGTTTTACCTGTATCTATGTTGTGTTTTAGGGTTAAATATTAAAAGGATAGTTCACCCAGAAATGAAAATTACCATTCATGCGTTCACGAGAAAGAGTGACGTTCCAGCAGATGACACATGACATAGGCGCAGTATAAGCTCCGGTAAGAAGTGATGAATGCGGAAGTGCAGAGGAGAGAGCAAAACAAAACACCAGTCGCGAATTAGAAGTACAAAAGGAAGATTGTAAAGAAAAATAACAGAGAATTTTGATATAAGCCAAGAGGAGACTGGATTTCCTTTGCTGTCAACTTGGTTCTCACAAGATTAGCATATTCTTATGCTACGCCTACGTCATCTGCTGAAATGCCCCTCTCTCATGTACACGCGACAGTTAGCGGAAGCTAGAGATTACAGTTTATAAAGTTTAAAAATATGGATATTTTTCTTACACATGCGCATCAATTCACTTCAGAAGGCCTTTTTTAACCCCCAGAGCCGTGTGGAGCACTTTTTATGATGGATGGATGCACTTTTTTGGGCTTCTATTGGAGTATTGAATCTCAACACCCATTCACTGCCATTATAAAGCTTGGAAGAGCCAGGCCATTTTAATTTAACTCCGATTGTATTCATCTGAAAGAAGAAAGCCATATACACCTAGGATGGCTTGAGTAAATCATGGGGTAGTTTACATTTTTGGGTGAACTATCCCTTTAATGGATAATGTCCTGGTATAAGTTCATATAACTAAAAAACATTGAGTAAGCGCAACTAAAATGTATGTGTAAAATTGAGATCATTTTAAAATTAAACTGACTCTATTAAACTTGTTTGTTACTACAATTATTTTTATGAGAAGGTTTCCTTAAAAACGGTAAAAAAGAAACATAGCAATACTCTGACAGGTGCTGAGTGACTTTTTCAGGAAGACTGATATTTCTACAAGCAGAGGTCATACAGACATCAGTATGCACATGAAAAATTATGTTGCGCCAGATACCAGCATGAAGTCTGATAGTTTGCTCAGCCATCAGTGACCAAAAATCAGCTACAAGCTACAAAAACCAAAATCTGAACAAAATCACACTTTGGTTTTACAGGGCAAAAATGCCCTACACCAGATGTTTCACAATATAAAATTCACAACTTACACCACACAACAGAAATTACCTATATATGGCGGAATATAATTTGAGACCCATCAGCTAAATGTTTCTTGACCTGTTTGATGTCAACAATGCTGTATCCTGAGACATTAACCAGATATGTGATGTACTGTGCTGTATGTTCTGAGTGAGATATAAGACATGTTGACAAACTAGCTAATCCTGTACATTCAGAAATGGCATCAGATGTGTGATCAAATACGTGTCATCACAAACCATTAGAGTTTGAGTCACTGCTTTGGTGGTGTCACAGTTTCTTATTCTCATTTTGCCCAATTGGCAGAATAGGCCATTTTCACAAAGATGAGTGTTGTTGAATGTGTTTGGAACAACTTGAGGCGGAGTGAATTGTGAATTTTCATTTTCGGGTGAACTGTCTCTTTAAGTCTGTGAGTAATTATCTACTAAACTGCAAAAACGAGTAAGAATACAAGTTGCTCCGCGTAATAATTTCATATTATTATTTATTTACATATTAGTTATGATATAACTAAGAAAAAATAAATATTAATTGAAAAAGGCTTAAAAATATATAAATATAGAAGAAAGTGTTCATATGATAAAGTAATTCAAATGAATTGATTTCGATTTACATGTTCAAGACACATTTTAATCTAGCTATAAAATAAGTCCCTGAAAATCAATTCAAGTGGGTAAAACAGTGTTGTACTTTTCATAAAGAGAATCTCTGACACTGCTTAATATACTTCACCTTATCTTGTGAGACGCTCTTTCTCAGAAGACACGTTCTTACCTGCGTCTGTTTGAAAGCGACTCTTCGGTTTCATTGTTCATGAGGACAAGACTCGAACCCCCTTGCCCTCCTTCATGCATGACCTCAATCTGTGAGAAACCACAGGAAGACAGAACACGCTGGTCAAAAACTATAAAGGATTCAAATGAAAGAAAATGGCTTTATGTTTGAGCTGAATGTATAATGTGTAATAATGATATACAGTAAAATATTTTAAAGGCAAGATCTTATCCCAGGCTAAATAGGTTTTTATACATACAAATGCTTATTAGATGTTTTAAAAAAAACATTTCTATCATGACAACCTTCTGAAGAATTTAGCATGATAATCGATAAGACAATGTACAGTATTTGGTCTTGGCGGAATAGATTTGCTACGCTGCTGCTGCTGTTGGTTATTGCTGTAGTTGTGGATTATTGCTGCTGCTGCAAAAGCAAGTACAGGAACTTGCTACTGCTAATACATATGCAGATACGGTGCTGTGAGTATTAAAGACATACTGCTGCTGCACAAGTAGCATATATAATAATCTGTAGTAGAGCTATACAGGTGGAGCTGGGGAGGTGGAGGGTTTCAGAGGAACTCTGAAAGCGCACTGCGAAATGCTTTAGTGGATGCTAACGAACCATTTAAAATGTAAAGCAGCAAGCTTATTGGCTGCGTATGCAACATGAACCAATCAGCTTGTGCCAAGTAGTTTAATGCTGGAATATCATCCGTTTGAATTAACGACCCATCAGCCTGCACCATCTAGAGTTAAATGACAGATCTTGGCATTGTGACCATGTAACTGACACAAACTGATATACCTTGATGCCACCTTTGGCTTTGCGAATATTCTTCCTTTTTGCCAGCTCTGTGTCACTGGGCTGCTTACTGGGGCAGGAGTTTTCGGTAGCTTTGCGATTTGATGCTGTTGAGTTTAAAATAGAGTTAAACAAGCTGGAAGGCATTCATATTTTCCACTTAAATAATTCAGGATACAAAGTCTGAGCATTTAATACTCAGGTTATGAACCTGAAATGAGGACATGCTTCTGGAAAATAAAGGTTAAGTGATAAGATTACAAACATATACCATTAAACCACTAGTAGTCTGGACATGTATGCATTTCAGTCAACATACACCTGTTTTTTTTTTTTTTTACTTACTAGGTGCAGTGTGATGTGGGATTTTAGGTAAAGTGCGTTTTGGTGAAGATTCTGGTCGAGGTGCAACTGGTTGCACTGGCCTTGTTTGCTTTGCAGAAAGCTTTTTCAGACTTGCATGTCTTTTGTCAAACATCTCTTGAACGTCATTCAGCCTTTTCAGAGCGGTTTGAGCTTTGCCCTGCATGGGATGAGATCAAAGTGATTATACTGTATATAAAATCAGTTATTTATCAGAAACAGATGATCATTACATCTAGAGTGGGCTCCAAAAGTCTGAAACACAATTTAAAATCTGGGATTCATCTAGTTTTAACCTTTTGAAAAATTTGAAATAGATTTGAAATAAATTAGAAATATTTAATATTCAGTACTATTTCTAGATCAATCATTGAATAATGAGAGATCAGGCAGCATAAGTGCTGCTGTCACTAAAAGGAGGATATATCAAATACATTATAAATTCTGGGATCTTAATATTTCAGTTCAAATTAATATAATTTTCAATATTATGTAATTTATAATATTCTATATTAAACAATTTGGTAACACTCCACAATATGAATCTTTATTAATGTTAGTTACATAATATAATATCATATAATAGTCAAATTTTTGGTCACCATTCACTTTAGTTTTGATTTGAAAAATGTATTAGTACATGTTGAAATTAGCATTAGCTACGATTAATTGATGCTTTAGAATAACTTTTATTGTTAGTTCATGTTAACTAATGTAGTTGAATAATGTAGACAAGACTTTTGGATTTGACTGTATGCAAATGTATTCAACTGTAATCCGCTTCATTTGTACCTTGACCCACTCTGAGAGGACAATCTCATACTGGTTGCTGAGGTCTTTGAGGTGACTGAGCTGCTGCTCTTTGGCTGAATTCATGTACCGCTCGATGTCCTGCAGTGCTGCTTCTGCACCTTCCTGGGTCTGACATCTGTCTACAGCCTGAGAGGCCAACAGATACACTCCACTCTCACACCACTGGTTCACCTGCCAGCACACAAACACAGGCACATCAATGCAGGTTATTTAATTTGGCAATATTATACAACCCATAAAAAATGATTAAAGAAAGCTGTTATAATCTTTTTTATTTATTATGCACACAGATCAAATTTAAGTCACCCACACATGCCGTTTTATTTGTTATCTACATTGAAAAAAAAATTGCAGTAGAAACCATATTTTTTATTGTGTAAATTTCACAAACAAATAAAAAGTAGTAACACACTGAATTAAACAAAATTTTTAAGCATAAACATTTTAATAGTATTTTCTTTTAAAACATACTTCATTAATCCTTGCTTTGCTTGAAAAATCATTTTTTACTGTATAAAACTTAAACTAAACTGTTTTTGTTAACTGAAACATTTTTTGTAAAAGTTCGACTAAACCTGAAAAACATGAACAAAAATTTAAAATGTTGCCTTAGCAACTATAATAAGTGAAATTTAAAATAAGTTGAAATAAATAAGTTGAAATGCAAGTACTAAAAGTACTAAAACTGAAATAAAAATCATTCAAAATAAATAAAAATATTAAAAAGTAACAAAAGCACATAAATTATTAAAACGTCAATTAAAATTAAAATGAAAACTGAAAATATAAGAATAAGCTAATTCAGAATATTAATAGATAATAGAATAGTATATAAATAATATACTATATACAGTACATTAGCACAATTGTGCAATTCTTGCCAAGCCATATTTCTGAAATGCACTGAAAAATATAATTTTGTTAATTCACAGTTTTATATTTTTGTTTATTTTCCTCAACCTTGTTTTACTCTATTATGAAATTACATTTTCTAAAATGGCAAAAAAAATTAAATAAAGATATATATAATGCAAAAACTAGTCTTACTGTTTTTAATAACAGTAAGGTAACAGGTAATTTGACAGGATGCGTGTTGTCTCACGAACCTCATCGATTCGTTTGTGGATTTCAAGTGATTTGGTCAGAATGTCACGTTTCTTTTTGGCCTCATTGCTGAAGTCGTCACAGATCCGCCGCAGTTCGACACACTTCGGCCGGATGGAGTCCACGGCATAGTGGTTACTTTGAATGAGCTGGTCACCATGCTGAGCGTGAAGCTGAACTTTCTCCAAAGACTCCTGTTCAGATCAATAAACACAATAAAGTTCAACATATGAGGAATAATTTACACTGCTATCTTGACTATTATTAGTAATTGACTTGCAGTGTCGTCACATCAACACTATGTTTGTGTCTTTTATTCGTTCTTGAAGTTCAGTTCTATGTACCGCATGCTTTCACACAATACCTGCACGTTCTTGGCATTCTGAAAAAGGCCAAGAAAAAACATGCTTTATCTTTCTAGATAAGCTGATTGCTTGGTAGAGTAAAATCTTTCATGCAAAACATGCCCTGGTAACCAGTATTGCTGGTGATATGCAGTATCACTTGTGTTTTTAATCCTTGGGAACATATGTATAAACAAACACAAAAGAAAGATTAATTTTAATAAAAACATTTAATTTGTTTAAAAATTCAAATATATATGAATGTGAATAAATTAAAATATACAACTGTGAATAAAATAGTCTTTTTTAAATATTATAAATGTATATATTGTCACTTAACTTTCCCTATTTTACTTAACCTAGACATTTGAATGGTAGTCTTTCATGGTTTCAATAAAAACATTAAGCAACTGTTTTCAACATACAATAATAAGACATGTTTCTTGAGCATCAAATCAACATACTAGAATGATTTCTAAAGGATCATGTGACACTAAAGAATGGCGTAAAGATGCTGAAAATGCATTCTTGCCATCACAAAAACTATATTTTACGATATGTTAAAGGGGTCATATGATGCGATTTCAAGTTTTCCTTTCTCTTTGGAGTGTTACAAGCTCTTCGTGCATAGATAAGATCCCTGAAGTTGCAAAGACTAAAGTCTCAAAAACCAAAGAGATATCTTTATCAAAGTTAAGACTCTGCCAAACCCCCCTAAAACGGCTCGTTCTAACACACCACACATATCTACGTCACGATGTGGGAATATTTGCATACATGCCGCCCAAATGTGCCAGAAAGAAGAAGGCGTGGTTTCAGTAACCGCAGTAGTGTTCATGCAGCCATGTCAGGGAGACGCTGTTTGTTTCTAGGCGAAAGCAAAAGCACTTTATTGGCCTTCCGAAAGTAGATGCATTAAGGAATCTTTAAAATGACTCACAACAGAACAGCAATGCATTTTATGTACGACCGTTTCGTGAACCAGGAGAGGAGGTAATTCTGACTTTGCTATGACAATTTGGCGCTTCTGAATCAGCGAATTTAAGTATGTTTTGTTATTAGTTTAAGTGTGTGCTATTAACTGTTCAAATGCGGAGTTTTGCACAGTGTGTGTGTGTGTGTGTGTGTTTGTTTGTGTGTGTGTGAGAGAGAGAGCGAGAGAGACCAGCTTCATCACTGTGTCTGTCACGTGACTCTGTTCCCCTTTCGGGCTCTGTCTTTACATTTATTTTGAAAGATGAAGCTCGCGATTATGGTAAGGGGCATTACATTTCCGACGAGTGCTTGCGGTGTTCGGCCAATCACAATGCACTGGGTCAGCTGGCCAATCAGAGCAGACAGCGCTTGTCAGAAGGAGGGACTTAGTAGAAAACTAAGCGTTTGAGAGAGGCGGGGCATAGAGGACCTACAATAATGTACAGTATTTGAAAAATAATGTGTTTTTAACATTAAAGCATGTCAACATATTCTGTTACACCAAATACACAAAATAATGATCTTTAAAAAACCATCATATGAACCTTTAAAATAGAAAACAGTTATTTTATTCTGTTGTAATTTTGATCAAATAAATGTAGTCTTGGTGAGCAAAAGAAACTTATTTTAAAAAATATGAATTATTCAATGATTCATTTGACCGGTAGTGTATAGGATTATATAAATATGTTTTTATACAGTGATTGGGGGATTTATACAGTGACTGGGGAAACTACTGGTTTAACCCAGCCAGCAGAACAAATGGTTATTGTTGAGCCCACTATGTAAACTCAATGGACTGCTTTGCATACCAGGCCTGATTTCAGATTCAAAAGATTTTGACCTGAGCTTTGTCCTCCAAAGTTTTCAGATCCCCCAGTAGATGTTCCACCCGAGCCACACAGTCCCCGGTGTCAGACAGGCCCAGCAAGGTCTCCGTCAGGACGTCCAGAGAAACTTTCACCTGTTACAATAGATGCAACAGACCAATTTCAGCTTGGTGGACTAGTCAACCGCTCCAGGGATATTTGGTATATAATGGCTGCCTACTAAGTATACAGAGGCACATCCATTGCATTGTACCTCTCTGAAGTCCTGCTCAAAGTGCCGTAATTGTAAGCACTGCTCTAATTTGAGGTGATGCCTCGACCAGAACTGTTCAAACGCATTCTCCGTCTCATCGAGCTGCGCTAACAACCTGAGACAAACAAACAAACATGTTTACAGTGTGCATGTCAGAGGAGCTGAAGTGAATTAGATTTCACAGAGGAACATGAGATGACACCAGGCTTTAAAGAATAATAGCACAACTGTAACAAGAACTGATGCAAGTCTGGTTAAAATAGAGGAAATGGCTGTAAATCCAATATGAAATCCAAAAATACTTTATATTTATAGAAACTTTATAAATGTTCCTATTGTGAAAGACTACAAGTTGTACAATGTACAAGTTAAAAAATTGCTCATAATCTTTTATCAGAATGTAACTTGTTCAGTGACTTTCTTTAGTCGCTGACGCCATCAAGATCTTTATTTGCATTCCTGATGGTTAAAATCTCCAACAAAGTCAATCTTCTGTTTTGCTTAAGTATGTAATATTCTGAATGTCACGTAGCCACCCAGAAATGCGTTACGAGTTACGACATAATCCCAGCTAACAAGTTACGAACAAACATTCTTGCAGTAACGATAATAGAACGCTCGTTCAAAGTTAGCATTTTTAAATATTACTACTTATTTTGAACATTCAAAGATTCAAAAGTAACGTCTCCATGATGTTTGCAAAATGATACAATGGAATGTTCCCTTAACGTTTGCATAACCAAGAAGATGTTCAGAAAACATTCAGAAATAACATTTTCGTAACTGAATGGGAATGTTAGCAACATATTTTTGCTAGCTGGTCTGGTCTTTATGTTCACAAAACTTCAGCACAAAAACATTATTTATCTGTCGTCCATGGAATTTTTTTTTTTCTCGAAACATTTTAGTCGAACATTCGTCTAACATTTTTATATATTGCGGCTTATTTCCAACTGTTGATTGTAACATTCCGATAAAGTTTGCAAAATGAACATTCAAATGTAACATTCTGATTAGGGCTGCACGATAAATCGAAATGGAATCGAGATTGCGATTCGACAGAAGCTGCGATTGTCATGCATATCTTTCAGTGAAGCATGGTTCTGTGATCAGCAGTAAATCTCCATCCAAAGGCCAGAGGGCGCTCTCGTGCTGAAACTCCAAATACGCCTCGCAGAAGAAACCGCTGCAGCTGAATAAACAGAAGATTCAACTGCTTTCATTGAGTCAACGTGAATAATAAACACACGACTACGGCAATATACGGTTTATCTGAGTTCTTATTATTATAATTTATTAAAATAAAGTATATTTATAATTCAATGCCTTTATCACTGCTTAGAATACTATGAAATATGTTGTGTGCCTTATTCTGTGTAAGAAGCCACATCATCTCACAGAAGGATTTATTTCAAACACTCGACTGACATTATGAAGTGAGTTTGGAGTAAAAATATGTTATTAAATGTGGTATTTTCACATGCTTTCAGATGGAGCAGCATTTACTTCACAGAGCCGTAGTTCACTGAGAAGCTATGCAAACAGCTGTCATTATCGCAAACGATTTCTTCCGATTTCATAATCACGTCTGCGATTTCTTTGCGCAACTTGTCAGTGAACTACGGCTATGTGTAGTAAATTCTGCTCCATCTGAAAGCACGTGATGATGATTTCCTGCTGATTACAGAACCGGCATTACTATCAAAATGCGCATGACAATCGCATTCGATTAATCGTGCAGCCCTAATTCTGATAATGTTTACAAAATGATAAAACGGAACGTTCGCATTACCAACATTCTTTTGTAGCTGGGTTTATTAATCAGAGTATTATAATGAATTAAGTAATCTTTTGACAAACCTCTCAGCAGTTGTTTGGTTCTCTACCTCATCCGGGTTCAAAATGTGGCTCTCGGTTTTGCTGGCCTGGTCTTTGATACAGGACAGCATAGTATTTCCTTGCTTTATAGCCAATTTCAGCTCATCCTGTGCAGGGAGAAGGACACGTGGCATATAAATGTACTGAAATAATTTGTATACATGCAAAATACAGTAAATCAAGATAAATACAGATCGTGTATTATTGTTCCACACTATTTTAGAAACGGTTCCCAAAGTCACGGAACCGATAACAATATATATAAAAAATACAGTAGGCAATAAAATAAAGGACAAAACTATAATGACACGCATTATAGAAATCAAACGACAACTTTAGAACCAACATGACCTACTGTTTTATAAATGTGAGGAGCTACCTTGAGCTTATCGTGTTTTTCGGTGTGTGTGATGAGCAAATCTTTGGTGCACTGCACGTCATTGGGAAGTTCGGTTTCTGCCAGGTCAGTTCCAAACTGCTGCAGCATCTGTGCTGTGCTCTTCACCGTTAATGCAAAGTTCTCAATGGCCTAGGGCACAACATTTTAACACAGTCTGAACAGATAATATAAATGGGAGGTTACATATCTTGCTTTTACAATACTGAGCCTTTTTTGCATTGTACATACAGTACATTGATGTTTTGTCTGTCTGTAAATATCATATTAATTTTTAACTTTCATACTGTGCGATGGTGAATCCATTGACTGTGGCAGTAGTCCAGGGTTCCCCCGAGATCGCAGGTCAGCTGACCTTTGTCAATGTAGCCATGCAAGTCTGACAGGGAATTTAGCATAACAATCTGCAAGAAAAGAGCAAAGAACAAAGAATTAACCATAATATACATTCATTTTACTTGGGGTACAGAAACTAAACGTTTGTCCTACATTACAACAATGTTGCAGGTGAAGACTGCATTAACAGTCAACCTCAAACCACTCATACAATGCTTTCTCAGGAAAGCACACTTTGCACCCTTGCGAACTTTGAGTTTGTTAAAAATATGCATGCATATATGGCAAAAAAAAGCACTTCCATTTATTCTTCCGTTAACTTGTGTATAATTAAAGCTGTAAAACTGTTGAAATCCTCATTTTTACAGTCTTTTTAGTTTATGGTGTTACATTGCAATGGCAACAAAGTTGAAAACTTGGGATATAACTTTACACAAAATAGGTTAGTAAGCAATTGTTCACACTAAAATCATGTCTTCACACTAAATTCACTCATACTGTTCACGGCTGTACTATTAAAACAATGAGCATTTTAATGTTTAATGTTTTTAATATTGGCCCCATTCACATTTCCTTTGTAAATTCCCCACTGATAACTATCTAACTCATCTGCAGATGACATTTTGTGAAATTGAAGTATGTACTGTACACGACAACGCGACAATCTTCATTTCCTTAACGTCACAAGAGTAGCAGCATGCAGATGATAATCTCATGCAGCAGCATATGCCAGTCATAGACACATGAATAAGTGGAAAAGTTGCATTACACACATTCATGCGCAGTGATAAGGCATCACTTGAATGCACAGTGCAGGAACCGCAGTGTTTTTTGTAACACTGCTCCCTGTATCTTCTAAAGCGGTGTTAAAACAGGGTTAGAGATTATCTGTAGATTAACACCCTTTCAGACATGCATAATGCAACAGGGTGACAGGCTGTGTCAATAATTTAGTGGACGAGTGATCATGTTTACAACAAACACTCAAGGGGAGCCATGCGCATCGTATGGCGAATGAACGGACGTGCTGAGGGTCCAGACAGACAGAAGCATGCTTACCGGTACCTTCAATTTGAAGTCATCCCTATGTAACCTCATACTGACATCAGCCATGGCCCTCTGGAGGAGACGTGAGGGTTTCAGAACCAAAACAAGCTGGAGATTTCCTGGAAAGGAGCCCTTCAGGTCATGAAAGAAAATTTAAATCAAACACACAAGTTTTGACTTATTTCTTCGACAATTCTGACATCAACTATATGTGAAACCATATAAATACTTACAACCTTTTTTGTCTTTGTGACTTGTGGAACTAATTAAAAAAAGAATTAATTTACTATATTTACTTTATGATATATTATGTTTGTTAATGTATTACTATGTCGCGGGGTACTGCCTACTGTGTAGGAACGAGGAGCGAAGGAGCGAGGAGGGAGCCGTGGGGAAATTTAAAAAAGCAGAATTTATTAACACCAGTAGACAAGAACCTAGGACGATTTAAGGACAGGCGCAGGACACAGGCAAAAACCAGGGCTAAAGTAGAACAAAACGAGGAACACCTGCATTTCAACGAACATATCAACAAGGGAGAAACGGGGTAAGGGGAAGCAAAACACAAGACAGACAGTCCAGGGGTTGTGACAACTTATATTTATAAAGATCATAATATTTAGAAAGGTATAATATATATGTATATAATAAAAGTAAAAAAATAGCCCACTTTTCCAAGTAGTAAATAAAAAAAAGAGATTATAGAAAGTACATTTACTGTACTAGATAGTTTTGGTGCTTTTTTTTTTTTTTGCAATTTGAATTGTGTGTGAAATTTACTAGCCATTTCTGAATGAAAATTGTTTCAACACTGTTTTTTGCAGAATATTATACGCACCATTTAAAAAATAAACAAAAATTGTTCAAATGGAACATGTGCAATTAAAAACAGGTAACCCCCTCTGATACATAATAATAATAATTATTATTATATTGTTGTGTTGTGTTGTTATTATATTATGTATTCAAATATTATGTTATTTGATTAAATGCAAAATAAAACACTTAAATAAATAATATACCTAATATTAATAATCACCCTTTTTTGTTAAAATAACACTTACTGAAAAATAAATATTAAAAAAACGTAAAAACCAAATGTAAAAAAAACAAAAAGTCAAATAAAAATAAGCATTAAATTGTAATTACATATAAAAGTATTTTAAAATTAATATTAAAGCTAAGTGCTGCTGCATTGAAGCAAATGAGGACTAAAATACTAAAGACATTTTATGCTTAAATTGCAATAGAATAATAAATAAAAGAAATGATATATATATTATATATATCAATATATAAATATATATATATATCTATAGATATATATATAGATATATATATATATAGATATATATACATACATCATACACACATACATACATAAAATTAGAAAAATATCAATTGAAAAATATAACGTCATTTAATAGTCCAACTGGACCTAGCTTGTTCAACTTGATTTCAATTGATAGGCCTATCGATTGTACATCTTGTTCTTTTTGCTTGTATCTATAAACGTCATGTTAACTTCATAAAGCGTCAGCAAGAGCCTATACGAACCGCTATCCGTGCCAGAGAAGTGATTGCTGAGTTCCATTTGTCCTTCCTGCGGTCCAGGATGATGATGAAGCCAATGCTAGCAGCATCCATGCTGGACAGATGAAGGACAGAAACAGACAGGTCAGGCATTAAAACCAAAACCATCAGACAGAAATAACAGAAAACGGCTTGTTCTGGCAGCTGGTGGCATAACATGGTGGAAGCTCATTACCAATGGCAATAAGCCTTAGAAAAATAAATGAGGTTTCACCTTGGTATGCTGGTCAGGTATTTGACAACATTAACAAAATCCTCATCAGACACTTCATTAAATCCTGAGAACTCTGGGAAGGTGATGATGGGAGATCCATCTTTTCCTCTTCCTCCTGCAAAAATGTTAGTGAGTATGATTTTTTTTTACATGTTAAATGGCACTCTGGCAAATGTATTTATGTATTTATATTTGCTAATTTATTATATTTCTAAAAGTTTAATATATTTACATTAAAATATATATATAAACATTCTCAAATAAAAGAGGAGCCCTGCATGACTATGTTCACAGACTGTTTTTTTTTTTGCAGTTTGGTTTAATGGTATCATGACCAGCACACAGTTTCTATGCATCATTTACACCTCAACAGAAACTACCCGCACTGAGTGAGCATGCATGCAGCGGAAACAGGTGGAGCCTGTGAGAGCATTATGACTACATAGTTTTTTTTTTTTAACTAGGCCATTACCTATAAAAACCCTCTTACATGTCTTGCTTCTGACATTATCCTTAAAATGATTCTCAAGTATTCATCACACCATTTTTATTTTTATTTGACCTAAGATATTTAAATGTATATGCATTTCATTTAGGAAAATAAAAACCACCTCCTTTCAACCACAAGGGGGCAACAGTGGAATCAGAGATATCCATTGAGTTCTGACACATTCATAAATAATCTGATTAACACACTATTTAAAAAAAACTGACAAAAACCCAAATAAATTTTGACTGGTTGCAAGCTTTTTTACATACTATATAAATCTGATACATTTTCACGCTCACATATTCTGTGTTATGAAGCTTCCCCTAATTGGGGAAGTCGTGGCCTAATGGTTAGAGTCGGACTCGTAACCCAAAGGTTGTGGGGGTTTGAGTCTCGTACCGGCAGGGATTGTAGGTTGGGGGAGTGAATGTACAGTGCTCTCTCCCACCTTCAATACCACGACTGAGGAGCAAGGCCCCGAACCTCCAACTGCTCCCCGGGCGCCGCAGCATAAATGGCTGCCCACTGCTCCGGGTGTGTGTTCATGGTGTGTGTGTGTTCACTGCTGTGTGTGTGTTCACTGCTGTGTGTGTGCACTTTGGATGGGTTAAATGCAGAGCACTAATTCCAAGTATGGGTCACCATACTTGGCCACATGTCATGTCACTTTACTCTGCAGTTTCAATAATACTTGAGTCGTATACTTGTAAGCTACATTTTAATTTGACTTAATACAGTTTAATATGGTAGGGACAATGAAATATTTTACATTTTTGTCACATTTTCATCAACAATTGTGTTTGAGACAGTATAGTTCACACAGTTTAATATCTTTAAATAATGACATATCTTTAGAATTCCTCTGATAACCGATAATAGCGTCATTTTTAAATAATTCATATCATTTTAGCAAACTGTTCTCTAGTCTGAATATGTAATCGCCTCTTTAACAGGGATTCTTCTTGTGCATTGTGCTCATTCCTGAGGGAAATTTGAAGAAAGATGTGTTTGTTTGCAGTAATGAGGCAGATCACTCAAAGGTCACATGTTCATCCATTTTTAGACTTTAGAAGCCACAATGCTTCACTGGGTGATGTATAGGTGATTCTTTTAATAGTCTCCAACTATAGACATAAAGAAGTGCATGCTTCTTTTCCATTTATATTTACAATACGCAAATCAAACCACAACCCCCCCAGTCCACATCCAGTGACTTATTTGGAACTACAACTTCATTGGAAAATTTTCACCCGCCTTGTGGTCAAATGATTTCACTTGATTATTATGACTTATAGCATGACTCACATCTGTAGCACCTCCTGGTAGATTTTTTTTCTTTCTTTTGATCTAGTAATACCATATCTAGCAACATACACACATATAATACCACATAGCAACATACTAAAAACTGCTCTGAACACCATATAATGAAACCCTGTCAACCATCAACAACACCTAAGCTCTGGGACTTTTGCAAAGCAAGAACAGAAAATCTTCACAAAATGTAAAAATCTCAGAGGTAAAAACAACATATCATAATGTAGTATTAATTTCTATGATTATATGATTTATACTCTGTTACATTAGTTATATGTACTTAAAAATAAAATAAATAAAAAAAGTAATAAAATAAAAAATATTTATAGCAATTTTACATTATTACATTTATATATTGCATTTCTATATTTAGTGTGTGTGTGTGTGTGTATATAATATATATATATATATTATATTATATTATATATATATCTTACATAATATAATATATACAACACACACGCACACACCCACACAGAACTGCCGTTTAAAGTTTCGGATCAGTAATTTTTTTAAAGGATTTAAAGAAATTAATGCTTTCATTCAGCAAGGATGTGTTAAATTGTTAAAAAGTGATAGCAAAGATTTATATTATTAGAAAAGATTAATATTTTGAATAAATGCTGTTCTTTTAACTTTTAGTTATCAAAGAATCCTGAAAAAATGTCCTAAAAAATATTAAGCAACACAACTGTTTCCAACTTTGATAATAAATCAGCATATTGATAATAAATCAGAAGGATTTCTGAAGGATCATGTGAAACAGAAGACAGATGCTGAGAATAATGTGATGAAAATTAAGCTTTGCATCAAAGGATAATTATATTTAAAGTATTATAAAATGTTAAAACTGTTGTTTAAATTTTAATAAATTATTATATCTTTATAAATATAATATAATACTTAGTATTTTTAATATATGTCACAAAAATATTAATGTTTTTTTTTAGAGAATATATACATATATCTATTATATAATTATATATGTAAGTAATGTAATAATTTATTTCAAATACAAAAAAATCATATCTATCTATATTTTATATCTATCTATCTATCTATCTATGTCTTGCTTGATCAGACAGGTTTATTGTTTGGTGCGTCGCTTCTGACTTTCTTATTCGCTAGTGAACGAGACACATTTGAAGTCTATTCTATTAAATCTCTGATGGCCCCCTGTGATTCACAGAGTCCTAATGGACGACACCATGCTTTTCAGCAGACATCGGCACCTAAGACAAGAGGAGCCAGTTAAATAGATTGCACAAAGTATGCTGGGATTGTTTTTCTCTGTAACATTACGCAACTGGTGCAGTTTTGATGGCTGGTGCAAGCGTCTCGGCAGATGAGGAGGCAGGCCAGGCCTCAGGAGATCTGACTGGGGTGGGAAGGAATGGAAAAGCTCTCCAAGGAGCAGTGAGTCTGTAGTTACAAGGTCCCTCCCACTTACATCAGTTCAGCGTGTACGTTTTTCCACCCTGTTTTCAGAGAGCTCTGTGTGCGCTGAAAGCGGTAAACACTGCTGTTTTATTAGCTGATATTAATTGTTTTGTACAGTGAACATTGCTTCAGTACCATTTGGCAACTTTATGACAAAGGCTGGTTAAAATGAATAATAAATAGAGTCAAATTCACTTTATATATGTTGCAAACAGTAGTCACCAGCTTGAGCAGTTGCCTGATTGTTTCATTTTCATCTGAGACATAGAAAGCAGGACTGTGGCGTAGCCTAGTGGTTAAAGACCTGAGCTGGCAAACAAAGAAGTTTAAGAAAAAAAACTGTAAGTGTTAAATGAAATAAATTGGCTGGTAATTTAATGAGAAACTATAAAATAATAAATGGTTTCATTAAATCAAACTATAAGAATAAGTCTGATCTTGCCGACTTAATGCAATGCAAGCGAATTAAATAAAAGACTCACAATCTACAAACGAAAAACTTTTACTTCATTGGTCACATGTACCATCAAAGATTTATCTAGCATCATCCATGTGGCGATGAATATGTTAGAGATTTCTGGAAGCCACTAAAATGTATTGTCACGATGTAGCAATATTAAAATGATAGCTTACAAAGATTTTTTATGGCTAATAAGCGACAAATAGCTGGTATCAACATCCCATACTATATGTATAAATTAAACACTAAAAATGATATCACTCATAATGTACAGTATGGAAATGGCTTTTCAGTAGAGATTGCTAAAAAAGTGTCAAGTGTTATTAAATTTTTTTTTAGAACTCTAAATATGTCTAAGTAATAGGGAAGAGTTAATATATATTTGAATTATTTTATAATTTATTAATTAAAATATTTATAATATTAAATTAAATAAAAAATGCGCTTGCACAGTTAAATATCCAAAATCGACCAATACCAATAAACTGAAAAATCTATAATGTTGTCAGATAATCAACATTGAAGCGATATATTGTGCATTATGAAGATTTTTCTTTTCACTCAAGTAACAGAGACTGGCTCATCGTGAATAAAAATGATCATGGCCTGTAAGAAACATTTATGGCTGGAATATTCTCTCAATTCTCCCGTCAGTGTGACTATCATGGGATCATGGGAAAATGAAACAGCAGAAGTCTGTTTTCTCTGACTGTAAGCGCTAATGAGCATCAGAGGAAATGGGAGGGCTGGGAATTGTACGACAGTACTGACATGAGTGGATGTGATTTGCACGTGCATCAACATCAATTAAGCGCCGTCTCAGAAACCAGACCCACAAACGAGAAAGGGTCAAAGTTCAAAGGCACCACCAACAGCTATAGAGAAGGAAAGTAGATAGCTTTTTTTTTTTTTTAAACAACACGCCTTTTTATCCCAACCTAAAGAGCAAACAGACATTTCCATTTCTCACCTGAAAGAAGTGCAAACTGCCTGTGAAGTTCTTTGATTATGTCGACAGCCAGTAACGGCCTGATCTCCTGCTGCATAATCTCATCTGTGAGGAAAGAGAAGAAAGCACAGGAGCATTAGAAATCACAGCGACATGCATATAATTTGCAAAAATCACATTCGGGATATCGGTAAGTCACAAAGTGCATCAGTGGCCCGACCCCTCAGACTGACCGTCTGTACAGCTGCTTCCTTAGAGATGACCTTTAGCCATCAACACAGCCTCTGGTTTGTATCCGCTCCTTCAAACAAGCCATTCTTTTATGCCCTTGGCTTTACAAAAGAGCGCTCGAGTGCTTCTATTCTCTACTGATCTACTGAGGGTCACCCTAAAGCCCGATGAAGTCTGTAGACGAACAAAAGTTCCTCTGTACACTTACACAAAAGACTGCATTACCATTGACTTCTCTTTATCAGACCCTGTTAAGTCTTGTGAGGAAACTTGCTGTTTTTCAGTACAAACGACGCCGATGAGTTGCTACTGAAATTTTGGGGATGTATTCAGGATGTGCTGGTGTAAGTCTGAAACCGATTAGCTGAAGTTAATACAGTCACAATGTTTGACAGGCAGCGTGCCGTAAACCGCAGAACAACAGAAATTAGTACTTTTTTTTTTTCAAGCGCTCACACTTCCTTGTCGAGTGTGTCCTACAGGAAGAACAATGTGCGTCAAGGAGCATGTGAAAACCAGATGTTATCAGCTGGCTGTGGAGTCGCAACCATTGACATCTACATGAATTACAATAAGAAGCCAAAGACGTCCCCAGAGGAAAGTCACCGTGACCGGATCATACAGGACCACTCCTACCGACAGAAAAATCAAACACTGAAAACATACTGTGCTGAAATCTACTTACATAGAAAAAGGCAACACATATTTTTAAAACATTGGCAAAATAAAAAACGTGCACATTCATGCAGGGGGATCATACATTCCAGTTTGATCTTACAATTTCTTTTTGTGTGTGTGTGTGTGTGCTTGTGGCGAAAACAAGATACAACGAGTGGGTAATATGTGGTTGTTTAAATGATAAAAAAGTGATAGTAAAGACTAAAATTAAACCTGTCTGTTCAAGCAAGACAGACAGACAGACAGACAGATAGATGTTTGTAATTTGTTTATTTTTATTACTTAAAAAAATTATATTTTGAATAAATGCTGTTCCTTTAAATTTGTCATTCATCAAAGAATCCTGAAAAAGTATCATAGGTTTCCCACACTGATAATAAAGCAGCATTTATAATGATTTCTGAGGATAATGTGTGACACTTAAGACGGCGTATTTCCGATTTGCATATCAGGAATAAATTATATTTTTAAAGTATAGTAAATAGAAAACCAGTATTGGATACCCCAGTTTTAACATTGTAATAATATTTACCCATATTCCGTTTTAGTGTTGATTTTTGATCAAATAAAAGGTCTTGTATGAACATAAGGAATGTCTTTAAAAAAAAAAAGACTTAGTTACTAATATTTTTACTACTACTACTTACTCTATCATGTGTATTTTCACTAAATAATGTTTATGGTTTTATCAATTTAAAATTAACAATAGAGTTGAACACACAAAAAATGTTTCCAACGCCAATTGATTAAACTAACATTCTTGTCTAGTGTGTTTTTCATTGCTCTCAAAATTCTAACAAGTGGTACTCATATTAACCTAAATTATCTTTTTGAATAAAATAACAGATAAAACAAAATAAAAATGTGCATAACTAAACAAATTTCTTCACTTTAAGAACGTTTACTTGTGTGAGATATGATATGAATTACTGTACATTTGAAAAAAAAAATCAGCTTTTTACCAAGGGTAAAATTCAATTTCTTTTCAATTCAATTCATATTTTTTTGTATAGCGCTTTTAATGATACAAATCATTGCAAAGCAACTTCACAGAAAATTAAACTTTCTACATTATATTTAGGAGAAGCTTATCAGTGGTGACTATGTCAAGCTGATGTCCATATGGCAGAAATGTACAGAAAAATAAATTAAAGACGTAATGTCAGTGGCCGTAGTAAGACAAAGACGGTTGATTAACCCCCATCATAATGTTTTTTTATTAAGCATTAAATTCCTATGTAGAAGAAGGTTTTCTGTAGCAGGGCAAAAATGATGTCAGCAATGCCAGAGATTAAACCAAAGCACACCTGCTGTTAGTTACGGGCTAAGCACACCACACTGTAAAATAAAACACACACACACACAACACACCACACACACACACAGTCTGCAGACTCATGGTCCACTGCCCTATACAAAAGAGTTATTCTATCTATGGCATCGTTGAAGCACCGTTATTTTTAAGAGGGTTATTAAGCAGAGGAATATTTAAGACATTGTAGGTTGACAATATCGTTCTGCCACTATCAAAACACTGGCTCTGGTTGTTATATGAAACATCCCAACTCTCGCCGAAAAAAGCAACATTGGCTTCAGCAATGATGTGAGTTAGGGGAGGGGGGCCGATCTGTTTTCCAAACATGAAGACCGGAGAATCTTCAACACTTCCACATTTTCAAAGGGGAAACTTCCGAACAAACTTCATCAGAAGGCACATCCCCGAACATGCCCAAACAGCGTTTTTGGGGACTGGCACATTTCAGAAATGTTATAGAGACTGATCCGAATTTGTCCAGAGGCGTTGTGAGAGCAGGAAGGGAGACGTTTACAAACTGGCGGGTTTTCAAGACAACATTTCAATAGACACCAAGAGTTGCTACTACAGCAGCCAATCTTTATCCACAGAGTTCTTTCATAGAGCAGATTGCAGACTAGTATAGTATTGATCGCAATAACCACTAAGGCACACGATGTGAGATGCGTTAAAGGGGTTTATCGATTTGCTTTCTCTAAAAAGTACATTATTTTGGGTATTTGGTGTAATGAAATGTGTTTAGGCGGTTTAAGGTTCAAAAAACACATTAATTTCCACATACTGTACATTACTGTTCTCCTCTATGCCCCGCCTGCTGACGCGGCGGATTTTACAAAGCTCATCTGTCTTCTGAAAAAAAGCCGAAGTCGGGGTGTGCTGTGTTGGCCAGCTCTACTGGCGTTATAATGGGTCGATACCTCAAAGCGTGTGACGGAAATGTTACGCCCCTTGCCATATTGTGATGCTTTGTCCCGGCCGGAGCGATGAGACAAAACTAATAAAACCCATTATAAACTAGGAATTCGTTGCATCCAGTGGGGACATAAATACTGATAATAATGACTTATACTGTCTTTTATGTGTTGCATCGCGCCGCGTAAACATAAAACCATGTGTGCATTTGTGATCGGAGAAATGACAAACAACACGTGCTACTCTACACTGCCCAAAAAACTCGCTTTAACTATAAAAAATATAAAAACTCTTTAAAAATAAAAAAAACTTACTTACAGTCTGACAGCCGGCATTGTAGTCTACTCAACCAGGATCAGGAAACAGTCCTCCATAAAATGTGCTGCACACATCTGAATATTGGGGTTAAACTGTTCTGGAACAGTTTTGTAAATACAAATTAACCACTGATTTCCAGTTGTGTCCTCTTTTGGAAGGCCAAACCAAAGTAGTTTCGCTTTTACAACGAAAAACACAGCGTCACACACAGCGGGCTTGGGAACGGCTCGGCCGGCGGATTCGACAAAGGAGGTTTGCGGCAACCACATGTGATGACCCCTGGCTGGACTCTGCTTCGTCCATGGTGAAAGCTGATCTGGTGATCCACAGCGCAAAGTTGTTGTATTTCCTCAGCGAACAGCACGGATCAGCTCCAGGCATGACGCAAGCAGATATCGTCCTCTTTTGGAACGCCAAACAAAGTATTTTCGCCCCTCACTAGAAGACACAGCGCTTTATGGACCCCTGGTTGTCGGCAAACAAACATACGACAGCGAGACATAAAGGTGACTTCTTTCTTTGCATGAACATTTGGGCGGCGTTATGCAAATCTTCCCACATAGTGAAGTAGGTATGTGGGGGCGTGTTAGAACGAGCTTAACTTTTATAAAGAATATCTCTTTGGATTTGAGACTTTAGTCTTTGCAACTTTACAGGTCTTCTTTATGCACTAAGAGCTTGTAACACTCCAAAGAGAAAGGAAAAATTTAAAATCGCAGCATATGACCCCTTTAAAACCACTCATCCAGGTCCACATAACACATCTCTCAGTGTATTGCAATGCAGGCGGCATAACAAATGGAGAGAGGTTGATATTTGTGGAAAGACTCTTTATTGTCTCCACTCACTTTTTCCAGCTGCACAACTCTGTTTTAAAAGAATTTCCTCCATGGAGAACTGAGAGAACCTACCAGCTTCTAGCAAAAAGTCTCCAGTGAGCATCTGGATGGGGGGGGGAGGTGGTATAGATGAAAAGGAAGTTTTGAGTAAGATGTATTTCATGCGGCAAAGCTTTAAAAAAAGAAAAAAAAGTAATGTTCTGAAGTCCAGCTGGACTGACCCTGAACAGCCTGAGAGAACAACTAAGTTTATGTACTAAGCAGAAGCATTTCCCCAAACATTAGTGTTTTCAGCTAAGGCATTGTATGGCCTTTCTGCGCCTTTCCTTCCCATTGTGCACCAGTTTACAAAACTGCAATGTTCAACGGAGAACTGAATCCCACATATTTTGGTCTATATGGTCACATAAAGAGCAGGACACACCTACATTTCTGTAAAGTCATTGTTTCAATAGGGTACACTGTGCACGTTTATAAGAAGCATTATGTTGATTGTTCAGGCCTGTTGTTGAGGCTTGATACCCAATCAGAGTATCTGGTTACCAAGGGATGATGAATGTGACTTCATCCTATCTGTCTGGGTAATTACAGAGCTCGTTAATCACTCAGCCCATTAGCAAGAGTTCAACAGTCAGATGATCAAGTGTCAATCACCTGTGCCATCCCCACCACAATACTTGCTTTTGTCCCAGCATGGGTCAGGATGTCAGAATAAATATGTTAAACTCACTTACAATTGCAATTGCTAAGCACACTAACTTGCACACTTTGTTCAACACTGATTGCATTCACATGCAGTGGGGACACTGTGACCAAAATTAGCTGAGAGGCATGAGAGGAGCGAGGGAGCCTGAGGGTGGAGATCTGAAAAAAGCCTTCTGTTAGTGTCCAAAAGGCCATACAGCATAAGACAGGTGAGAAAAAATAGTAACAAAGCCAACAAGACCTGATTGTATTCTGATGGGTCAATGACATGATGCTCATTGTTTATCCAGATTAATATATTTTGAAAAACAAATCATACATACAACGACTTGAGAGCATGCTTTTATAAGCATTTTAATTTCTGAATTTAAACACATTTTAAATGTAAAAAATTAATGTATTTCTAAATAACAAAATAATAACATGAAATGAAATGATTAATTTAATTAATTTTGATACAACAACAAATTTGATCCAATTGTTCTTCTAAGTAATAGATAGATAGATAGATAGATAGATAGATAGATAGATAGATAGATAGATTAGAATTTTAAATCCCAATACACAAAAATGTTGTAGTTTATATTTTGCCATAATCTTATTATAATGTTTATGTATGCGTGTATACGGGTGTCTTTTTTTTTTTTGAGAAATACCATGTGGTGTGACTCCCCCAAAATTTACTGACATTTCAGACAGTCAGTGATATTTAAAAAAAAAAAAAAACGTGTACACTGAAAAATATTTTAATATTATTAATCATACATACATACAATACTTGAGAATGCGTTAATTTCTCGAATGAAATACATTTTTAATTACAAAAAATGTAACTGTCTTTCCTAAATAGTATAGAAATCCTGATTTTGTGTGTGGTTTACCAAGAAAATATTTGGAATAGTATGATTTTTTTTTAATAATTAAGATACACTTACATGTATTTAAGGTGTAAGGAATTAATATTTACTTGGAATTACTATTTACGATGGTTAAACAACATGACATTGTTACATCAAGTCTTTTTTTAGTCATTAAATGACTATAAATGCTATAAAATGTTTTTTACCCAAAACTATTTGAAATATACACCAATATTAAGAGTATATTTGAAAGAATGTGACATGTCTTTATGACATTTGTAGGCTGACAAATATCTGTGCCACTATTAAAACACTGCCCTGTGGACAGTCTTAAAGGTCATTGACCTTGACACCTCTTGCTCCAGGGCCACTGGTATGGAAAGCACCCTTATGTACTAACTAAGTGAAGCCAACTGTAATGGATTCAATCATCAGCTGCTGGAAGAAAAACCACAGCTCAGCTCTCAGTGGTTTCATCTTCCTTTTTCTGAAGCATACCAATGGTTTCATTTGGGGTCAATGCATCAAGGGTTGCAGTCAAACAGCGGACACTGCTGCATATCATGTAAACAAATCCAGTTTGGAACTCGATCACGAGCCGTAGGGGGTCTCAAAGTGGTTCTGAACACCTACAGTGCATACTCTGAGAAACTTCTACCTGCTCTTCCGTGACACACTGAGCGACTATAACAGAATCGACACAAGAGCTTCACTTCACAGCCTGTCTGAATCCCAATGGCAGACGTTTAAGGGGTGTCCACAGGACATCCAGTCCACTGTCCCACTCTGCTTCCCTTTGATCTTTATAAATTAGTACTGCTGTATGACAAAGGAATCTCAAGACAAGGCTGAACGATTGAGTCTCAGGCAGCAAAATAAAATAATCATAAAATCAAAGCCCTGTGAGCTTAATAATGTCAATGGTTGCAGTAAAGCTTTATCAAAGGCTCTGCTGTTCACAAATGGGATCTCAATATTTTATGGCAGGCAAGACCCACAATCTATCATATTTCCCCTAAAGAAATCACTGAAAGTAGGGGGAAAAGTCCCAGAGCTCCCAACACTCACACATACACCCACACACAAACATTTACATTCCTCTAGGCATCTATTTCAAAGCAATACAGCTTGGACAATGCATGTGCCTTGATGCTGCCTATACTGGGGAAAAAAAGGAAAACAATCCTCATTTAAATTATTTTGTAATATTTTTTGTTTTAAAACAACAATTCACTCAACACAAAAAAAATATATGGTGTGTGTAATATATATATATATATACATATATCTATATATATACAGGGGGCAAAACAAGTATTAGTCAGCCAACAATTGTGAAGTTCTCCCAACTAAAAAAGATGATAGAGGCCTGTAATTTTCATCATAGGTTTACCTCAATTATGAGAGACAAAATGAGAAAAAAAATATAGAAAATCACATTGTAGGATTTTTAATTGGTAAATTCCTCGGTAAAATTTTTTGGTCACCTACAAACAAGCAAGATTCTGGCTCTCACAGACCTGTAACTTCCTCTTTAAAAGGCTCCTCGTCCTCCACTCGTTACCTGTATTAATGTCATCTGTTTGAACTTGTTATCAGTATTAAAGACACCTGTCCACAACCTCAAACAATCACACTCCAAACTCCACCATGGCCAAAACCAAAGAGCTGTCAAAGGACACCAGAAAAAAAATTGTAGACCTGCACAGGTTGGGAAGACTGAATCTGCAATAGGTAAGCAGCTTTGTGTGAAGAAATCAACTGTGGGAGCATTTATTAGAAAATGGGAGACATACAAGACCAATGATAATCTCCCTCGAACTGGGGCTCCACGCAAGATCTCACCCCGTTGGGGTCAAAATGATCACAAGAACTGTGAGCAAAAATCCCAGAACCACACCGGGGGGACCTAGTGAATGACCTGCAGAGAGCTGGGACCAAAGTAACAAGGCTACCATCAGTAACACACTGCGAACAGGGACTCAAATCCTGCAGTGCCAGACGTGTCCCACTGCTTAAGCCAGTACATGTCCAGGCCGTCTGAAGTTTGCTAGAGAGCATTTGGCTGATCCAGAAGAGGATTGGCGAGAGAATGTCATATGGTCAGATGAAACCAAAATAGAACTTTTTGGTAAAAAATCAACTTGAGGAGAAAGAATGCTGAGCTGCATCCAAAGAACACCATACCTACTATGAAGCATGGGGGAGGAAACATCATGCTTTGGGGCTGTTTTTCTGCAAAAGGGACCAGGACGACTGATCTGTGTAAACGAAAGAATGAATGGGGCCATGTATCGTGAGATTGAGTGAGTGAAAACCTCCTTCCATCAGCAAGGGCATTGAGATGAAACGTGGCTGGGTCTTTCAGCATGACAATGATCCCAAACCCACCGCCCGGGCAACGAAGGAGTGGCTTAGTAAGAAGCATTTCAAGGTCCTGGAGTGGCCTAGCAGTCTCCAGATCTCAACCCCATAGAAAAACTTTGGAGGGAGTTGAAAATCCGTGTAGCCCAGCGACAGCCCCAAAACATTGCTGCTCTAGAGTAGATCTGCATGGAGGAATGTGCCAAAATACCAGCAACAGCGTGTGAAAACCTTGTGAAGACTACAGAAAACGTTTGACCTCTGTCATAGCCAACAAAGGGTATATAACAAAGTATTGCGATGAAATTTTGTTATTGACCAAATAATTATTTTCCACCATAATTTGCAAAATAAATTCTTTAAAAATCCTACAAAGTGATTTTCTGGATTTTTTTTTTCTCTTTTTGTCTCTCTTAGTTGAGGTATACCTATTATGAAAAACAGGCCTCTCTCATCTTTTTAAGTGGGAGAACTTGCACAATGTGGTGGCTGACTAAATACTTTTTTTCACCACTGTACATTTATACTTTATTATACTTAAATCATAATGTCCTATGTCTCTGTACAAGTTTATTACTTCAGTAAAACACAAGAAATATTTTGAAGAAATTTTTACCCTTGTGTGTCCTATAGGGACAGATTTGCTTTTTTATTTATTTTTAATTATGTAATAAGTTTTTATCATTTTGGCTGGTTTAAGAACAGCATAAATTTTGCCAAAAAATGTGAATTTTCTCATTGGAATTTTATTATTACACCGTCATTTCCTTTCATGAATCTATTTTACACTAGATACAAAACAAAAGTTACATAGTGTCTCCACCGAAACCCACTCAAACTGCAATATTTAATCCTAATGCCATTTCAGCATAAATTCATGCATTTTTGTTAATGTGCTTTCATTCTGTTGGCAGATTGTTTACTATTTTTACATTTTTTTTAATTATTTTACACCCCATGAAACATTTTCACTTTTTCCCATTTTCTGCTTATGCAAAACAGTGGCATTATGTAAACAAACTGGCATTTAAAGGGTCAAAATTCTGGAAATAATTATAAATCAATCAATCAATCAATGTCAGTGAAAGCAGAAAAAATATCAATATATAATATTTTATGTTTTTTGACAGACAATTTTGTCCTCTGTTTATCTTTATCAAAATTGATGCACAAAGGTTAAGTCTAAAGAACACTGGCCTTCATTGACTTTCATTATATGGACAAAAAAAAAAAAAAAACAGACATTTTTCAGAAAATTTTCTTTTGTGCAGCATAGATGAACGAATGTCATACAGGTTTGCAAAACCTTAAGTAAATAACAATCACATTTTCATTTTTGGGTGAACTACTAAATAAAATCATAATGTGAGCTGTTTGAAGTTCACACAAAACTGAGCATTCCAAAACAAAATTACAGCATACAGTATCTAAATCCCTCTCGATCCACATCCCTACGGAAAAGGAAGCTGCCACACATGGATACAAATTAGAATGTCAGACAGGATCCTGTATCTGGCCAGAACAACAAAAACTCCCTTAAAATGATTAATATCATAGACCCTGTCACCTGGAACAATGCAGGACACGCAACAAACAAGCCATTATAAAGTGAGAGAGTGTTTGGACTGTAAGTGTAGAGGCGTTTTTCTGCAAACAGAAAGTACTCCGAATCATTTTGTATTGGAATGAATGATGAAAACAGCTTTGAGTAAGCCAGCTGGCCTAATTCAGAACTGTTTGTGTAAAAACAACCACTACGCACAGGATTCACATCCACAAAAATGTGTATGAGGATGTTCAGATGTGGGCTGTGTAAAGCTACGTCTGACCCAGTCTGGACAGGTGCGTTTGATTACGCTGGCATGCTTTAAAGGGGCTCTCGAGAGAGACTTTGAGGACACTGGCCTCTGAACTAATCGCATATGTGTGTGGATTTAGTCTAAAAATGTTTCCAGAAGGGGAAGGCAGATATATGGATACAAACAATGTCAGTTTTTTTTTTACATACAGCACATTTTTGAAACAACTTTTTTTCTTTGGTGGCATAGGATGGAAACAAGTCAATCTGGCATCTGTACAATAGCAGAATAATGGTGTTTCAATAATAATAATAATAATAAGAATATAGTTATTATTAGAAATTAATATATTATATTATGCTTATGAATATATTGGTGTAGTTATTAGATGTATTATTTTTCATAAATTCAACTCCATTCAAATCAAAGCTTTAACTGTCTAATCCCAAATGGGGTATAAAAATTGTTTTTTAGCCAAAGGTCAAGACCCAAACGTACTATTATTTATGTTTTATTGTTATAAGATGAACAACAATATGACAAAACTAAAACCATGTACAAGTCAACAGAAAAAAATTTCATGGCCTAATGTAAGATGGTGATGCGATGTATTAAATAATAATACTACTACTGAATAATAATACTACCATATTCAAATTATAAAAAAAACTAAATTTAAGTATATACACACACAAAAATAACAGTTAAAAAAACGTTTTGTTTGCTTTGACTGTGCCTTCGGTTCATATACTTCACACTAATGATATAATCAATGGATTAGTATGAAAATATATGTTGTGTGTGTAGTGGGTATGTTTTTCTTTTAACTTGTAATGGTTCGAATCATCAAAATAATATCATCCATAATATGTTCAACACAATTCATAATGCATAAAAATCAACATTTAACTTCACGGATAAAAATGGTTGTAAGACCTTACTTTGAAATAAATTTAACTCAGACATGCTTAGCAAATTTCACAAATATTACAAAGTAGTTTCACCTTATTTTCCACTTCGAAAAATGTTTTGCAATTTTGCAGATTGTTTAGTGATGTTGATGTGTCTTCTGGTGGCAATTTTAACTGATCAAACAAATTACTTTTGCATTGCAATACGTAGTATCCTCTGCATCCATCATAATTTCCATACTGCCCCTAGAGGACTCTCTGCAGCAATACGGTACTCTTGGTTTTAGAGAGGTGTGTGTTGTGTTTGTGTGTGTGTCGCCATTCTTGTGCGTGCGTTTACTCAATTTTAGTAATAAAATTATATAATATAATATATATATAATATATCAAAATACAAACTACATAATATCATTTTTTCTTTGACTTTTGTGCTATCACTCATTTCTTCTTTATGTCTGATTAGAACTGCGCCTACATGACCGTCCACCGAATTTACAGTTCCTCTTTTAAGCTCAAAGAGGTTCATGCACACAAACAAAGCTGAGTATGCAAAACAATTAAAAAAACATGAAATATCAAACTTGCTCTGGCATTTCTGTTTTCACAAGCAAATTAGCCACAATGATGAATGAAGCAGCCAATCTGACCCAGCCATTTAAATCCTCTTTAAGAGCATCTGACACAGTTAACACCGCAGCTCACACACACACACACACACAAACATCACACGTCCTCTAATCTCCTCGCAAATAACGCTGAGTATGTTTTAGCTATAGTTGCATCAGAAGCAAACCAGAGTGAAAGAGGAAGGTGAGGATGTATGAGGAAGACATACTTCTCCTCGATGCTAATTCGGTTTCCAGACACATTCCCAGCAAACGATGATAGGACTCCATTTCTCCAGCGGAGATGCGGACCAAGGAAAAGGATGCCCCCCTTGAGTGCCGCCCACATACCGAGCAGTGGGACGGGACGGTCTGATAGCACCAGGAGCCTTCCATACTGCAGCACAAACCCACAATACCCCAACTTGCCTCACTACGGCTCACTGGATGAAGGTCACAGAACAGTAAGGACAGATCAGAGTAAGTGGACAGAAGCCTTGCTGTCTCTGGCTTAAGAGAACTATCGATTTCACTCTCCGGGTGGCTATACTTACACACACACACACACACACACACACACACACACCTCCCCCTGAGAGCACCGTTTCTCCCTCAGAGCTGTGAGTACACAACATCCTAACACACACTCACCTATCTAAACCAGAACATACTATACATTTCTGCAGTGTACCTTATCTATCCCTCATAGGTGCATATTCGTACCTTAGATTAGGTATATGTACAAAGTAGTCCGTTTAAGTGTACCAAGTGGATAAGCTGTTGTTCCCGAATGTAATTTTTTTTTTATTTTGGAGAGTGTCTTGTAGTCATGTTTTTACTTATTTATTTTATAATTCTATTTTTTTTTGGAATTAAAATATATATGAACTTAATACAAATAACTAACATATTTTAAAAATATTTATTACCGTATATTAGCAGATATCGGGCAATGTATATGATTATAGCTATGTATAATTAATTAAAAACTCCATATTCAACACATTTCTCATATTTGTAATCGTATCCCAAACTTTCAAAATGTCACAATATTCGTAAGACAAAGTCAAAGTCTGACTCAAAGTTTGTACATCAATCAACCCGCTTGTTCTTGTGTTTAAGCATAAATCTAATTTATTCAAGAGAATCTATCTTACAATTCATTTTAGATTAAGGGTAAATTTAAAAGTTGACTTATGACACAAGATTTGATTTGAAGCAAATATCACTTGCTAGAAATCAATTGCTATTTACAACTTATTTACCAATTTGAAAAATCTTTTTTCACCTGCCTTGCTAGTTTTTTTCAGAGCTTAAGGATAGTTGTTTTAGGGAAAACTATTTATCTTAGTGTCCTCTGGATTAAATATCATACTGCAACAACAGTACTCTTGATATTGACTCGTCTGTGTGTGTTTGTGGTGGTGTGGTGTTGTGTGACTTTTCCCCCCCCATTTTGCAAGTAGCTTTTGGATAAAACCAGCTGCTAAATGTAAATAAATCTTTCAACTGATTCAGATCTTGTAAATGAATCAGTTCGTCAGCTGATTCAATTGCATAAGTTATTCCAGCGATTCAGAAGCGTTTTACTTCTTCACAATCCTGCTCAGTGTTTCGTTTAGTCAGATACTGATAAGAAAGTTCTGTTCGTGGTAACCTTAAGGTCAAGGGGCTGAAAGTCAGAAGCTTTTAAATACATGACGTTCATGCAAAAATGAAAAGTCTGTTATTGTTTATTCACCCAGGTTGCTCCAAACATGGTTTTTAAAGAATATCCTGTCCATTTTATGGATGTAAATGAGGACTGGGACTGTCAAGCTCCCAAAATGACCAAAAATATGCCATAAAATACCATAAAAATGGTCTGTGTGACTCAAGTCTTCTGAAGCCACACACTTATATGAGAAACAGAGAAATCTTCTTATACAGTAAGCTAACAAGTGGCACATTTTTCTGGTCACATTGCTGTGTGTCTAATCAGTATTAAGCCCATAAACCTCTTTTTTCCCCTCCAGAAACACATCGCAGCTTCCGACCAAAGCCAACAGAGCTGTAACTCTCTCAGAAATGACTCCATTTATCATTCTCAGAAACACAGAGGACAAGAAACACAAAGTTCTTCCTCAGGCACAAATGCTGTTAAAATCTGCTTGAAAAGACAGAACACTGACTTACACATAACTGAACCCATTGTGCCGACGGTCCCACGCCGCGCAAGAGGTCCCAAGAGCCGCAGTGACCCGCAAACTCAATCACTCCTGGGTGTCTAATAAGACGCTACGAGAGGTGCCTGTGCCTCTGAAACGCAGGTAACACACTGACATGCTTTCTACAAATATCTCTGAGAATGCCAGAAGCACCGGTAGTTTCCTCTTCCTCTCTCTCCCAGCGAGACATTCATCACTGCGCAGCGCTCTGTGGTTAAAGTACGTCAGGAAGAAGTTCTCACAAACACACAGATTCCTTTTCCCCTCTCCACCCCAAAACAGAGCCCTGCTACACATACACACACACACATAAACCCCTCCCCGCAACCCTCACACATGAGACGGCGTCATGTGGCACTGACTGTTAAATCTAAACCTGAGGACTCAACTTTTTTCAGTCACTTTCACAGTGGAAAACAAATGTAACGTGCTAAATTGAGAAGCAAAAATGTGGGGAACCAACCCAAACTGTGATTTCATGGATGTCTGAGCGCTCACTTGTAGGTGAGCTAATGTTTCATAGATAACTTCAGACATTCCTGTGGATGGAAAGCATTGAGTGTGTAAAATAAGGCACTCTTTTACTCGGGAACCGTCTGGATCTCTGGAAATCACAGTCAGTCTGGCACACACTCGAAAACAAGCCCATTTGTAAGCATATGAAATGTCCTTGAATTGATAAAAGAATTGTTTGAAATAATTCATTGTAAGAACTGTTTTTCAAAAAGGTACACTCAAGCAGCATGGTCACATCCAATAACTGCCTGAAAATTCTCATGATCTTTGGTGCTAGGTAAGTGAAAATTAGTAGTAGTAGTAGTATTGTTAAAATTATTAGTATTTAATACATACGTATATCAAATTTAATATTATAGCATTCATAATTAATTTTATTCTATTGACTTTACATTGTGTTATTTTTCTAATAGTATTGTTGTTGTTATTCTTATTAACAACAACAACAACAACAATAATAATAATAATGCAACATTTATTATAGTAATATTAATTTAACAATTCTTCTTCTCTTCCTTCGTTTTTCTTCTTCTTATTATTATTATTATTTTATTATATGTATTATTATTACACATTTACCCGACCTTTAAAACGACACTTTACCAATGTTTTTATTTATTGTATTATTATTATTGATTTATTATTATTATTATTATTATTATTACTATTCTTATTAACAATAACAACAACAATAATAACCATCTAATATTAAATATATAAAATATTATAATAATATTCATAGTAGTAAAATGAGAACCTAAATATTAATAACGATCTATCCACACTTATCTATTCATACTCTACTTATATAAGAATATTTATAACGTTAATATTAAATATAAGACAATAATACAATACAATATCTTATCATACAAATCAATGAATGAATGAATACACAGACCAAATTGACATTTATGATTGTCACTTTACGCTGCTGCGGGAAACTGTAGGAGACAACGAGTAGCATTCCACAGTCTAACCTATGAAAAAACCCCGGGGGGGGGGGGGGGGGGGGGGATAATCCACATAGGCTGGTCAACACATAGCAACAATATACCTTACAAACACAAACTGAACAGACTAGGACTTTTAAACAGGGGCAATCAGGGGAACACAGGTGACAACAATGGAACATAATCAAACTAAACAAGGACAAGAACATGACCAAATAAGGAAACACAGGATGGACTACGGGGGCAAAACAGGTCCAAAGGTCTGACATTTCGCCCCCTCCCCTTCGAATAGACACCATCGACCGAAGGGTCGTCCCAGCCCCGTAACAACAACAAGAGTGAGGCATACGTGGGATCTTGGGAGGATGCTTCAGGAGATTCCGTACAGAGACAGGAAGGGACTTTGGAGCAGAAGGAGCCCAGCCTGAACCCAGGCCACAAGCCATAATGTCGACCACGGGGAGCCGACGGAGGGATGAGCCTTGAGGCGGAATGGCCGCCGCACTAAGGGTCGACTAACGGCGGCGGAGCAGGTGGCGGAGGAGCCCGAGGCGGAGAGCCCACTGTCCGGTGGAGCCGAGAGCTCTGGCGACCAAGGCGGAGGCGGAGATTCAGAGATCCACGGCGGAGCCGAGGCGACTGAGGACCAAGGTGGAGCTGGAGGGGAAGGGAGCCCAATAGAGCCGTGGGACGGAGCCACGCTGTGCGGCCGTAGGAGCGAGGTCCTGAGGCAGGGCGGGTCGAGTGCCCGACCAAGGCGGTCCGGAGGACCGAGGGAGCCGCGTTGGAGCGGTGGATCGATGGGTTGTGACGTGGAGTATAGAGCAGTATCCGGATGGATCGCTGGGTCTACGGGCCGAGGCGCAGTCCGGGCCTCGGAGGCTGGAGGCAGAGGTGAGGGATTCTCCAGTCATGGCAACGCTGGAGGATGGCAGACCCATGGAGCTCGCACCGTAATAATGGTGGGCTGAGGGCGAGCAGAGGGGCTGCCAGACGACAGCGGAGGAGGAGGCAGGAGCAGGTGGGAGGGCAGGCATTTGTGAGCCTCCAGGCATTCAGGGCTAAACTCTGGATCGGGATCCCCCTCTAGGCTGAACACAGGAACAGGATGGCGCTCTGGAGGAGCAGACACTTGAGGGCACTTTCTAGGAGCAGGCACTGGAGTGCACTTTCGGGATCGGGCCTGGAGGCGCTCTGGGACTGGACCCACTTTCCTCTCCTTCGGTGTGGCACATTCACCGTGCCTATACTCAGCTCACACGCATCTGCTTGCGGGGCGGAGCTCCTCTCCGTGCTCACACTGTCCGTGGGCTTTCCCTCCTTTGGCTGCATTGTCAACCGGCTCTCGCAGCTGGTCTGATGCGTTCGGCTCTATCTCTAGCTCAGTCGCTCCGTGTTGCGCTGGCTAGTTGATCGCGGCGTGATAAGGCTTTCCGTCATCGGTGGGCTCGGGCTGATGCGCCGCATCGCGGGGAGATGGTGGGCGGGGCACTGGGTCAGGAGTGGATCTGTGTCTCGCCAGTATCCACTCCAAAAAGATGGTGAAGTCCTCGTGGGCCGGAGACCATCCTCGGACGATCCACTTAGATTGAAAAAGTGACCCAAAGTCCTGTCTATGGACCCTAGCAACCACATAGCAACATGCAACAAAAGAAAAAAACACTATATCAACCAAAAAGCAACACACTGGCAACCACCTGCAACACACCAGCATCATGATGCTGACTTTTACACAGGCAACCACCATTCACAAATCTAAAGCCTACTATGCACTAACTTCTAATCTTGAGACCATTAGTACTTACAGTATGAGACATAACAGACAGATGTAAGATGAATTGATATTGTATGTCTGTGGCTTCACAGACATACAATATCAATTCACCGATGACGGAAAGCCTAATCACGCCGCGATCAACTTGCCAGCGCAACACGGAGCGACTGAGCTAGAGATAGAGCCGAACGCATCAGACCAGGTGCAAGAGCCGGTGACAATGCCCGCCACAAGGGAGAAAGCCACGGACGGTGTGAGCACGGAGAGGAGGATTATGACACCAGGGTGTGTTTTCAGATAACGTCTGCCATATAAAAACAGCATGTAATCTGATTACAGGAATCTATTTTAAGAGGATTTCTGTGGTAAACCTGATATGGACGTCATATAGTGGTGAATACTGGACACTCACTAATGCCTACTTCTCTGTCTTCCTCTATCGTACAGGATTCAGCATCCATGAGAAAGACTGCAAAACACTCCTCAGCACAATGAGAGAGGATGAGAGGGTCATGTCATAAAGCTTCAGTAGTTGACAATCTAATGGATTCCATAAGCTGAGAAAACGTGTTTAGCGGTGCAAGCTCTTCCATATGACTGAAGCTCTTCCACATGCAAGCTCTTCCACAATCTCACACTGAGCTTGTGATAAAACTTTTATGCTTGTGTGTAATGAGACAAGACCTCCCTACATCAAAATGGATTAAGAAATCCAGATCAAATTAATGTAATAAAACAAATCACATGGTTTCTGCAAAGGTACTGATTTCAAGGCCTCATTTGATTTCTGAGAACTAGGAGAAACTTCCTGTATCTGAGCAACCTAACATAGCAGTGTGAGTATACAATATTGATTGACATGAAGCTATAACAGATATTATACAGAGGGGCACACAAAAGCAAATGGGGTGGAGAGAGGGGGAGGGGTTGATGTAGAGGGAAGGAAGTACAATGACCTTCCTATTGTTCACCTTTTTGGATTTGCTGTTGAGCGTCACTGCTGCCGTTTTATTGTGAGTCCAAGTCTTTGGAGATACTGTCTTGCTGAAGGCAGCTTGGAATGAAGCCCAGTTCAAGGTTTTTAGGCTGTATATAGAATTTTTAGGGGCAAAATGCAGTCAGGATCAAACCGTTTATCATGTTATAAAATATTTGGTTACACTTTATTTTAAGGTGTCCTTGTTCCAGTGTAATTATGCATTTAATACTGAGTAATATTAATGAACTACCTGTACTTGGTTAGGATTAGGGTTTGGTTTAGGGTTACTTGCCTTATTATGCCATCTTTCTTGTTATGATAATCAAGTACTTCCAATGACACCTTAAAATAAAGTGTTACGAAATATTTATATTTCAAAAAATGCTTTTCTTTTGAACTTTCTATTCATAATCTCCACCAAAATATTAAGCAGCACAACTGCTTTTCAACATGATAATAATAAAAAATGTTTCTTAAATCAGAGTATCAGAATGATTTCTGAAGGATCATGTGACACTGAAGACACTGGAGTCAAGATGACTGAAATTCGCTTTTGTATCACAGGAATAATTTCATTTTAAACATATACAAAAAAAACTAACTGATATTCAAAAACATTATAATTCATTTTTTTTAAATCAAATAAATGCAGCCTTGGTGAGCAATGTTTCAAAAACATTAAAAAGTCTTAACTTTTGAAAGATAGTGTACAGAAAAACAACTTCTGTGAAAAATACTGCTATGATATGAATGATACTGATTTGTGTTCTGAAATTCAGACTATGTGTGTGTGTGCTTAAGCTTGTGTGTGTGATGCTGTGTGTTGTATCTCTGTACTCATGCCCAGTATTTGGCTTGTTTGTGTTAATCCCTTTATCCTGATTAGTTTAGGATGACTGAATAACATTGTTTTTTTATTATTTTAATATTTTAATCATTTTATGCCGCACGGGAGTCAGCATGACAGTTTTTGATTAAAGTGCAGACTCTCAAGTGAAAGTATTCTAAAAAATAGAACAACAAAAACAACTTTGTTTAAAGTCACGAAAAGATCTCGTACGTTAAACAAACTGGTCATTCCTGTGTCCGTGTTACCTTGTATTAGTATGTAAGGGGTCATAGGATGCTACTGAACTTTTACAAGTTGTTTGAAACTGAAATGTGTGTTGGCATGTGTGTACACAACCACTAAAAGGATAAAAATCCACCATGTTTTGTTTGTTAATCTCCTAAAATTTTTTTCCCCTTTTTCAAATCGAGCCGATCTTAGATGCCTGTCTGTGTGACATCACAAAAACGGGCCCCTCCCACTATAGTTTGATTGACAGTTGCGTTTCAGCACAGACTGGACTGGCTTCTTACATTAGACCCGCCCTGAGTGAGCTGTCAATCAGTCCACCATTGTTTCACACCGCCGGAGCAGATGTAGACAATTATGACTCCTAAGCGATTGAGGTGTTCTGGTTTTGGATGTAATAATGAACAGCAGTCGCCATTTACTCCTGACATCTGAGCCGCTGAAGACGCAGTGGATTACATTTGTTTCTGAAGGGAATGCGCCCCCGATCTACATAAATGCGTCTATGTTCGCGCAAATCATTCGTGATCCAGCTTCACCTACAGAAGAAGTGAGTATAAGGTTTTTTAATGAATCTTTACAAATCGCCTTTCCTAATAATGTGCTAATTAGCAAGTTTCACGATGAATGCGGCTAAAGTAAACAGTCTCTCTGAGAGCAGCTCGGAAGAGAGGGGCGGAGTCAGCAAAGCTCATTAACATTTAAAGGAAAATGCTACAAAACGACTTGCTCTGAAAAAAGCTGTTTTTGACAGGGTAAAAAAGGTGTTTTTTTACACTACCATTGAGAAATTTTAACCAAACTATGTTATAGACTTTTCATTAAGACCCTAAAGGATCATATCAACTTGTGGACAATGGGCATCTGACGACCCCTTTAAGTACTGAGTAATATTAACTACATGTACTTAGTATATGGTTAGGGTTAGGATGATGGTTTGGTTTAGGGTTACTTGCATGTAATTATGTATAATTTATTGTTATTATAATAGTAATTACATGTAACGTGTAACAAGGACACCAGAAAATAAAATGTTACCAAAAACAAAAAGTTAAAAATAAAAAGTATTTTCTAGCATTGCAGTAATGTTGTTGTGATGCTGTTAACATGTTCTCCTTTTTTTTAAACCATGTCAAACCTGTACTATGTTTAGCATCACCAAAAAGCCACGTTTTTGCCACATTCATCTTTAAAAGTGAAGAAAAACAGATGAAATATACTCCAATGTCTCCAATATTTTTTATACTTGCATTTAAAAGTTTGTGGTTGGTAATTTTTTTTAAATGTTTTGGAAAGAAGTCTCTTGTGGTCACCAAGTCTGCGTTTATTTAATCAAAAATAAAGTAAAAACTGCAATATTATTAACGTTAAAAATAACCCTTATCTTTTAAATATATTTTAAAATATCATTTATTCCTCTGATGCAAAGCTGAATTTTCAGCATCATTACTCCAGCCTTCAGTGTCACACGATCCTTCAGAAAAATGAGTGCTTAAGAAACACTTCTAATTTTTATCAATGTTAAAAACAGATGTGCTGCTTAATATTTTTGTGGAAACCCTCTACAGGATTCTCGTTGAACAGAAAGATCAAAAGAATAGCATTTATGTAACATTATAAATGCCTTTATTATCTATTTAATGCAGAGGAAAGCTATTAATGTTTTAATAACTTTTAAAAAGCTGTGTAAATATGAATTTCAGCTTATATATGCAAATGTAACTGCATTAGGCTCAGCTGCTGTTATTTTACAGCATGCTTGACTGCTCATCTGGCATGTTCAATATTCACGAGCTCTATACCGAGAAATTGAATTTAACAGGAGAGTGATGTCACATCTGACCAATCAGAGCGCGAAAGCTCTCGGTGTGTTTAGTCATCTTGCTGTTACAGGGCTGGACGGTCACATCTGTGACTCACTCAGAGAGGTCGATGCTCTGATGGATCACCGGAGAGATGCTGCTAATGCTGATTTCCTCTGAGCAAAACAGAGCCAGAAATAACTCTATCAGTTGTCTGTTGTTTGCCCGAAACCAAAGGCAGGTTTGAGAGGCCGTCTGATAAGTTAAACATTTTTACAACGTTTGGATACTTCTAACTTCTAAAGTCCAGTTCAGTGCAGTGAACCGAAAACAAATGGTTGAACCCTTGTTTAAAAAGCCTGCTGGGTTTCAGTCGGCTCAAGCAGTGGTGTGTTATAATGCGGATAATGAACTTAGGAAGCAGCGAGAGTGTGTTTAAAGCACGGAGTGTCTACGTGAATCGATATGGCTGAACTGGCCCATCTCAGTTTCCATGGCAACGGCCTTTACGTCCCCCGAGGGCTGCAGTGGGGGCGGCAGCAGCGCCTCTCTCTCAGGCAGGACAGCGGGAACAGCAGCATGGCACAATAACCTATTTCACTCGCTGGCATGGGGAAGCACCTGGATAGTCCCGTGCTTTTTATGGTACAGCAAGATGAAAAATACCAATTCCCAGAGCGAAGATGGGTTTAAAATACACAGATTTCCTATTCAAGCAGATTTAACTAAGCTGATTTTTAACAAATCATTCAGTGAATTGCTTCATAAGCCGCATTTATTTTCTGAAAAAATATGTCAAATTAAAGGCATGTGATTCTGACACAAACAGATGCAATAATCTTATTCAACAACTCTAAATAGAAAAGTAATTAAATGATCAAATCTAACTAATAAAATTCAAACACATTTTTGCACTTTGATACTCTAAAATCTGTGCTTTCTGCTATGGATTCAATGGAATGGAGCCCTATTTATAGCTTTTAAAACTTATTATATTAATATTAAAACTAAATATTATTCTATTCTATTACATTACATTGCACACCTTAATTACTTTCATTGTTGGGTTTATATCTTTTTTTTGGGTGTTTTTTTTTGTTAGAAAATTGTTGTTTTTTGTTTGGGTTGTTTTTTTTTTTAATTATAAGCCTACTATTAATAAATACGATAATGTTTATTACTCTGTATATTAATCAGTTATTTTGTAGTGAAACAAGTAATTAATTGTAACTTTTTTTTTAAACGAGGTTAATGTGGTTAAAATCTTTGGTTGGTAAATGCAGTAGCAAATTTAACTAAAACATTAAGTATAATTAATATGTATTTGCCTCATTTGTAAGTTGCTCTTTTGCGATACAAGCGTCTGCTATAGATGTAATGTACGATAGAAATATTTTAAATCCTTGTGTAAGTCTAGAAGTACAAGGCACAAATAGGCATAATAATAATAATAAATAATAATGGTCAATAATAATCTGGTATTAGTAGGGGTAGAGGCGCGTGGTTTTGATAGACTACAGATTTGGCCAGACATTACTAGACTGCTAAATATGCTGAGCTTTACTAGACTACGAATTAGGCTGGGCTTCACTAGACTATGCTATGTTTAACTAGGCTGCAGACTAACCTGGGTTTTACTACATTACACTTTTGTTACAAACAAAGCTGGAATTGTTAGAAATGACTACAGATTAGTCTAGGCTTTACGGGCCCAGTTTTATTGGACTACAGTTTTGGGCCAGGCTTTACTTGACTATAAGTCTCAGATCGGCTTCTTTATACTACAGACTAGTTTTCTCCGGATTACAGTCTAGACCAGCCTTCACTACACTTCACTAAAGTACAGAGTAGGCTTGGCTGAGCTGGACTAGGCAGGGGAAACAAACATCACTCCCTCTTCAGAAGCACTGACCTTTAAAAAAAAAAAAAAAAACTTATCCACATGACTAGGATGTAACTATTACGCGAGCCATTGAAAAAATCGATTCAAATGTGTGACGATTCAAATCTGTTGAGATGCTAAACAAATTGTGATTCAATTAGGGGTAGGAGTTTATATGATTGTAAGTCTGAGGGGAACTTACTGTCTTGAGCCGATGGCATTTTTTTCTTTTCCCTCTTGCCAAAATCTGGATATAATGGCATTTGAATGTCATGCTTGTGCAGGCTGTGCATGGGGGCGCTGCGTTTGGTTTACCAGCGAAAACCAAACACCTCTTTACGCCCACCTGTTGGCAGAGAGTGAATCTGCGTCTCATTCTGCTCTATTGTTTCTGTTTCATGCAGATATTTTTATGTTTAGTTTCACAAAACTGAAGTCAAACCAATCTGTTTTTGGTTCAAATTTCGAAATTATACAATCTAAAAAATTTAGATTACAAACTGCTCATTTGCAATGATGCAGCATCTTGTGTTTAAGATCATGATAACATGCAGTGTGGTTGCCCGTCTAATTATTTCAAGTGGGCAAGAGCACAGACAAAGCTTAGTTTTGTGGTTTGTGGAAAGAGATTTATTTTTTGGTGTGTTACTTCCGGGGTGATTTGGGGCTTTGTTTATAAAATTTCATTTCAATTTAGTGTTAGTGTTTTATTTACACATTTACATTATATTTAATTTGGGTTTCATCCAAAGCGACTACAACGGTGGGACAATAGAAGCAATTCAAACCCCACAAAGAGCAATAATGTTACAAGTGCGTATATTAGAATATATATATATAGTGTTCTATTTCAATTTCACAAGCCAGCGTACATTATTGTCCAAGCATATCAAAGACACATGTTAATTTATTAAGTGGTCTTAAATCATCATTTGTAACCAAAACATAAATAGTGACTCGAACGTAAATCAATCGAATCGAATCGTGGGGTTGAGTGAACCGGTTACATCCCTGGGAAACCATAGACCTTATCCTTTCACTTTAGGAAACAACTGTTTTCTACTCAGAGTTTGAGAAATTGAAGTAATCCCAAATACGAATCAATGACAACATCTAAACATGAAACTGCGCGTGTGTTTTTAAATGTCATTTAGAGTATAGACACAGCAAAAAATAACAAAAGTATTTTGTGCGGGCCATAAATAGAAGACTGTGACTATAAAGGGTTGTAATGGCCTTTGGCTTGGTGAGTTTCCAAGGCAAATATACTGTTTCTAGTTATATTCTAACACGTTTATTGCATAACTCTCGAATCTTGTAGTTGACATGGGCTCTGGCCTAGCAGACCATGTCCGATAAACACCCAGACCTATAGCTGCTACAGAGGCTAAGAACGTGCTCTACCTGAAACACAAACACGACACACACACCGGAGTGTGTCCCTCTACGCTTGGAAACATTACGAATGGACCAATTTTCCATGCCAGACAACACCGCACTAAAGCAGTGTGTCCTCGCTCGTTGATGGCAGTTCACTAAACAACCCCATTGTTTAAGCTGAGTTGAAACGGCGTGTGGGTGTGGTGGTAGAGATGAGGAAGATAGAGGAAAGCCAAAGGGAAAGTGCAACACGCTGCTGTGTCACAACAACTACTGAACATGCTCGGTCAAAGTCCATTTGAGAACCTCGAGCAAACTGACTTGCTCAACACACCTCCAGCTACCAAAAAAAAACTTTAATTGAAACAAATCAACTTAGATGATGTTTTGTGTTAAGGGATATGAGGTCCCTCGTCTCTTGTAAAGCTCATTATAAAATATAGGTCATTTGCCTTAGAGGGCTCCGGCAAAATGGTAGCCCTTCGGGCATGTACTCTTTCAGAATGTGGGTAGCCCGAAAATTTTATTAGTACGTCGCCCAATAAAAAAAAGTATACAGAAATGCGACAGGGAGTGGAAATTCAAAGTCAAAAAGGGGGGATTTGGTTAATACACAAACTATGCACAAAGTAGGAAGGAAGGGATTTTACTTTCACCAAGAAAAAAAAAAACAGTATTTATTTACAGGGTGTATCTACAAGAATTTTTTTATAGATTTAAGGCAAGTTTACATACCCATTTTCAAGAGCTGCACAAGTAAAATGAAACAGTAACGATTGGGGTTGGACAATTTCTGCGGTACGGCCGTTAGCGAGTATTGGTCCCAAAATTACATGATGTTACAGTTCCTATACATGGGTTGTGCCACAAAAAACGGTAAATCTATGGGCAGACACATTTCAGCCTTGAGACCATTTTTAATGAAAAGGGCTAGGTTCAAGCATAAAAATTGTTAATTAAACTTATAACTATTACGTGTCCTTAATTGGTTTTAGGGGATTTTAGAAGGCACATTAACTTCTTCCTCATTTACAACTCTGTGTTTGCTGCATAAAAACAAGAGTTGATATTTGCATTGATCTGACCACAAACAGCAAGAAAGGCTCGTTGGAAATGCAAATTCATTCTCTGCCACAAGGTGGCACTTTAGGAGCGCTGAAATATTGTGGTTTCCCCCCGGTAACTTCTGTATCCAAAGCAGCTCCCCGCTCATAAACGCTGCTTTATCAGGAATTATAGGTAAAATTAAATTAAAATACCAACGACACGTTTCTGAGGACAGTCTGTTGCCTTCAGATACACTCAAATAAAGACAACCGCGCCACGTTTTGACTTGAAACGTGCAGCGCTCACATTTATTCACTTTTGACAGTTTACTCCACGTAGCGACTCTTGTCTTTCCGTCCCCAACGGTAACTCTGAAATATAATTAAGACATTATTAATCATTTAATCAACGCATTAAAAAGTTTATGGCCTTAAGTTTGATACGACTCACTTTAGGAGTTTTTAAGGACCTGTGGGAGATCTGTATTTAAGATAGCCCGTCGGGCAGAGTGGTGATACATTTTGGTAGCCCGACTGGAAAACACAATAGCCCCGGGACATCGGGCTAGCGATTTTGCGAGTCCTTCTTTAGTGGAAGTACTTGTCAACAGGAAGACATTTTGCCCTGCTGTGGGCACTTCAAAGAAAAAACCCTGTTTTATGTCCATGTGGGTACACAGCACATCAAGTGTTACGAGACATACTGGACTGAACACTACTCTTCACAAAAACTAGCACCGGAGTTCAGCTGTTAACATAAAAACACAAAACACCAATTTACTTGCCCAACAGTTAGATCTAAGATGCCGTCTTAAAGGCATAGAGCACCTAAAATAAAAATTCTGTCATTATTGGTACTTTAACGGGGCCAGCATGTTGTCCAACCCTTATGACTTGTCTTTTCTTCATAAGGTTGATGAAGGCTATTCTGCTTAATGTATGGACACGACGTGATTGGGCTGTCAACGGGGTCTAAAATTACACAAAAATAAGCCGACATCTAAGTTTCTTCCTTTCATACATCTTGTATGATATATTCCAAGCCTTTTAAGTCATGCAATAGTTTTATTTGAAAAAGAAGTCGTCATTCACAGAAAAATCCCAGCAGACAGAGATACCATAAATAAAATACCAATGATTCACTTGATTTTTGCATAGGTACGATACCAAACCAAAATACAGCTATATCCCTTTCCTTTGACACACAACAAATGTATAAATATTTAACCAAATGGTCAAGGAAGACACCTGTAAAACAGGTAAAACCAGAAAACCAAAAGCTGAAATAATTTCCCTCCAAACACTGACAATTTACAGTATTACAATATTGAAAGGAAAAAAAAGTGTCCAGTTATTAGACTGAAACAAAAAGCGACATGGAAAGACAGACACTGGCTCCTGTTTTAATGACTGCTTTATAATTTAAAGTGACTGCAAGGGAGTGTGTAAACTCCAGGAGACTGATGAAGGCACAGTCTGACAAAATGAAGACCAAATGTGTGTGCTGGAGAAGCATTCAATGCGTAAAAAACGGTTCCCACACTGTCCACATTGAAGAACTACTGTATACTAACCATATGGGAGAAACTGTAATACTACTGCTTTTTGACTGCTTTTATGGTGTGTTTGTCGTACAAACATTCTTCAAAATTTAACCGGGTCTGGAAAAATGTGAGGATGCATAAATAAAAATGTCATTTTGGGTGAGATTGCTTATGAGAAACATGGCAAACCTTTGGAATTCTGCAGGATTTGTATTTGTTTTTCAGAGATGAACAAGTAGAAACTGCTGTTTCACACTCATACATCTATAAGATTTCAGCAGCGGCATTAAAAATTCAGGTGCTGTAAAAATAGCAGCGCTCTAGAGCTCAAGAGAGCCTGTCGAAATGTGGACATGCAGGTGGCATTCGCACATTTTAGAAAAATCCCCCAAACACTAGATTAACACTCCAGGATCATGACTTTGGCTTTGTTTTGCCATTGTTCAAGGAAAAACGCTTTTAGCAACTTGACACAGAGTACTGTGTTGAATTGAAAAAATATATATATTTACACCAATTTATATAGAAACATTGTAAATATTAGCCTAATCATGAAAATACTTAAAATCAGTATGGCCGCCAACACATTATGCATCCCTTAAATTTAAATTTACAGCCAATTGTAAATTTAAAAGGATGCATGGTAGAAATTATAAATGTAACGTCATGGTCAAAAAGCCCTTGCATTTGGTGTTGGGTTTTCTTAAAGCGAAAGCAACAGTGAAACATGATTACCAGGCACCTCTGGGAAACGGATGGTCGTCTTTAAAGGACACAGCAACAAATCAATGATGGGAACTTCATTAATGAAGAAATGGAGCTTGACAGTTAACAATGGCCCTGAAAAGGGAGTTGTCCCTGGTAATCTGTGACAAACCCCCTGGACAGGACGGAGGGCCTCCCTGCCCCCATTAACACTCACTAAACAAAGGCCAGTGCACTTGTGAACCCTAGTAGATCAATGCACCCTGCTTCACCCAATTAATGTGATTTCCTCAGCCACACTTTTCCAACATGTCATCAGGGATTCAGGGTCTTTCAGCATCTATCTTGTGAGATACAGAACTCCAGAATCTGTTGGGAAAGGGCAGTGACTTTGGCCCAAATCAAAGGGGAAATTTTCCCAGAAAAACAGTGATCTACAATGGATTCACAGCATGGTGACCAACAAGTCATTTGAAAATGCGTCCTGTAAGTAAACGCGATGCAAACGGCAAATGGCACTTCCTAATCATTCACAAGGAGTGAATTATGGTCTGAAAAAGACAGCAGGTTTGAAAAGTGTCTCAACATCCAGAAATTAACAGGTGCTAGTGTTGTTTTAGCTTTTATCCATCGTAATCTCAATTCCTAGTTGCTTTAAACCCCCGAAACCTCACCTGTTCCACAGAGCAGCTGTTTGTTCCATCAGCATTGTTGACACTTGTAATCAAGAAGCAGTCCAAGTAGGCTAACTATAAACTGGTGACCATCCTAAATGACCACAGCTGGTTATCAGTAGAAGGCCTGTTTTGAACACTACGGTCTCCCAGCATGGCTATGCTGGTCAAGCTGGTATACCTGCATCAAAAAACAGCTTTTTCAAGCAACATATGGTGTAAATCAGCATGAGCATTCAAAAGAAAAATCAGATTTTTACATGCAATTTAACTGTTTAGACAAATGTAGAAAAAATGTTCTGCAGGCATGTGCAGATCTGATTGGTTGTCCCTTTTCGCTGTGTCATGGAAAAGCAATTAGAACACCTCTGCTTTAAAAAAATCTGTTGCATTGACTGCATGCAAATATTTGTGTCAGTTGAACAGACACATTAACAGCAGTTCATTCAAATTAAAATGTTTATTGCACTAAACCTGTGAACAGGCCTTAAGCTTTTTACACAGGGTAGGTTCCAAGTGACTAGGACAACAACATTTACCTAATGACAATCAGTTAACCCTATTTTTCTTGTGTTCTAGATAAGCAATCATGTTAACACCTTTACAACAGGGTCTCATTTGTTAATGTATTAGCTAACATTAACTACAATTGAGCCAATGTTTTTATATGTTAGTCCAATTTGAGTTTTACAGTGTATTAAGTAGTGTTAACAGATACAACTTTTGATTAAAAAAAAAGCCATTTCTAGGCACCAGAATATTCCTGAGGACAAACCGGAATATCAAGAGAAACACTGTTTTAGACAAAAAACGATATTTCAGAGAGTGCTTATTTAGTTGATTATGACTTCTAGACAACAACACATCACTGGCTTCAACAGCCATAGGTTTTCAGCAGACAACAAAGTCAATGCCAAAATTTCTTTGGGATGCCAGGAATACCATAGTGATTTCCCAACTTTCCCCCTGTGATCCCCAAGCGGAGTCATTCAGCGGGATCACACACTTCACTGACACGGTGTGAACTCAAAGCAAAGATGCTCTCAAACCACAAGGGTGGGCAGCACTGAAGCCTTGAATGTGTTTGAAACACTTTCTAAAGATAAAGTGCAACTGAGGAGATGAAACTGCTGCCAATATCCGAACTAGAGAGTCAGTTTGAACTAGGCTACACAGCTCTCTTTGGCCTACAAAAGTGGGCTAAATTTATAAAAGTGGGTTAAACTTATTTAAAAGAACGTCTGCTCGTTTTATCAATGTCCGAAGGCACCCTCATACCAGAAAATCAGCACTGAGATAAATGCGATAGAAGATTCAGGTATCATATATGAAGCACTGATGCTTATTGATTCTGAACCCGTTGCCCTCAGCTGACCTCGCAACAAGACAAGGACACATCCGACCATAAATCAACCCCACTCTCCCACTGCATGAAAGAGAGAGGCTATTAAACTAAAAACACCAATTTTTCAGAGTCAATCATCTAGTTTGTGGTCTAAAAAGCTAATTTTACTCTTAAGGTGATTCGAGACGAACAAGACGCAATCAATAAATGCTGGAAGAGCACAATCCTTGGTGTTTGTATAGATTAAATATGGCATTAAATATAGGATTATATGGTGTTTGTCAGAAACATTAAAAGTCTAATGATTAAGTGAATGTTTGGTTAAGAACAGCCTATATAAACTGAAGACTAAACATTTCATTGTTTCAATAATTTACTTTCATGCACTTCTTCCAGATATTGTTGTTCTACAATGCGTAGTAATGTTTTATGACCTTTATTTCCCCTGTGGCTGAAGCTTTTACAACTGCAGGCCTCAAATTAACTTGTTTTCCAGTGTAATTGCTTTAAAAATAAATTATAACTCCTTCTGTCTTGTCCTGTTTATTATCAGGCAAAAGCTGCAAGTTAAATTAGGCCCTTACGTTTAAACGGCTGAAGCAATGAGACCCGAGAGGGAAGCCGTTTCATAGTGATGAGACAATACGGAGAAGAATCATAAACATTTCCTGTGAATGCAGCTACAGACCAGTCACAAAGCAGAAAGCTTCTTTAACATGAAAGGGCATCTTTAGCATGACATCTGGAAATCCTTCTCTGACAAATTCCCATTCGGACTCTGTTTGTTGGTCAGTGTGAGACGCAACACAAATACACCAGACTTACAGCAATTCCATAAAACTGCAAATATGTGGACAGCACTATTTATGTCCCTGAAGCAATTACCACAAAGCCAAAGAGTGAACAAACAGCATGCAAGAGGAGGAAGACCAAAAACAATCATTTAGCTCCAGACTTCCCGAGTTCCTCACAGGAACACACAGCCACAGCACAGAATGCAGTTATGCATTTGTAGATTTACCTTGGAAGCACAGGAATCATTTAACCCAATGGCATTATGAAATGCGGATTCGCCCTCTAGCCAGTCAAATATCCTCGCTGCCAATATAAACTGCCAAACAACACACCTTGCTATTAATATCAGCAACAGCCACATAGCAACCGTTTTGACCCTTTCTGAGATACCATAACATCTCAACACGTTACATTATCTGTATACCTAATAACAAGTCCATACAGCCTGCAGCATCTATCATGGTTATAATCTGGAGCTGTGCTGATGCAGATCCCACAGGAAGCTGTCTCTATTCAACACAACACAAAAGCAGCAGAGCGGAGAACGGCTATTTATATCTGGTCAGGGTTAGGCTTCAGTCACTTATGAGATGTTTCATACAATCTAGACACTCTTTATGAACTTTCGATGCAGCATATTAGTATTCCCTGTTTGAAAATTCAGTTTAAACTGGAAGACGTGTTTAGGAGCCTGGTCTAATATGGTCGTATTTACTGATGGCTGGTTTTACAGGAGTTCTGAACACTTCTCAGGCTTGTCAACAAACTAGATGAACACCTGCTTGGCCAATGGAGACCAGCAAGAGCATCTTAACCAGGCTGTGAGAACATCATAAACCAGACTGAACCTGCCATTGATCTTTTTTGCAGCTGTTCATTATGATGTCCAAAGTTGGACCATCCTAAGGATGCCAGAATGGTTTTGGAACATTGTAGCTGGTCAACCTGCTAATGACCAGCTCCTGGACCTGCTAGAAACCAGCTCTGAAGAATAAGATACTGAGTTGTTGAATAAATAATATGTGTTGTTAATTGTAACAGGTGTGGATCAACTGTTTTTTTCTCTCTTCTATATAAATTCTATCTAACCCCCTCATTACATATCTGTTTCTGCCTGTGCATGGTATTTTATCTAAATATGAAATGAATAATCAAACTGTTTGTGGTTTATCGTCAAAATGAGACAATGCAATACAGCAGTTGCCTAATGGGTGAGGCAACAACAAAGAGGGCGCGAGGATTTGCCTCCTCAGTAACTCCAAGAGGGGCAATAGCTGACTCTAGTGGTCTTGTAAGTAAGTAAAACACTCAGCAAGGTTTTAACCGTCACAAAATAGCAGGTTAGATAAAGTTATGGGTCTCACCTCCTCCAGTGCGGCTACAGTATTCCTGCAGTGAGTCATTCTAGTGGTGAAGTTTGAGGCGGTGGGCGATTTATAATCTTCATTCGTCTCCGCCACAAACTCCGCCACTGTGATCTGGTCCGGCATTGTATTTCCTTTCGTAAAAACCACAAATATCGGTTTTAATCCTCGTATCAACCGGTTGTGGTACACTAATGTCGAAATTCAAAGATAAAATGACGAAATAACAATCTCATGAGCGTCCTGAAGTCTTATCATCGCTGTGTTTTGTCCTCGGTGGATTAAGACAAGTTGGGAATGAATAAAAACCATTAGCCAACTACAGAGAAGTGACGCTTCTGCGACGGGAAACCTCTCTCCCACGGTGCTGGCTCTCACTTCTTCCAGTATAAGTGCGAATTCAGTCCACCCGTTTGATAATAAACCGTTGTGATGGTGCAGTCCTCGTGTGTTAACGGACAGGAGTGTACGCTGTCGTGCTGGGACTACTGCAGGCTTTAGGTCGATGCAGCACTTGCAGTGCAATTCAATGAAAGCGCAGAAATTGACAAAGTAAAGGTGGAGGAGATTCAATGGGAAAGGAGTGACCAATGAGGAGCCAGAGCTGCCAGCTTTGGGCCAATCGGAACGGACGCAGGGCGTGGCCTGGTTGTAGTTCGCCTTTAGGATCGTGAGCGCCTCTAAAGGTGGAGAAGGACATTTCTTGTGCGTGTAAATACAGAAGTTGACGTTTAATGTCTCTCTGAGGCTTAAAAAGCTAATTTAATACATATTTTTATTTTTTAAAAAGGCACTTAAAGGTTTTTAAAGCAATTCACCCAATAATGAAAATATTGTCTTCATTTACCATTCATTTACCAATTCAAACAATTTTTTTTTTTTTATTATCTTAATTATTATTTTTATTTAAAAAATGTCTGGAACAACATGTTTAGACTATTGCCCATATAAAAAAAAAACTGTCACCAAAGCATTCATACTGAAAATTTCAAGTCTTTTTAAGTCATTGTGTGAGTAACAAACTGAAATCTTTATTGACTGAAAATCTTCACTTCTGCTGTTGCCCACAAACATTATCGTTTATTTATTTATTTATTTATTTCTAATTATTAAAGGTGGGTGTGACTGTATTTATTTATATGCTAATGATATGATAATAAAAAAAAAAAATAGATTTATCTTTTTTCTGTCTCAAAAAAGAAACCCTTCCCTCCTTCCTGGATATAAATTCATTAGTCTGTGGAATAAGAGTGCTTTATTATTAGTGCATGTCTGTTCTAAGCTTCACACCCCCTGCCTCCACAACAAAAGACTAATTAAGCTGATAATTCTGTAATTGCTGAGGCCTGCAATCGCTGGTGCAAAATGAGCCAGTCGTTATTATGTGCATCTGAATCAGCATTGATAATCAGAAACGTCACAAATGTAAAAGCATATATTTAATCAATGAAAAAAATATATTTTGTAGTTTTTATACTCCAGTGTATACAGAGTTGTTCTCAGAGAAATTCCATGATCGATTTGTGATATAATAATAACTGAGGTTGAGATAGCCTATAAATAAATAAATAATAATAATCAGAGTTTATTATTAAGTTCTTTCAGCACAATTAATTCACAACATTGTTTGTCAGTAACACACTTTTAATAGGCTCCAATGGACAACCTGAAGAGATTAACTGACCACAACATTAAATATTAAACAACATATGCAGAACAGTGCTTTGTATTGGTTTTCTGCCAGAAAATGTTCTTAATGCATTTTTGTCTTAAATACATTATTCAAGCCTCCTTTTACAGTATACTGATTAATATCTCTTTAAAAATCCATGTGACCATAATCTAATATGATCTTCTTTTCTTTTCCTTTTTTTTGACAATTAAACCTTCTTCCATAAAGTAGTACAAACTCAAGTTGTGTGAAATAACATAATGATTTATAAAAGCAATCTATTGCTATTTGTAAAAGCAACAATCCTTTCATAGCAAGATATTTGTAACAGAGTGCATTTGCATCCTCAAAAAAGACTGCTGTCACTTCAGGCTAAAAAGAGGAAACCTAATTCAGAACTAGCATAATTCATGCCACATACATCTGTTTATGTAATATAGGCTACTGTGGAAACATGACATTAAAGACAATGGCAGGTTTTGGTTGATCTACTGTGCATGTTTGCACACCTCGAGCATTACGGGGACCCCTGATGACCCCATTGACCTTGAGGCCAGTCAAATTAACTGCTGTTAATATATGAATATTGGAAAATAATTAATATGATGAGCAAGCTGACTCTTCTGAATGGTAACATTACTCTCTAATGCTCTCCACTCAGAGCTCCTAATGAAGAGTGAAAGCATATCCATATGACCTCTGCTGGTGTATCTTTGAATAACCTTGTTCCTTATTGAGGAGTTTTACTTTCGGAAATGAAATCATCTGTAGAGGCTGCAATATGATACAGCTACATGGCTACATCTGACTTATGTTTCAACCATTTACTTCTTAAATATTTGTGATCTTTACATTCTGTTGTTGCTAAAATTATGACATAAAAAAATGAAATTATGACATTGTGATGAGATAAAGTCAAAACTATTAAATAAAAAGTTTTGACACAATAGTCATAATTATGACATCAAAAGTCAAAATTTTAAGTAATTATAATGGCATTATTATGATTTTATCTCAAAAGTTTGACATCTTATCTCAAAATGTAGACCTTTTATCTCGTAATTATTTTAGTTCTATTGTAAACTTTTGTCATAATTATGACTTTTTTTGTCATAACTGACTTTTTAATCTAATAAATTTGTGCTTTAATGTCATAAAAGTCATTTTTATCTCATATCTGAAAATTTTGACTTTTTTAACTTTAAAATATTTCATGTTGTAATTAAAATTTTTATTTTATAATTATGACTTTTTATGTCACATTTATGACTTTTTGTCTAATAATTTTGATGTACCTCGATGTCAACGTTTTACAAAAAAAATGTATGTCATAATTATGACATATCAAGCATGATTTTTTCTTATGTTGTGGTAATGTGCTTTTTTATTGAAAAAAAAGTAATGGAAGATAACATATTTTAGGCAGAAAATATCCAGAGAAAATACATATATATATATATATATATTTATTATACTCTCCTTAGTTTGCCCTTTACACTGGTTTAAAAAACCTTCCCTTTCCAATGCTATATATTTCCATATCATTTAACCAATGAATCAATGGAGGTATCTTCTATGGCTTCCCGTAAAATGCTACTAGAACTTGCCAAGAATCGAGGCAAATAATAAATCATTTTAGTGTGATAACCTATAAGGATAACTTACGGAAATAAACCCAATTCAGGGGTCACTGGAATCGTTTTTGGATTGTACCGGAGGAATATTTGCACTTCTCTGCCATAATGTCTTACTTCCCAATACAGTGAAATACTGTCCCCTTATGTTTTTTGCCTTTTAAAACATATATCGGGATGTTTGGTTAAACTTATTAACTATTCGGGGAGTAAGAGTAAAATTGTCCTGGCCCCTCCAAGCCTTTCAATGGGGGTAAGCGGGTGTTGTTTGTCTACAGTTCAGAAGACTGGGAATACAGTGCGCGCATCCATAATAAAACATCCCTCACACGGCTCCAGGGGGTGAATAAAGGCCTCCTGTAGTGAATCCATGCGTTTTTGTAAGATAAATATCCTTATTTCAAATGTAATAAACACTTTTGTCTCACTTCTGCTGACTGTGGTATGTGGAAGACATGCAGATGGATGACGTAGGACGTAGGCGTCGTGCGCGCGCCTCTGAGAAATGCAGGAGTAAAGGAAACAAAGTTTCCTTACTTTAGCAAAGGAAAACCAGTCTCCTCTTGGCTTATATTGAAATCCTCCGACATTTTTCTTTACAAATCCTCGTTTTGTGCTTCTAATTCGTGAACGGCGTTTTGTTTTGTCTCTGCGTTCATCACTAATAACGCAACGGCGCGTGTCCTACGTAATCCGCCGGAACTGCTTCAGTGTATGGCAGTCAGCGGAAGTGAGAGAAAAGGGTTTTTTACATTTGAAATATGGATATTTTTCTTACAAAAATGCATGGATTCGCTACAGGAGGCCTTTATTCACCCTCCGGAGCCGTGTGAGGGGCGTTTTATTACGGATACACACACTTTATTTCACGTCTTCTGAACTGTTGACAACAAACACCCGCTTACCCCCATTGAAAGGCTTGGAGGGGCCAGGACCATTTTTAATATTACTCCGATTTGATTAGTCTAAAATAAGAAAGTCGCATACACCTAGAATGCTTTGAGGGTGAGTAAAACACAGGCTAATTTGAATTTTTGGGTGAACCAACCCTTTAAATCTAGTATTAATTGACAAATTCTGGGCTTTAACACATATCTGCTCCATTCTTAACTTGAAAGGTCGTTTTGCAAATCTATAACCCAAGCAACTCTCTTATTCAGATGATTCTTTAGAGCTGTTAACAAAATGATGACATAAAAATATGAAATTATGACATCATGTTGAGATAGTCAAAATTATGAAATAAAAAGTAGTTTCGACATACAAAAGTCGTACTTGTGACATCAAACGTCGCATTTTTAAGTAATTATAATTGCATTATTATGTCTTTTTAGTTTTTATCTCAAAATTTTGACTTTTTGTGTCATAATTAGGGCTTTTCTATCTCATACTTGTGACAAATTATTAACAAATTTGCAATAAAAATTTGGTTTCTACTAAGATCCTCATAAAGCATGCTCTGTTGCTAAAAATCTAGATAGTGAATAATTTTGTTTGACATTGATATAGCTGTGAATTTGTAAGTATTAAAAAAAGTGTATCAGGTTATGCTTTTTAAATAAAAAAATGGCAGAGTACTAATAAAACATTTAATTATTTAAGCTATTCATTCATTTATTTGTCTGTCTGTCTGATATTTAACAAGAGCAGAGATTATAAATCTTTGATTACTTTATAGTGTCAGACGAGGTTATAGAGATAGTGGCGGGATTGGATTTAGGCTTTTGTCTGCTCTGTGTCCTAACTTCCGGTGTCCTGACATTTTATCCTACCCCGTTGTCCATGTATTTTGTAGATTGTCCTACCAGGGTTTACTGCGCATGCTCACATCAATATAGCGTTATTTTTGTCACGCTGAACAACAATAATTACTGTTTTTGCATTATTTTAAGGGGTAGGTTTAGGGTTGGGGTATGTGTAGACTTTAATAAAACACAATCTAATAGGTAGAAATTACAGCTATTCCTGTAGCTGTATCCCTTCTAGCCACAACCGCGAATATAACACATAATTACTGTATTTGCATTACTGTAAGGGTAGGTTTAGGATTGTGGTAAGTGTAGAAATTAATAAACCATAATTTGACAGGTAGCATTTTTCGTTGTCAAATTGTACTACCCACTGTTTTAATGGAAGGTAGCAAAATCTGACAGGGTAGCACAAATCAACAGAACAGGTGCTGGACTGGCGCTTCTGATCGGAATGGCTTTGTTTGGGGGTCTGCACCACATGCACGTTTATCATAAGTAGGGGTGTTTGAGCTCGTTTTACAGCATTCTTTTAAGCCGTTTAGTATTTTTCACCCGCGCTTGTCTTTGGACAATGGCTTCTAGAAAGGCAGCCCGAAAGCTGTTTTGAAGAGCTTGGTAATGGTATTGAAAACGAATCTTCCAACGACGACGAGTCAGTGTCGAAGGCAGATGAGGATAAGGAAGGGGACCCTGATTTTGAGCCGTACGTACACATTTTAAACTTCTAAACGTGTTTGTGGGTTTCATATCTGTATCTGTGTGTCTGCTCCGTGCATTGTGTTTATCTGTTGTTCCATGCATATTTGAATTGTCGCGCACATTTATACATGTGTTGCTTGCATTAATCGCATTGTGCATTTTGCGTCTCTTGCATTCTTCTTTGCACATCTCTTAGGTGCATATGTGAATTGCGTTTGTGTAACTGTTACATGCATTAGTGATGTGACATTTGAACCGAGGCATCGGAGCTCGTGTCGAGAAGGGTGGAGTGCCATGCGCATATAACGGTGACAGGTCTAGTGCCATGCGCATGTAGCGGTGAGATGTCGAGTGGCAGCTGCCGGTGCCATGCGCATATAACGGTGACAGGTCGAGTGCCATGCGCATGTAGCGGTGAGATGTCGAGTGGCAGCTGCCGGTGCCATGCGCATATAACGGTGACCGGTCGACTGCCATGCTCATGTAGCGGCGAGATGTCAAGTGGCAGCTGCCCGTGGCACGGAAGATTTTCTCTTGTTGGTAAATGGGCTGCTCTTCCCTCCGGACGTCCTTTCTTTTACAGGCTTTTGGCTGCTTTATTTTTTACTAACCACCAGATGGCGCTGTTTTCGACACTCTCGAAGCTTTGAATCTTTTCCCGAAACAGTCAGAGGAAAGCCTCAGTGCTTCACGAGGCTTCATTTGCCCATCACTAACATGCATATGTGAAATACATTGTGCACATGTCCGATTCACAAACACGAGCAGGGTTGCCAGGTCTGCATAAAAAAAACTAACCCAAAACTGTCCCAGTGACCCCATCCCGAATATCAAACAAACAAATAAATAAATATATGTTACAATATTTTTATAAATATATGTCACTGGTATGCGTTATTTACAATTGCTATATAATAGAAATCATACACACAATCTGTTTTCTCTATAAGGGTCCCACAAGTGCCCCTCTCTCACAAAACCCATCATAGCACAGTTTTATCATTGGTAGAATATAAAATATTCCAATACAAGCATTTCAGTCAAATACAGTTCATGCAGTATGTCAAACCTTAATAGGCAAAAACATACATACCCCAAGGGGGATATATTACATGTGGTAAAAAGGTCGAAATAGTATTGCATTTTGAACACTTTTATTGCGAACTTTATGCAATAAACCAACAAAAGCCAAATGCACTAATAAAATAATTTCATAGATGCATTTACATAAGCACTTAACTCAAATACCTGTTTTAAATTCTAAAATAATAACTACAGATGGCTGAATCAGCTTGCTTCCTTAGTTGTGATTACTCTTCCACGGCATTCACCTTTCGCCCTTCTGGTCTTCACTGAATCCAGGGCTATGCAAGTTTCAGGATTGAACGTTATATCTGAGCACAAGCAGAGTCCCCCCCCCCCAACCCCCCCCCCCCCCCCCATTCTAAGAGAACACTGTATATTTGAAAGCCCGCTCCCTTCCAGTTTTTTGTGCAAGATCTTAGGAAAATCTGCCTGCAATTGTAGAATAGATTCTTGCTCACGCATTACATGGATCGCGTAACATGCTCTCTCTCGACATTTGTCATTAAGATCACACTATAGAAACTGCCTAAAATTAAGTATAGACTAAAGAAAAGAAAGAAGTGTCTGAGTAGTGTAGTGTGCGTTCGCATATGCATGCCCACTAATCAGTGTGTGTGTTTGTTCTGTGTTACAGTCTATACTCAACGATGATGAATGGTCAAACAGTGAGCCAAGCCCCCAAAAAATGTCGTATCGTCCCGTCCCCTATCATCACACCACACCCCCCCAGAACCCCTGCATCCTCTGCACGTTCCTTGAGTCCAAGGTCAACTCCCAGAGGAAGATCTCGTTCTCCACGGGGGAGAAAAAGGTCTGCAGGTTGCATGTCAGCGGACAGTGACATGGGCATTTGGAATGACATCAGTGTGGAGGATGAGGCTCTAGTGCTACCCAATTTTGTTCCAAAGAGAAATCCAGGAGCTCAGCTCGTCTTGGACAGAATGTATTCCCCTTTGCAACTATTTCAGCTTTTCTTCCCAAACCCTGTGGTGGACACCATTGTGAAGAACACAAATAGTTATGCAAAAATGAGGTCTGAAGCTGGAAAGAAATTCTTGTGGGTCCCTATGACGGCGAAGGAACTATATTTGTATATTGCGCTTGTTATTTACATGGGGCTCCTCAGCACAAAAACGATTGTAGATTACTGGTCAGGCAAAACAATTTACAATTTACCTTTTCCAAAATCAGTGATGTCCAGGGCTAGATTTCATGCCATCTCTTGGAACCTGCATCTTTGCAATCTTGAGGAGGATCGAGCGAATGAGCAGAAAAAGGGGACTCCAGACTATGACAGACTTTTCAAAATCAAGCCCCTGTACACTGACATCATCACAGCATGCAAAACGTACTTCCAACCAAACAGACAGCTGGCAGTGGATGAAAGGATGGTGGCGTCTAAAGCAAGAATCAGCTTCAAACAGTACATGAAGGACAAGCCAACCAAGTGGGGTTATAAACTCTTTGTTCTTGCTGATTCTGCGTGTGGCTACACATGGAACTTCTTTGTTTATGAAGGTAAGTCTTCTTTGGCCACAGGTAAAGGACTGAGTTATGATTCTGTGATGCGCCTCTTGGATCTGTCTCTTCTTGGCAAAGGCTACCATGTGTACATGGACAACTTCTATACAACCCCAGGCCTTTTGTTGGACTTGCTGGATAAAAAGACACTTGCGTGTGGCACGATACGCTCCCACGTACAGGGCTTTCCTAGAACAAGGGCCAACGAGCTCAGCGAAAGGGCGCAAAGAGGATCCACACGCTGGCTCCGGGACGGTAAGATCCTCTTTGTGAGGTGGATGGACACAAAAATGGTTTCAATGTGTTCAACGATTCACAAGGCATATGATGGCTCTACCGTTTCTAGGCGTGTAAAGAATCCCAAGAATGCGTGGGAAGCACGCCAAATTCCAATTCCGGCAGCAGCGAAGGACTACAATAAATATATGGGAGGTGTGGACCTTTCAGATGCTCTGATTGGGTACTACAATGTCCTACACAAGACCAAAAAATGGTACAAGACCTTTTTTTTCCATTTTGTCGATATCGCAGTGGTGAACAGTTTAATTCTCCACCAGCATCTGTTGAAAACTCAGAACAAGACCCCTCTCAACCAGAAGGACTTTCGAGAGGCACTTGTGGCAGAGCTGGTAGGGACTGTCATACCGCCCAGTGCATCAGAAGCCAAGAAGCCATCCACATCATGTGGCCAAGTGCCATCCAGACAAAAGACCACCACATCTACTGTCGAGGAACAGCTATGCTGGCCAGAGTATTTCGGATCAGATGCCACAAGTGGGAGGAGGGTCTGTGTCCTGTGCAAAATTTTGGGTCACAAAGTAAAGACACCTGTGTACTGTACAAAATGTAATGTGGCGTTGTGCTTTGTGTCTTCAAGGAACTGCTTCAAAAAATGGCACACTGAGAAACCCTCTGAAAATGACGAGGAAAAATAAGTGTATTGTCTTTTGTCAGCAGAAGTTTGACTAAAAGCTGTGCACTTATCCCATTGAAGTGCTTACATTCTTTTTTCATTATATAGTAACCTCTTGCATTGTAGATTAGTAGCTGTTGACATTTATATAGCCCAGAATTGTATAATGTGCTTTACACTACATATGGTTCCTATATCCATTTCATTTTTTTGGGGACTTTTTTGTAAAGTTTAACTTTTTGCGTATTTATGTATGTATGTATGTATGTATGTATGTATGTTTAATATATTTATTTATTTATTTACATTTTTCGGTCCAACTAGTTGTATTACTATTGTGTAAAATAAAAAGCAAGAAATGGTCTCCTTTTGCTTGTCTGATGGGCACAGACATTTTGTAACAATTTACAAAGTGTGTGATGCCTAGTGTTTTCAAATCTGTTCTGATTTATCTGGTGTTGTGTATTCCAGCCTTTAGTGTGATTAAAATATGTGAAGATTCTATTGTCATGTATAATATGTAGTAAAAGTAGCATTTTTGAATGAATGTTTGCAGTTCAACAGAAGATACCCCTCTAACTGACGCAAAGCTTCATTGGACGAAGGAAAAAGGTGGATAAGTGCAACTTATAACATCCAAGTGAAGATATAATATATAGAATGTCTTTATGGTATTTAGGATATAAACATTTATTTTGTATGCACAAAACTGCTTATAACAAAAAAAAAATCTGTAATTTGGCCTATTTCAAAAAAACCCCCCAATTCATTGCTCCTTAATACATTCAATAGGCCAGATTCGACATAACAAGATGTCAATTCAATATGAATATCCTACATTTCTGCCACAATACCACCGTTAGTGGCACAGTTAGTTTTTCTAAAATAAATTATTTTGTAAATTCTGATGATTTGTGGATTTTAAAGTATTATATGATTATTATAATTAATATTATTGATTTAAAATAAAAAATTGATCAACAATTAAACAATTAATATTATTGATTTGAAGTTTATGATCACCACAAAGTGCGTTTTTGGTTTCCTGAAGTATTTTTTCCTTATTTGCATATTTACATTTTTCCAGGTCTATTAAGCACCATCTACTGTACCAAAATTCTAAAAGACTGAATTGCCGAATTACTGAATTGTAACAAACCAGCTGCGTTAGCGACATGGTTTTATGTCTTTATGGTTTGTGTGTATGGCAAGAGTTTAACATGTGCATTCTGTCAGACACACTGGAGTAAATGTCTAGTCCCAGCCACTCAGACTGGAGGACTCTCACCACAGAAGATCTAAAAGTCATGGGCCGCTCCTGCCCTATCCTCTTATGCCCATATGTCTGCCGTTGTGCTTGCGTGTCGAGCAGCTGTTCAACAGAGACCCCTAGCAACGAAGCCTTGTACTAACATGCTGACCTACCAATATTAGTACTTCATTATGTTTGTTAGCATGAAGTCCACTGGGCTAAGTAGTACAAAAGCCAAACGAGCAGGTGTTGTTACAAAACGTAATTGGGTGAGAGAGCTAATCTGTGGACAGCCTGACCTGCTGAAACTCTATAATGGACCTGCGCTATCAGACTGTGACATTTGCATATCATTTTAATGGTTAACATCACAACTTGTAGTTGCTATTTGCACATGGTTTAGCTGTATGAAATCAAATCGCCTAAATTGCGGTATATGTAAACGCTCCTTTGACAATGATCTGCTTTTATTTTCATTGTGCATACCGCTATGACTAAGAAATTGTGACACAGTTGTTACTAAAACGAGGGAAAAGGCAAACGTCTATACGTGAATGTGAAAAGTTATTAATGACGCATTTTGCAATAATGATTCATAGGTTATTTATTATATTGATATCTTATCATGCATGTCTTGGTCGTTTGATAAACAATTGTTGAAACAAAAATGTATGTAACTGATTATATATAAAGTAGTGATGTGTTTTTTTTTGTGATTTATTAAATTAATTACAAATGGAACTCATAAAATAGGCATATTTAAGGGATTTTTTGTTATTCCAACATGACCAGTAGGTGGCACTCTCTGACTGCTACACCATGCTTCACTAGGCTAGTTCTCTTCTACAATATACAAGTTCACTAATACAATATAGGAAAAAAAAAACTTATATATATATATATATATTAATAACTTTTAATAAAATAAATGCATAAGTCTCAATAAAATAAAACCAAAGACATACACCTTTAGATACTTACAGGTGCATCTCAATAAATTAGAATGTCGTGGAAAAGTTCATTTATTTCAGTAATTCAACTCAAATTGTGAAACTCGTGTATTAAATAAATTCAGTGCACACAGACTGAAGTAGTTTAAGTCTTTGGTTCTTTTAATTGTGATGATTTTGGCTCACGTTTAACAAAAACCCACCAATTCACTATCTCAACAAATTAGAATACTTCATAAGACCAATAAAAAAACATTTTTAGTGATTGTTGGCCTTCTGGAAAGTATGTTCATTTACTGTACATGTACTTAATACTTGGTAGGGGCTCTTTTGCTTTAATTACTGCCTCAATACGGCGTGGCATGGAGGTGATCAGTTTGTGGCACTGCTGAGGTGGTATGGAAGCCCAGGTTTCTTTGACAGTGGCCTTCAGCTCATCTGCATTTTTTGGTCTCTTGTTTCTCATTTTCCTCTTTACAATACCCCATAGATTCTCTATGGGGTTCAGGTCTGGTGAGTTTGCTGGCCAGTCAAGTACACCAACACCTTGGTCATTTAACCAATTTTTGGTGCTTTTGACAGTGTGGGCAGGTGCCAAAATTTTGCTGGAAAATGAAATCAGCATCTTCACAAAGCTGGTCAGCAGAAGGAAGCATGAATTGCTCCACAATTTCTTGGTAAACGGGTGCAGTGACGTTGGTTTTCAAAAAACACAATGGACCAACACCAGCAGATGACATTGCACCCCAAATCATCACAGACTGTGGAAACTTAACACTGGACTTCAAGCAACTTGGGCTATGAGCTTCTCCACCCTTCCTCCAGACTCTAGGACCTTGGTTTCCAAATGAAATACAAAACTTGCTCTCATCTGAAAAGAGGACTTTGGACCACTGGGCAAGTCCAGTTCTTCTTCTCCTTAGCCCAGGTATGATGCCTCTGACGTTGTCTGTGGTTCAGAGTGGCTTAACAAGAGGAATACGACAACTGTAGCCAAATTCCTTGACACGTCTGTGTGTGGTGGCTCTTGATGCCTTGACCCCAGCCTCAGTCCATTCCTTGTGAAGTTCACTCAAATTCTTGAATCGATTTTGCTTGACAATCCTCATAAGGCTGCGGTTCTCTCGGTTGGTTGTGCATCTTTTTCTTCCACACTTTTTCCTTCCACTCAACTTTCTGTTAACATGCTTGGATACAGCACTCTGTGAACAGCCAGCTTCTTTGGCAATGAATGTTTGTGGCTTACCCGCCTTGTGAAGGGTGTCAATGATTGTCTTTCTGGACAACTGTCAGATCAGCAGTTTTCCTCATGATTGTGTAGCCTAGTGAGCCAAATTGAGAAACCATTTTGAAGGCTCAGGAAACCTTTGCAGGTGTTTTGAGTTGATTAGCATGTCACCATATTCTAATTTGTTGAGATAGTGAATTGGTGGGTTTTTGTTAAATGTGAGCCAAAATCATCACAATTAAAAGAACCAAAGATTTTTCAGTCTGTGTGCATTGAATTTATTAATACACGAGTTTCACAATTTGAGTTGAATTACTGAAATAAATGAACTTTTCCACGACATTCTAATTTACTGAGATTCCCCGGTAATGTTAATACATTAGAAATGTTGCATTGGCAACTAGCTGAAATAAGTTTAAGGTGAAGTACTAAAATTACTAAAACTAAAACGGTAAAAAAATAAATTACAGCTAAATAGAAATATAAAAAAAAAAAACTAATAAAAATAACACCTGACGAATTATCAAAACGAGAACTAAAAACAAATAAATAAATCAACCAACCAACTGGTTATTTATTTATATCTGGTCCTCTTTTTTACAGACTTTGTCTTGTTGGACCTGCTGGACATTGGACATCCTGTTGGGCACATAAAGTTGAGTCATGTTGACCATATGACCTTGTTGCATCTTATTGCATAATAACAACCGTATTAAAAATAGACCTCATGTAGGTCAGATCTCAGTTCTGGGTCTAGTCAAGGTCACAGAGGTCAGGCATGTGTAGAAGATACAATAGCCCCAGATGTCTTTTTTCTATTTCTCTTCCAATACCTTTGTATTTATCATGTAATACAATTTAATTTGATCATGCAAGGGTCTATGACCATGGGGTCTGTGAATGTGCTTTAGGGGGTCAGTATCCAGATATATAAACCCACAATTTTAACACATTTATTGTCACAACTGCTTAAATGAACATATTAATTTGTTGAGTAATAAATACACTCAAAAAATGTTTCAGTCTAAATTTACATTTTATGTAATTCAATTGCATAACAATTTTCCATCCATTTAGATTACATAGTTTTAACATAAATCAATAAACTTAATGTGATTCATATGCGTCAGTCATATGTGAATGAAACAGGTAGGTTTTATTTAATAGTTCACAGCAAAGTCCCCACACTGCTCAGTGTTCATGCACACACTGCAATGTTAAAGTAGCATTGAAGCAGTGTTGGACTTAAGAAGATAATTATGTGATGATTGACCATTAATGATGAACAGCTGCTGTTAACAAGCAGAATCACCGAACTACAACTGACTTCAGCCACAGACGAAGATAATCAACTGAAAAAAATACATTAAATCTCTCTCCTAAAACAGCTTTACCAGCTTCTCATTATTAGCCAGGTTTACTTTATTTCTATCAGACACCTAGAAAGCTCTTATTAAGAATTAACAGAAGTTTAGTTGTATATTGTTTCATTTGAAATCACCATCAAGGACACCAGTGTTTTCTTTTGTTGGGCTTTTGACCCTTGATTTTTCAGTGTTAATGTTATGCTGGTTGTATAAAGACCACAGACATCAAGAATCAGCATATGAATCTCAACAATGGTGACAGTCAACAAAATGCTTCATGCTGCAATGCATGTGGGTATCAGCATACAAGACTCTCCCATGTATTCCAGCATGCATTGCAGCATGAAGCATTTTGTTGACCGTCACCATTGTTGAGATTCATATGCTGATTCTTGATGTCTGTGGTCTTTGTATTGCTGCAGATGAAAACTTTTTGTGCACAACGTGATGTGTCATTATTTCATTATCAATTTGTACAAGTACTACTAGACTGAAGCTAAAACAATGCTAAAAGCAATACACATCCATTTAATCAGAAATTGACTCCAATGAGGCGTGTAAAAAAAAAGATCATCTTCCCTTTTTTGTTTCTATGTTTAGCTGGCTAAGCGAAACGTTATTAATGAGCACACCCAGTTAAAAAAACAACATTATAACTTTAAACACCAAGATCAGGTCAAGATGCCCACAAAAAACACCCTGGTCTCTTGTGGTGATTTCTAATATGAGAATCTGTTAAAACTGTTTTAAGAGTTCTTTATAGATATTGAGAGATTTCTGTATTTTTTTTATTTCATTGATTTCTCTTCGTCTGGGCGGAAGGCAGTTTTTGTATCTTGTGTTGTTTCTCTTTCATTCAGTAGTTCTGCTGGTTAACAGCAGCTGTTCATCCTTAGGGCCTTTCGCACCGCAGGAATCTTTTCATAGTACCAGAACTAATTGTGGAACTACACCGCCGAAACTGGGAGCGATTTTAGTACCGGACTGCCTTTTTCCAGAACCAAATTAGCTCCTACTCCGGAGCAGGTTCTAACCAGCACAACTGGTACTAATCTTGACGTAAGTAGACATTGATTGGCCAACCGCGTACGAAAACGCCCTCACCCGCCATAATTTAAAACTCAGTGTAAACATACTGCAAGCATGTCAACTTATTTCGCAAGTACGGAGAACAGCAATAGATAGACGGATGCTGAATTGAAGGCACTTGTATCAAATGAAGCACTGCCAGTTGTCGTTGGAGATTATTAGTCCTCCTTTCCGTTCTTTCAATAGCTTTACGTATACGTCGACATTCCATGTCCATTATTGTGAAACCCGAGAGACACAACAAAAACACAGCTCCGAACACAATGTCCTCCATCCTCCTGTTGTTAATGTAGTTCTTCTTTGTTTCCGTTGTTGAATGCTGTCGACCGGTTCCTAGTACACACTGTTGGTGCGAATGCAACCCTTTAAATGGTTCTGGGATATAGTTACCGCAAAATCGTCCCAGTACTTTAGTACCATACGTTTAGTTTTGGAACTAAAGCGGTGCGAAAGGCCCTCTTAATGATCAATCACCACATAATTATCTTCTTAAGTCCAACACTGCTTCAATGCTACTTTAACACTGCAGTGTGGAAACACATGAATACTGAGCAGTGTGGGGACTTTGCTGTGAACTATTGCATACAAACTGTCAACGATCAGTCCATGAAGGCGAGCGTAGTGAGAACCCCAAGTGCCGTTTATTTAGATGTGATCAAACAATAAATCCGACTTTACATGAACAGGGACTTGACTTACAACAGACTAGACTCACTGACGCGGTACACTCAATACACAACCAAGAACATGGAACATGAAATGCTATTTATAGCACACAAGAGGTTCACGAGACAATAACAAACCAATGGGAAACAGAGCCACATTAACTAAGACAACAATCAGAACATACACATACACAAGGCAGAGAACATACGGCACTTGGAAGCATGACAACTGACATCATAACAATTACAAATAAAAGACATGAAACAGGAACAAGACAAAACCGCAAACACCACATTACATTTTTCCATTTCCCCCCCTCTAAGGGCTATCTCCGACCGCCCAAATAAAACGCCAAAAATTCCAGGATGGTGGTGGCGTAGGCGGAATTGGGGGAGGACCGAGGGCCAGGCCCGTGAAGGGGAACAAGGCAGAGAGGGGAGCCATGGCAGAACGGGGGGCCATGGCGGAGCAGGCAGAGCGGGGAGCCATGGCGGTGCAGGCAGAGCAGGATGGCCGGTTGATGATGGCAGAGCAGGAATCCATGGTGGAGCAGAGACATGGACAGGCCACTTGACTGTGACGGAGCAAGCAGGGAGTTCTTGAATGGCCTCCTTGGCCGTGACAGGACAAACAGAGAGTTCACAGATGACCGGCCTCCGGGGGGTGGCCGGGCAGGCAGACTAGTGGTTTCAGAACGCCTCCATGGCCATAAAAGAACAGGCAGAGTGAATTCTGGACGGCCTTCTTAGGTCATGACAGGGCAACTGAGTTTTGTGATCGCTTCCCTGTCTATGACATTACAGACAGTGATTCATTAACGTCCTCCATGGCCGTGACAGGACCGACAGTGAGTTCAAGAAAACGGCTCCGTTGCCCCGTGAAAGACAGTCCTGTGAGATTCCGTGAACAGTCCTCTGTGGCCATGACAATTGCAGCAGTGAAGCCTCGGAAGCGCCTCCTTGGCCGTGACAAGACCATTCCTGTGGTTCATAACTCCTCTGTGGCCGTGACAGGGCAGGCATTGAGTTTGGAAGTTGACGCCACCACCTCAGGAGGTTCTGCAGCGGATACCGCCACCTCTGTAGGTTCTGCAGTGGAAGCTACCACTTCTGGAGGCACTGTATTGGATCCATGGACAGGAGAGGCCTTTGGAGCAGACTCATGGATAGGAGAGGCCTCTGAGACCGACTCATAGGCAGGAGAGGCCTCTGGGGCAGATTCGTGGACAGGAGAGGCCTCAGGAGCGGACTCGTGGACAGGAGAGGCCTCAGGAGCACAGTGTGCAGCCCACACGCTCAAAATGGCGACCGCCATTACAGAAAGGGCAGCAGAGTGTGGCTTGACCTCTAAGATGGCGGGGCTTGAGAGTGCTGACGTCACCGGTATGCCTGCAGCTCTCACCGACATCAGGGGTAAGTGCATCACGCTAGCTATCAGTCTTTTCATTCTTGGCCCAAGCTCCGCGTCCGACTCAGGCGTGGCGGCCATCTTGGCCGGGGACTCAGGCGTGGCGGCCATCTTGGCCTGCTTAATGTGAGCAGACTCTGAAATGGCGGCCATGTGGTGACGAGACTCTGGAAGGGCAGCCATTTTGTGAAGCGACTCTTGTGGGGCGGCCGCTTGCAACGAACTCTTCCATGGGGCCATGTTGAGAAGAATCTCTTGATGTGCCGCATGACGTTAGCAGGCTCTGGCTTGGCAGACGTGATGTGAGCTGGCCCTGGGGTAGCAGACATGTTGTTATCAGACTCTGGCTTGGCAGACATGACGTAATCAGGTTTTAACATGGTGGACATGACATGAGTAAACTTTGACTTAACTGTCATGGTGTGAGCAGGTCCTGGAGTAGCAGAAATGGCATTAGCGGCTCTGGCTTGGCAGACAAGACGTGAGCAGGCTTTGGTTTGGCAGGCATGACGTGAGCAGACCCTGGGGTAGGAGACATGATGTTAGCAGACTCTGGCTTGACAGACATGACGTGAGCAGACTCTGGCTCTGGTTTAGTGCCGTGTTCCTTCTCCTTCTCCCACAGTGAAAGCAGATCCACTCAACCGCAGAGCAAAGCCTATATACTCGGCAAGGGACCAGTGAACCTTTCCCCCAGGAATCTGGGAGCAAATGGGTTCATTAAGACCCACCCGAAATATGTCCTTAAGGGCCACATCATTAATATCCACTAAATAGCTCAAACCACAAAAGTCTTCCACATAGTCCTCTATGGTCCGACTTCCCTGACGAAGGCTCAGAAGGCGAACAACTGCTGGGTTCATTTTGTTCTAGGTCGTGTATTCTGTAACGAATCAGTCCACTGAAGGCGAGTGTAGTGAGAACCCAAGTGCAGTTTATTTACAGGTGATCCAAACATCCAAACAATAATCCGAGACTTGACTTGACATGAACAGACTTGACTAAAACAGACTAGACTCACTGACAGCGGGTTACAACATCAATACTCGACCAAGAACTATGGGAACATGATGGCTATTTATAGCAAACAAGAGGGTCACAAGACAAGAACAAACCAATGGGAAACAATACACATGACTACACAACCATCGAACATGACACATACACAAGGCAGAGATACATGAGGGCAAGGGAAGCATGACACTGACAGCATGAAACAATTACAAAACAAAAGACATGAAAACAGGAACAAGACAAAACCCAAACACATTACAACAACTTACCTGTTTCACTCACGTATGACTGATGCATATGAATCACATTAAGTTTATTGATCTGTTTATGTTAAAACTATGTAATCTAAATGGATGGAAGATTGTTGTGCAATTGAATTACTTAAAATGTAAATTTAGATTTTTTTGAGGGTAGCTAATGTCATAATGTTTGTTAATGTTAAAGCAACTGTATGTAGTTTTGTGCATTTTTCGACTTTGGAGCCCCCTACAGTTAAGTGAGTGAAATTCACTGTCGTAATTATAAATTAATATATTGTACACGATGCTTTTGTTGCTTGCGTAAAGCCATCTGCCCTTTTCAACAGATTTCAGAGTTTCACACCAAACATCAAATAGAAACCTGCATGGGATGGATTTTTCAGTCCTGCTCCCGCAGAAATATATCTTATTTGGTCTCGCTCCCGCAGAAATATATCTTATTTGGTCCCGCTCCCGCCCGCGACATTCATGTTTTGTCCCTCTCCCGCCCGCATAAAAGTAATCTATATAGTTTTTTCAGTACATCGAAGACATTTACATGAAATGGTTCTGTAACATCTCCTAAGCACCACAACATCCCAGCATAAACACTCCCGATAAAAATATTTATATTTAGCTAGCATCAACATTCACAAACCCACTGTTTATTCTTACCAGAAAAGCCAGCTGGGCGCTGCAAGCATGGTTTGGGCATTGCAGAATGCAAGCAGCGCTTCTTTTATTATCCCGAAAAGCGACCTCTCGGTTAATCGCGATCTCATAAACTCTTTTAAACACATAATGTCTGCACAATGAATCTTCCTCATGTCTACACTTCGTGTGTTAACATGAATGATGCTTCAGCACTGCGGTGAGTAGATTCCACTTCATCACCTCTGGATGGCCATCGCGTTCCAAATCAACAGCTATATCTGTGATTGGCTACACTGCTCAACGCTACAAAAACACGTTGTAAATAGAAACTTTGCTAGCTTGCACATGTCAATCATTTTACTGTTAATCTTAGTTTTCTTTTTTGCTTTTGTGCACCAGATAATAACATTTTATCTGTTTTGACACTTTATCTTCCCGCCCCGCGATGGTCCTCACTGCAGACACAGATCCAGGGATCCAGTTCCAACTCCTCCCACCTTACATATACCCAAACCTACCACCTCCACCCCCTAGATGTGGATCCAACCCCGCACACGCACTCGCCCATCAAGAGTTGTCCCACACCGCACCCTGTTGCGTTGGGTCCCGCAGTACTCCCGTGGGAGTGCAGGTCTCTACTACAACTCTCGGCATAACAGGAGTGGGGGAAATAACAGAATTGTTTGTACTTTTAGTATTTATACTGTGCAAAGCGCTTTTGAGCAATGGCTGAAATTGATTATATTATTAGTATTGTTGTTGTTTTGTTGTTTTCTTAGAAACTTATTGCGTGACAGGCAGCGGTCAGTGATGTCAACATGGGCCACGCCATGAAGGGGCAACCGGCCTCATGTAAAATATAGCAACTTTTTCTAGAAGACTGCATGTACATCATTTAAATATTTTCAAAAGTGCAGTTTAAAAATCTTCATCAAATAGAATATATAATTTAAAAATATATATAAAAAATAATATTTCTTTGTTTTTTCTTCCGCCACTGTAATTTTTTAAAATATCGATTGGCTTGTATAGTAAATGACGGGGGATGAATAGAGAGAGTGGCTAGTTAAAGTTATGTGTGTGTGTGTGAGTGTGTGTGGTGGGTGTGTGTGTGTAACTGAGCAGCAGTAGTTTGATGTAATGGACGGGCTGGGCGAGTCAGTCCGCCTACACGGGCTTTGTGTTGATGTTCAGGCGGTGCTACAGCGCTGACAGTCCGCGACAAGAGCAACACTAGAGATCAGCATTCCCAACAACACCCATCCACCATAAAGAGAGGGAGAGAGGGAGAGAAAGAGGACAGACGGCGTTTTGGGCGATTTGACTGTAAGGGAGTGGAGCTGCACTGAATCATGGCCACTTCTACGTCTTGCACAGGCTCCACGCTGCTGCAGCCAATTAGTAAGATTATTGATCTACCACTGGACCAGGTAAACTGTCACTTTAATCAGCATTTATGTTTCGCTTTTGTCATGTTGCCTAGCAAAGATCGCTAGCTGGTGTGGAGTCGTTTGCTGTAAATCCAGCACATTTGATGCGCACGTCCGTCACCGACAACTGCACGATATAAGAGCGTTTTAGTACGGTATTCTTGCATGACATAACAAGCCTGAAATTAATCTTCGCGCATTTCATAACGCCCGTTTGCCTTCTTTTCCGTCCTGTATTTTTCTCAAAATATTGGCTGATGACAAGTGAGTCACTGGCTGTGAAGCTGAACCAAATCTTGTATCTGTTAAGACAGCATTTTAGGCATCTAGGCGCCTTCAGAGAAGTCCAAACATCAGGCTCGCGAGCGAAGTTATCTAAGTAGGCAGCTCGATAGGTTTGGACACACCGCCATAGTCACGATCTCGCCTGTGCTGGAGCGACGTTCTGCAAAAAAGAGATTATATTTACAGATGTCCCTAATACAACCCGATGTATCATGAATTATTAAAGCAAAAGAACACTCCAGTTAAGGCAGCAAGGTGAGAGTTGTCTCAGTTCCCCTTTTTTGACGTTGTTATTTTGTTGAGGGGTCGTCTTCTTGGATGTTCATATTTTTCTCAAGATGATTTCTCTAAACGTGAAAACAATTGTATTTTTAATGTAATTTACTTTGGAATTTGCAAGACCAGAGGTTTTCTGTTACTATACGTTCTAAAGAGTGGTAGGGACTTTGATTCATCTAAGTGACTCGAATCTTTTGAATCAGTGCACTAAAAGGATTCATTAACGCGTTCCTTATTTTCTCAAGTTTTTTTCTCTTTTAATAACACAACTATTATCTAATGATAATATGTATATATAAAATATTATACCATATTACACCTTTATTTATTTATTTATATGTATCCCATATATTGGTGTTTTTTACCAAGCACTTTTCAGCAGATATATTGTGTGGTTGCTGGAATCATTTGCCTGTTGTAGATTTGTGTATGTGTGCGTGTTGTTGAATTATTAATAAAGCCTGTGGATAAGTCATATGCCTCAGGTTAAGTCATAACTTTCTTTCATAACCCTTTGCAAAACGAGTTATTCGGCATCTGTTTCCAATGCTGCTGTATTAAGCTAGTGTGGAGGTGTGATAAAATATTAAAGGGGTCATATGATACTTTTTAAAGATCATTATTTTGTGTATCAGAATATGTTGGACATGGCTTTAATGTTCAAACAATACACATTATTTTTGGCAATGCTGTACATTATTGTATGGGGGGGGGGGGGGTGGTCGCTCCTATGCCCCGCTCCTCTCAAACGCTTCGTTTATCTATGCAAAGTCCCCTCCTTCGCGACAGCGCAGTCTGCTTCCGGTGGCTGATTGCCAGTCTGGCCCCAGTGCATTGGATTGGCCGAAGCTCCGCATCTTGGACAGTGGCGAAAGCTTGCGTCGGAAATCGTAACACCACCTTACATAATTGGGGCAGAAACTGTCAATCTGGCAAAGAATAAATGTAAGAAGGGCGGGGCGGGCCACTCAAAAAAAAGAAACAAGATGAAAAGGAGTCGTGTGACAGACACAGTGATGAAACTGGTATGTGTTTACAGTACACAAGCCACGGGTAAGACAGCTGACTCCAGTACTTAAACTAATACAACACCGTAGGGTTTCTGATTCAGAAGCGCCAGATTGTTCAGAGCCAAGTTCAAGATATAAGCCGTCCTCTTCTCCTAGTTGCAGCGAAAAGGTCACCATGAAATTGCATTGGTCTGTTCTGTTGGTAAAGTAAATTACTTCAAAGGGGTCATATGATGCGATTTCAAGTTTTCCTTTGCTCTTTGGAGTGTTACAAGCTCTTGGTACATAGATAAGATCCCCTGAAGTTTGCAAAGACTAAAGTCTCAAAACCAAGAGATATTCTTTATCAAAGTTAAGACTCCACCACGCCCCCCTAAAACGGCTCGTTCTAGACACGCCCGAGCGCACATGTCTACGTCACAATGTGGGAAGTTTTGCATAATGCAGCCCAAATGTTCACTCAAAGAAAGAAGGTGTGGTTTCAGTAACAGCATTTAGTGTTGAAGCAGCATGTCAGGGAGAACGCTGTGTGTTTCTAGGCGAAAGCAAAGCACTTTATTTGGCCTTCTGAAAGTAGATGCATTTAGAAATCTTTAAGACTTAAAGACTTGCAATGCATTTTATGGACTACTGTTTCGTGAACCTAGGAGAGGAGTTAATTCTGACTTTGCTATGACAATCTGGCGCTTCTGAATTAGCTACTGTTTTGTTAATAGTTTAAGTTTTTTCTATTGACTGTTCAAATGCGGAGTTTTGCGCAGTGTGTGTGTGTGTGTGTGTGTGGCGAGCGCAAGAGAGAGAGGGGTGGGGGGGGGGGGGGTCAACATGCACAGTTGAGTCAGCTGTCTTAACTCGTGCTTGTGTACTGGCGAAACACATACCAGGCTTCATCACTCGTGTCTGTCACGCGAGCTGCTGTTCACTGCCCTTTTGGGCTCTGTCTTACATTTATTTTGACATATGAAGCTCACGATATGTTATAGGGGGCTTTACATTCCGACGAGTGCTTGCGTTTGGTTTGCAGACCAATCAGGCAATGGGCCTGGTCATGAGCAGACATGTGTTGTCGGAAGAGGGAGCTTTGTAGAAAAGACTGAAGCGTTTGAGATAGGCAAAGTGGGCATAGAGGGAGCGCTACAATAATGTGCCGTATTTGAAAAGATAATGTGTTTTTTTTATTGAACCTTAAGGCATAGTCAACATATTTTGTTACATAGGCGCAAATAACAAAGTAATGATCCTTTAAAAAAGTGCATGCATATACCTCTGCTTTAAAGATTTCTAAATGCATCTACTTTTGGAAGGCCAAATAAAGTGCTTTTGCTTTCGCCTAGAAACACACAGCGTCTCCCTGACATGGCTGCTTCAACACTAACTGCGTTTACTGAAACCACGTCTTCTTTCTTTGTGTGCACATTTGGGAGCATTATGCAAATATTCCCACATAGTAACCTAGATATGTGGGGCCGTGTTAGAACGAGACGTTTTAGGGGCAGAGTCTTAACTTTGATAAAGAATAATCTCTTTGGTTTTGAGACTTTAGTTTTTGCAACTTTACTGATCTTCTTTATGCACCAAGATCTTGTAACACTCCAAAGAGAAAGGAAAACTTGAAATTGCATCATATGACCCCTTTAATCAAATGTAGCAGTTCAAATCCTGGCTGCCATGCATAAAAGTGATAGAAAGTACACTCTCATGTACAGTGTGATATTCTGAAGTGCATCTACTTGAAAGCCAGTTTTTATCAATGTGACGTAAAAGGTTGGTTAAATCTGAACTATCATTCACATTGCTGATCATGCAGAAATTTTCATGATGGACACAGCTTCGTTCAGTTTGTTTACTTACACATGGAATTAGTAACCATACAGCAAATACTCCAGACATGGACGGCAAGACCTTTATCAGTGTCCGCTGACTGGTGTCGCTTGTGTGTTCAGATATTACATCAATTAGTCTTGCTCTGTTCCGACTCCAGTGTATTCACTGCTGCACACATATCGTACTTTCAGCTTCTTTGACCTCTTTAGCTGGTGCTGCCCATCTCGTAATGCAAGTCTGGGCAAGAATGAGTCAAGAAATGCAGTCACCTGAAACACCCACCTGTTCAACCTCTTTATTTTTTATATTAAAGGGGTCATATGATGCAATTAAAAAAATTTTCCTTTCTCTTTGGAGAGTCACAAGCTCTTGGTGCATAAAGAAAATATGTAAAGTTGCAAAGACTAAAGTCTCAAACCAAAGAGATATTCTTTATAAAATTTAAGAGTCAACCGCGCCTACCTAAAATGGCGTTCTAACACGCCCCCACATGTCTACCCCACTATGTGGGAAGATTTGTTGCATAATGCCGCCCAAATGTTCACGGCAAAGAAAGAAGGCGTAACTTTTATTCTCTCTGTAGTATTGTTGCCGCCGCCGCCATGTTGTGAAGGCGCGTTTGCTTGCGTGTGAAAGGCGAAACTACATTTGTTTGGTCCTTCTCAAAGTAGGACGATATCCGTGCTATCGTCTGACTTAAGCTGATCTTTGTGCGGCGTGTCGTCTTGAGGAATACTGATGGCAACTTCAGTTGCTAGTCCAAGAATCCGAATCCGCTTTCCACACGCGTACAGACAAATCGGAGTCCAGCCCGGGTTTGTCACATGTGGTTGCCGCAGGCATCAAAATATGGTGAGGGACGTAACATTTCCATCACACACATGAGGTATTCGGCCAATCACAGCGCGCTAGCTGGTCTATCTGGCCAATCAGAGCAGCTACTCTCGGCTTTTTCAGGACGGGCCGACTGAGCTTTGTTAGAAAATAGACGTGTTTCAGTAAATGGGCGGGGGCATGAGGAGAAACAAATAATGTAGGCAGTATGTGAAAATAATGTGTTTTTTAACGGCTTAAACCGGGCATAAACACATTTCTTAACGGAAATATAGCAACATAATGTTCTTTTTAGGGCAGCATCATATGACCGCCTTTAAATATGCTTATTTTATGAGTGTGGGAGCCTGCACGCTAGTGTGTAAAGGTAATAGTTATACGCGCGCAGAATGAAATGTACTCCCCTCTCAGGTCATTCATCGTGTAGAATTCGTAACAGATTTGAAAAGATTAAGGCATTACATCACACTTTGCTCACCACATGGATCTTCTGCATGAATAGGTGGCCGGTCAGTAACATCGAGAGACGTGTAACAAACGAAGCCAATAAAAACATCACAATCGCTTAAGTAATACTAATGACTTCAGTCCACGCAATTAATGTTGAATAAGCTGGCGTATGTTGTAACAAGCAAATAAGGTGGTCTTAACTGTAAACTGGGATCTGGTTGCTGGCCAATATATTAGTCCATATGCTCATGCCGGCTTCTCTCTCATTGAAAAAGTCAATTGCCTCTCGCATCTCAAATCTCTATGCGCCCGATACACCAATTTGTTTAGACTGTTTTGGCCTGTTTTCACACTGTAAAACGTTGCTTGATCTGTTTGCATATTTATCTCCCTGATATCATATATGATACCTAACTTTTTTTTTTCACTGGAGAAAGTGCATATAATATTATGATTCTTTATATGGATATAATCTGTTTCTTGATGAAAGATAACTACACTTATCTACCTCTGGATTGTTTGAGGGGGGGGTGAGTATAGTTTCTTTTTTGGTGTGAACTATTACTTTAATGCCAGGCATTCCTGGCAAAAAAAAAGCTTAGCCTATAGTCATCAGATAAATCAAGGATGAACCCAAGCAAACAAAGTGGTTTTCGTCTGTAAATCTCATTTGTTATGTCGCGCAGGCTTTAGTGCGCTTTGCTCTGGCCGTTGCATGCTTCTTGCACCTAGGCTTTTTTGAATGAGGATTTTGGGCAGGGCTTCACGCGCAACAAACCCTCTCGCCGCTACAAAGTCCACATCGCAGAACTCCTGTTAATCTGACGGAACAATAACTCAGAGCGTCCGAGGGCACATCATGAAACAATGCATGTTAGGATGACACTCCTGAGCTTTAGCGCAACACAGGATTGAAGCCTATATATGATCTGGTTCTTGATTATGTAAGTATGTGGGTTGGTGGTCTGGGCGGCCACAATTTTGTGCCGTAACATGACCGTGTATAATTTTAAATTGAACTCGATTGTCATTAAAATAGCCATGGTCTCCTAAGGTCACTTCCCTAGCTCAGCTGGGCAAGATCTAGTCTCATAGTCCTAAAGCCCTTGGCTTACCTTGTTTGGCATTTCAGAGGTGGGGCGCTATAGTTAAATTCATAGTTCACCCAAAAATGAAACTGTCCTCATTTACTCATCCACATAACTTCAGGCTTTGTTTAAAACCGGTCCTGATGACTTTCTTTCTTCTGGGGACGCACATCAATAATATATTTTAACATGGGGTTCGGTGCTAAATAACATGGATACATTTTCCTTTTGTGTGAACTATCCCTTTAATGGTGAAGTGTGTTATATTTTACTATACAAAATAACCAGTGTAATATATAGTCATATATTGGTTAATTTATCTGGAAAAGGGAAAACATAGTAACTAATTTTGAAACTTTGCTGTCAACCAGCCTGGCAACAGCAAGATTGGGTCAACCAATGGTGTGAGTTTAGGGCATGGCTATCTGTTTTTTTTTCTGTTTAATAATGTTAGTGGTGCAGAAATGACCCACTTTATGATGGTTATCAGAGGTAGAAGCCAGTCATAGATCACAAGGATATGATTGGCCACAACTGGTCTTTAAATCGGTGGCTAATGCCTTTTTCTACATAAAACGGTTCCTCTCAAGATCACTTTGAGGCAGTGCCTTTACTGAATATTCTGGTTGATCTTCAAAGGTTGATGATTGCCAGTTGGAGGACTCATATAATGTGTGGCCAAAAGATTTAAAATGGACTATGTTCCATTCATTTGTTCGTACGTCACTAGTCCACACTTGAAAGGACACTTCTTAGAGCAGGCCAATCTCATATCAAAGCCAAGGCCCGTTCACACTAAGAGCCAGATTTACTAACAGCTTGCGCTCAGCCGCAAACCGTTAAAATAGTTTTGCACGCTTTAAAATAGTATCTGTCTGGATTCCTAAAGATATGCAGTGAAGAATTATGCAGCTGAAAAGGCATGGACAGCCAGTTATTTTTGCACCAGCAGGCGACGACCTTATTGAATATGCATTTGTAAGTGTTTCCCTTTCAGACGCACCATTTATGGGAGGAGAGCATTAAAATGAATGCACGCTCACTGATGATTACTATGTTTTGGGCGCTGTCAATCTACTGGTATTTGTGCCATTATTTAATGCTCCAAAAAAGCATGTCTTAAAGCAGACGCTAATTTGCGCTGCTCTTGTTAGGATTACTGTGTTGGTTTGAAATATGGAAATGATCTGGCTGGTTGGCGGCTGTGTTCTTTAATTTGTCACATTGTCGGGCGGTAATCACATCCTTCGGCACCGGAATTTCGCACATCAGCCTCGCCATTAGCGTTATTTGGAATTGCGCTCTAACAAGGCCAATTTGCCACGGTGCGTTTAGTAAATCTGGCCCTAGGACCGATAACTACACACACTTTCAGCAAGTCAAATAGTGAAGAGTTTTGTGAATAAGATGACTAAATATTCAAAATTTACATAGAAAGATGTGTATTTGCACTGGAAGAAATAGCAGTGCTACTTCAAAGCATCGTGCTCCTGGTTAAAGACTCTAGAGTCCAAGTCTCACTTGTTTCTCCCCTCACTACCTGTTGAAAGGCAGGTGCATATGTTTTTGGAAAAAAAAAAAAATAGGCGTTTTGTAATAAGAAGCCTCACAAGGTCTCGTTGTCGCTCACCAGACACCAAATTTGTAATATCGCCTCATGTGACAGGCACAGCACGAGCGTGAGGCGCAGAGCTGATTTCTCAGAGGAGGTATATGCTCACCCTCTATCTCTCTAAATGGGCACACTCTTGGGTCCAATTGCCTCTTCTTGAGTTCTGCTTATGGGAGTGTTGTACTAAAGTGTGGTACTTTCTTTTTTTCCATAATGTGCTAAAGTTCAGCTTGGTCATAATGCAGTTTGAGTTTATTTTATTTTTTTCAGTGGATTGGATTGGTTGCAGTCAGTATATATAAAAAATTGGTTGAATTGAATTAAATTGAATTGAATACTTTATTGTCATTGCACGACTTGTACAACGAGATTCAATTTGCAACTCCTTGTGGTAACAAAAAAAAACATACAAAGAAAGATATTTAGAATAAGATTTAAGTTGAAGTAGTAAATTTACTAAAACAGAAATAAAAATAAAGATAAAGAAGCTAAAAAAATCACAAAAACAAGTTTTGGACCCGGCTGTTACTGGCTCCCTCCTATATGTGTCTTTCAGGGGCTGTAATCATCCGTTAAGAGAAATAACTTCACTGTGGCATACAGGGACAATGTCCAGAGTTGCCAAAAACAATGAATCTACTTGCTCAACAAGAACAGGAATGATTTGATGATATTTAGAGTTCTCAGGTTTCTGGTTGTAGGTGTAAACTTACTCATCTAGACTTACTCATCACAGTCACTCAGCCCAGGCCCAAATTTAAGGAATGTACTTGTAGAGTTCTTCCCCTATCAATGGCAGCCAATCAGCTCTACTATTGGGAGCTGGAAATAAAGCTGCCTAATTGTATTATTGTCTTGTTGGTGTAGGATCTCTGTCTTCGAACGGACCCACTTACACTATTGAGTCACACATGAAACAATCACATTCCATTGAGACAAACTGAGGAGCACCCTATGCAGCCATCTGCGGTCGTAAAACGAATACAGGGTCAGTTCAGTGTCTCAGCAGTTCCTGTTCCCTTTGGCTTATCTTCTCAAGAGACTCAAAGAAAAGCAATGCTAAGACCCTAACTCAAACAGGGATACAAACTATCTTTGTTTTACGGGCTTTCAGGGACCAGATGCGTGATACCCATGACCATAATTGAAGCCACATAAATTGATAATCCCGTCAACAAAAGAGACAATTTTATAGCTCCATGTCCGGGCGAGAAGAATGGCAGATCTCCACCCGTGACAGTGTCATGACCTAAGGACAATCTGCTCCCTCCTCTTTCTCAGCTCTGCATCGGCAAAGGGGGGCGCATATCTTTTCCTACTTTCCAGAAAAAGCGGCGCAGTTTCTCACTGTCAGCAGACGCAAGGAACAGTAACTTACAATACAGACAATTCAAACCACTAACATTTAAAATAATTTAAAGTATGCGGAGCAATATCCTCCGCAAATAATATGCTTTCTGTGTGATGTTTTATATGTAAAAAAACCATGATATTTTAATATTTAGCTTATAACTCTTTTTAGCAGACAAAGCATTTAATTTGTGTGTAAGATATGTGAAGTTTAGTGTTCAATGAAAAATTGTGATAATTGCAGAACATTGAAAGGAATGAAAAGCTGTTATTTTTGAACAGTGTGTGTTGTACGACACTTTATAGAAGTATTAACAAAATCTGGCAAGGATGTTCCCCACATGATAAATTGAAGCATCATGTTAATGTATGCATGCTCCGCCTTGCAATTAGTCGATTGAAGAGCGCAGCGGATGGTCTCTGCTTTGTGATTCTCTCAGGCTGAATTTAAAACCACTTGTGGAAACGAGTTAGAACTTTGGGAACTTCATATAAACTCCGTATCTTTCATTCTTCAGAACAATATTGGTGTGTGTGTGTGTATGTGTCTGTCTTAGCTTAGGTCAATGTAATCTAGAATAGCCAATAAATTCTTGTTTCATATATAAAGAATCATTGTCTTGTGTCGTGAATTTAAAGTTAAAAAATAACTCTGCCTAGATCCTACTGTTACGCTAGGGAGGGTTGGCTCAAAATTTCATAGATTACATTTCTGTTTATCGTGGTCGTTGGCCATCGAATATATGAACAGATCGTTAATGCGTACGTTAGCGGCAATTATACGTCTCGGGCTGGACAACCGTTGACCGTTGATGTGTAAGCTATTAAATTTTAAATCAGTTCTAATCAGGTTGACTTTTGAATTTTCAGATTCGAGTCCTCTCAAAATCTGAATTAATTAATAATAATTCCCTAAGAAAAGTAATCTGACATTACATTGTGTTTTTTGGCTTGCTTTCTAAAGCAATTGTTCAGTAATGATAACATTTCTCCGGAGCAGTACAAGCCAGCAGAGTTCATCCAAAGAATCTCAATACTGTAGTTATTTAGTTTAATATAGACATAATTGGATCATTAAAGGTAAACGTAATATTATGCAACTGTGCATCTCCCTTAAATGTATAGTTGACCCAAAACCAAAAAGAATATTGGTGGTACCCATTGTAGGTAGCCATTGACTTTGCCATAGTATGAAAAAAACACTATGTCACCGTTACCAAGCCTTCTTCAAATATCTTCCTTTTTTCATGTGGTTTTCAGGCAGAAGAACAAAACGCTACGAGTTTCTAGGAACAACTTGAAAGTGAGTAAATGATAGTAGAATTTTCATTTTTTCCATCAACTATCCCTTACGAACAACTGGTGCAACCGAATAATGTATAGATTTAGTTACAAACTAGCTAGTAGTGACTACTAGTGTGGACTTTATGTTCCAATTTAAGAAAGAACTTATGATCCGCTGGTGCAACCCTACCCTGGTCTAAACCTCCAGTCAAAAGCAATAATAACAGACCGTCTTGAAGCAATTTTCTGTCTCTTTAAGACCAGACAGCATCTCTTGGCTTCTTCCAGATGGCATCTGCTGCTGACAATGCTCAGGTGTGAATGTGATGTTATTTTGGACTGGTGCGTGTCATGACTCGTGGCTGACATGAAAAGGAAATTGATCTCATTTCGGTCGCTTTTCTTTCTCCGTGACTTGCTGTCAGTCTCATTTCCAGCCTCTGTGGCAGCGTTGTATCCTAGCAACCAGAACTTTTAGAAACTGATTGTAAGTCATTACAGCTTGTAAGGGGGGATTGCCAGCGTGCCCCTTTCTGAATGTGTGGTCTGATTTAGCGGTTCTTATAAAAAAGCACATATTATGTTTAGCCCTTTTCCTTTTACAGGCTCATTATAAGGTGGTAAAACTTGGTTCAAGTCCAACTGCTGAAAGTACACGCATGAAGAATTGTGTCTGAATGTGCGTGCCTTAGTCTTCTCCAGCATATGCTCTTTGTCCCAGGTGGATTGTAGAATTGAAGACTGCATTGAAAAAAAAACTGGTAAATGGAGGCATTAGTTGTCATTAAATTCGGTGGAGCTGAGATCCAAGCTGAGATTTGAGGTTGAGGTAATAGAGTGCAGAAGGCCAAAGGAATGATTCCTAAAACCCAGAAATGAGTAAGCATTATTGAACTTCTGGTTCCATCATCCCAAAGTCAATAGTCAATAGTTTGGGATTTCTTGGTGACATATTACATGTATAATATTACGTAACTAGTAGCTTTATTAGTTAGTACACATTCCTCAGCTTATATTTACACGGAACAATTGACAAGTTATATTGTATGTAGGGCTGCACGATAAATCGAAATTGAATCGAAATCGCGATTCGACAGAAGCCGAGATTGTCATGTGTATCTTTCAGTGAAGCATGGTTCTGTGATCAGCAGTAAATCTCCATCCAAAGGCCAGAGGGCGCTCTCACGCTGAAACTCCAAATATGCCTCGCAGAAGAAACCCAGGAAATGCGTATAGTGGTAGCTGGATAAACAGAAGATTTACAGTAACTGCTTTTATTGATTCAACGTGACTATTAAACATCACTAAGATTATGACAATAATGGTTAATCTGAGATTAGTTATTATTATACTATTTTCATTCACAATAAAGTATGTTTATACATGCAATGCCTTATATCACGCTTAGAAAACATGAAATATGTTGCGTGCCTTATTCTGTGTAAGAAGCCACATCATCTCACAGAAGGATTTATTTCAAACACTCGACTGACGTTATGAAGTGAGTTTGGAGTAAAAATATGTTATTAAATGTGGTATTTTCACGTGCTTTCAGATGGAGCAGCATTTACTTCATGGCCAGTAGCGGCATAAAAAAAAGTAGTTCACTGAGAAGCTATGCTAACAGCTGTCATTATCGCAAACGATTTTTTTGCTCAACTTGTCAGTGAACTACTGCTATGTGTAGTAAATTCTGCTCCATATGAAAGCACGTGATGATGATTTCCTGATGAATACAGAACCGGCTTTTTTAACAAAATACTCATGAGCTAAAGCCGCTTCGAGATTATATCGGGAGGGCAGGCCCTAATTGTATGTGATCAGCAAATGTGGTCTTTTCATTCTCGCCTCGTCTTTCTTATTTCTTCAGAATCACAACAGTAAGGCAATTGATGTTAATGTTGGGTGTTTACATCCTTTTCTCATTTTGACAAGCTTCGCTTTTTGATTGGCTTCCAAAATGAGATGTTGAAATTGACAGGAAATGTCACTGGCACTTGTTAAATTTATCACTTTTTTTCTAGAGAGTTGCCTCCACAAGTGAGGGTGATATTTTTGCATTGGTTTTGCTTTTGTATTCTGTTTGAGGTGGGGTGAATGGCAGCCGTTTGTCATGCAGGCCAGGCTTGAATGGTGGTTTATTTATAACTGACCAATGAAGCTGTGATCGTTGGATGAACATAAAGGGACATAGCCGAAGTCTGCTGCCGGGTGACAGGAGTCTTTTGTGTTTGGTGAAGTGTTTGATAGCAGGAGATGCTGCTTTGTGCTCCATTCTGCAGCTATAGCTTTATATGCAGGAGGGCAAAGGACAGTACAGCTTGTGCCTTTGAGATGCTTCTCGTTTAATCGAAATACGGTAAGGCCCCATCCACACGGAGACGCGTTTAGATGTATACGCATACATTTTGTATCGTACAGGCTTTTCGTCCACGCACGGACTGCCAGCTGTTTGCACTCCTTCGTTTTGGGAGTAGTGCAATCCGATATTTTTTGAAAACCAGACGTGTCCCAAGAGTGGATAAATCTGAAAAGCGCCACGCTCTTACGTGTTTCGTGTGGACAAGGCAATCTGTATATTTTTCTGAAAGCGAGACGTCATCAGCCCACGTCTCCTACCTAGTCGACACCACTACGTCATGTAAGCGAGGCAACAAGCAAAGCATGAAGGTGGCCAAGCACTGACCGATTGTCGCTTTTCTTAACTTAACTTACACAGATTAATAAATTATTGTTTCATGTTGGCGTCAAATGTATAAGCGCGTCGTGCGGCAAGTTTATTTGCACAAACCCCGCATGCCAGCCGCCCTCGAGGCGAATCGTCAAGTCCTCTTCTGCTGTTTTAGTAGTATCGTCTGTGGGCAGAAATTAGCAGCGGGCCACATGCTGGCATGTATACTACATCGTTTTGTGTCGGTTTCGTGGTTTCGTGTGGTATTTAGATATTTCTTGAGATGAGGGAAAAAAAAGATTGGATAGGGAAAGCTCTGGCTTTGTGTGGACGTACCCTATAAATAGTAATATTGTGAAATATTATTTATGCATTCTGTTAAAAGTATAGTTTAATGTATTAAAAATGAAATTTATTATGTTGATAGGCAAATTCAAATGTCAAGCAGGGCCTATTACTTCGTCAGTTCTTCAGTGGTCACATGATCTTTCATCACGATCCTCGCTCTTGTGCTGCCCTAAAGCATTATTTTTTTCTATTCCATGTTTTTTTTTTGTTATTTCTAGTTGACTCTCTTTGTCCTGCTTTTTGAAGATTTGGAATGTGTTTGTTTGTTTGAGTTCCTAGAAAAAAGCTCCTCAACAAAAAAGTCAGAAGATGCTATGGGAAGTCACAACTCGCTCATGTGCTCACCCTCTCTTTCTCTTTGTGGTTTCCTGTATGCACCGCATGTGATGATGGACTTGCTGCTTAACAGCTGAGGAAGTATGTTCTGTAAGTATATAGTTAGACATACAACATGAGGGAATTTGGTTGTTGTCAACACGTGTGGCGTAACCACAAGGAACTTCCTTTGTACATTATTTGTATTTGTCTTTTTGAATCTGCCAACTCCTCAGCTCCCATGGCCTGCAAAATCAAAGTGTCCACTGGTTACTTATTCAGAGTGTAATCCGGGTATTGTTTAGAGTCTCCCTTTCTCTTCTCAACTGATGTTCAGGCTAAGTCTGGCAGGAAAAGCCACGTTTGATATTCAACTAGCCGCTTCTGCTGCTCTCTGTTCTCAGTCTTTCTCTCTATTTTCTTTCACGTTGATGAAATTTAGAAGGCAACCTGCTTCTGTCTTTTTTATTTTGTGCCCTTACCAAGTGAACCAATGAACAAAGTACCATTTATTTTGGATGATCAACATTTGCTTCAATGGTTGTGGGAAGTTGTGAAAATAGTTGAACTGTAGACCTCTGTTAAATTTGAGAGATTGAGATGAAGACATCCCTTCAAAAACTGAAATATTGTAACAAATTCAGTCCACTGAAGGCGAGCGTAGTGAGAACCCAAGTGCAGTTTATTTACAGTGTGATCCAAACAAGATACACTGACTTGAATCTTGAGACTGACGGAGCAGTGACAGACTTGAACACTCATCGACAGCAGGATAAATACATTCAATACATGACAAAGCACAAAGGCAACATGATGGCTACTTATAGCAAACAAGAGGGTCACATGACAAGAACAAACCAATGGGAAACAAGACATACACAAGGCAGAGATACATGAGGGCAAGGGAAGCATGACACTAACAAGGTGAATCAATTACAAAATAAAAGACATGGAAAACATGAACATGAAACAAAACACCAAACCCCACATTACAAATATGAAGTGTTCAGACTGCTTAGTAAATGTAAAATCTGTTGAAACAATTCCTTAGTAGGGACCTAAGCCATATCATATAAATATACAGGGAGTAGGCTTTTTTTTTGGTACCCTGCCGGTACCAAGACTCAAACCTGCGACCTTTGGGTTATAAGGCTGACTCTCTATACCATATAGGCCATGACTGGCCCTCCTTGTTTTAGAAAAGCATGTCATAAAAATTAGGGCTGGCTCGATACCCCTAGCTTTTTTAGAATGTCTAGATCCCGATCCTATACCAGAAATTCTGAGTATCGGCCGATAACGATACAGATCCGATAGTACCAGCGCAGTTTTTTTTTTGAAAAAAAAAAAAAAAAAAACAGTGTATAAATTACTAAGACCTCAATGTGTTGACCTGATCATCATTCTTTCATGTGTTAAACACAATCTACCACATATAGACAACTTAATTGTAAAGAAAAACAACAAATGAATAAATATATAATCATAATCTATGATAAAAAATACTACTATAAACTAGGTTAGTGGAAAATTCAGTAGCAAAAGTTACTCTAGAACAATCATGAGTGCACAATAATTTTATAAAGTCTAAATATTTAGTGAAAAGTGACAAAGGCTATTAATAATTTTTCATTGCGCAAAAGTGATTTAAATAATGATGAAAGGTAAGGCTCTATACGGAGCAGCACAACGCGCTGGCCTCAGCCGTCATAAAAAGTGCAAAGCACAAAGGTAAGAGAAATTGATGCTTAGTGTATTATATCTGTGCAATAGTTTATTGAGCCTCTTCTTTTAACAGTTTTAAATTTCAGTAACTGTGCACATGAAAACATCATAAGTGCATCTCTACTCCAGTGTTGTGATCTAACAGACACCCAGTAGTAAGTAGCATGCTTTAGAAACGGCACTAAACTCCAGCAAGATAAAGTCCTTTTATGCAAAACCACTGATCTTTATCTACAGATAAAGTATAATAATAGGAACAGTGAATCATCTTGGATAGATTTTTATTGTCTTGACTGTCGTAACCGAAGGCTTGCTTGAAACCCCGGGCGCCCGCGTTTGCATGCTGAGGATGACTGACAGCCCGGTAAAAAAAAACAGGCGGATGAGAAAGAGTTTAACAAGAATCTCTGAATTTACGAACTTAAATATTCATGCTGTAGCGCATGTCACATTAAACTATGGAACGTCTTCAGAACACTTGGAATATAGTGGAAGGAAACTTTATGGTGCTTTATAATGTTTTTGTGCCTTTCATCCGGCTTAACACAGAATAGTATACGCACAATATCGGATTTGGATCGGTCTCATCTGACCGATACCCGATCCGGCTGAAAATGCCAGTATCGGAGCGATACCGATACTGAATATCGGACAGGCGCACCCCAAATAAAAATGGACATAGTGCTTAGCATCATTTTTCTAGTGACGTTGTGAGGAAGGAGGCCTGTTGGTGTGATAATTTTTCCCCACTGTCCTCATTACACGGAATTGCCTGGAGAAAGGAAAAAAAATAAACATGAAGGGTTTTTATATGTGGATGTTCATGTTAAATTCATGCGCCATATGTCATTAAATTAGCATGAGCTCCTTGTTTTGTTTAGTAAAGCAAACATGAATGACTATAAATCATACGTTTGAAGACTGAATAGAAATGAATATGGAAAATATCATGAATGATACTGAACTTGTCTCTTGGAGGCTAGCTTGAGCATGGCTCTGGAGGAAATGTGGCTTATCTTGGGAACACTTCTGGCACACTAGCGTCTTATCTTTGGCTGCAAGTGAAGTTGGAATTGCTGCCTTGCTGAGACCTATTTTAGAGATGGATTGCCAAGTGAATCAGTAAATACTGAAGAAATGCATTCAGCCCAGAAACAGAGATGAGGAGGCTTCTGCTGGCAGGCTGTTATATGTGCATCGGATGTGTTAGAGAGTCACATAGGTGCGAAATGAAGTACAGAGTAGATTCCCATGGGAAACGGTAGGTGCTACATGCAGGTCTCGAGTCCCACAGAGGAGCTCCGGAAGGATAAAAGGAGGAGTGACGACAGTGTTGGACGAGAGAGACTTTTTCTCAGTTTCTTTAACTAGTGGCCCACAGTATATTGGCAAGCGTTATTGGCTAATGATAACTAGAAATAACTTTTTACTTGCTTGCATCATTGTTTTTTTAGCGTGCATGATAAGAGCTTACTTTAAGTTTGTTTCAATATGAATTATCTGGTGTAGCGAAATTTAGTTTTTCGTATTCTTTGTTTCTTGAATAACGAAAACATGTTGATATTTTGGAGGCTGTTCATATGATGATTCTCACATTACTTCTGCTCATTTTAATTGTTTAATTGGGAGATGGAGGCCATTTATTGCTGTTTTTCTGTGCCTCACGTCATGAGCATTGTGTTAAAAGTAGTTCAAATTCTAAAAAATTTCGAAACCTTTAATTCTGCAGCACTCCAATCACAAATTAACAAAATAAAATTTGCAATGAAATATCGATATGTTAGTTAATACTACACATAATATTGTAAATAATCCAGCACCAGTAACTGTTTGACACTCTATTATAGTAGGTTATTGTGTAATGAAAATCTTGACAGCCCTACAACAAATACATTGGTTTGCAAGTGAAAAAACATGCTTGTATTTTAGCCTTTTATGGCTAAAATTTTTATGATTTTATGATTATACACTTAATTTGTCAGCTATAAAAAATGTATGACCAGTTTTGCAGAAAAAAAGACTAACTTATGACTTGTCTCAGTAGTTTATGCAACCAGTCACAGAACTAGTTACTTGCTCCATAACTGGGTCCTGAAGTTCCTATGAGGGTGATGGGAGATTGAGATCTATGTAAAATCATGCCCGTGTAGAAATATGTGTCAGAGTCAGACCTACTGCAGTCTCAAAAGAATAGCATTCCACACTGCCAGAGGAGCTGCCAATGGAGTTTAATGTCCCTCAAAGCCGATCTGCCTCCCTTTGGCGAAGTTGTGCTCTGTTGAGCAGTTGGTTGCTTGGATACCAAATGTGAGGCCCAAGCGGAGCAGTGACATGTAGTCAAATGGAACAAGTCTTGTTTACTCCCCTGCTTTGTTAATGGAGCAGCTGCTGTATCATAAATCATAAGCACATTTGAGACCGTTTTGCTGTAGGGTGAAGCATTTAATCAGTTAAAATGTGTAGCTCAGCAAATAAAAGACATTTGTTTTGAAGTGTGGACATGCTGGGCTTCATGTCCTAGGGAGTTTCTTTCTATTTTTGGGATAAAATTGTGAAAGGCCTAAAAAGAAATAAAAAGACCAAGACTAACTGAATTTGTTTGGACATTCTGCACTGTTGAATTTGTAGTTTGGTAGGTTAGTTTTTTTTCTCTCTGCATTTTGTGTAAATTCTGTTCACAAGTAGCTAGTATACTTGGGGCTCCAGGCTGTGCCTAAAACGGTCGCATTTGCAGCAAAACATTTTTTTATTAATTATTATTATTATTTTCAAGATCTTTAGTCTACATGCTGTGTTCTGCTAATGCGTGAACTTCAAATTATTTGTAGTGCATCTGCCATCCAGTAATCCAGTAAAAGTTACATTTTAATAAACCGTATCAGCTTTAAAAATCTGCTAAATTCGTAACGAAATTCAAACAATGCAAACCTTTTTGGTGCTCTCTTTAATGCGGCATGAGCGATCGCTTTAGTGCCTCAGTTCAAGTGGCACATGAACCCATCATATTTTTCTCTTTACTACTATAGTATGAAATAAGCGTATCGCATGATGAATCACATTCGATTAGGTAATTGAATGCCTAATTGTCAGTGAACTACGGCTCTGTGTAGTAAATGCCTCTCCATCTGAAAGCAGGTGATGGAGATTTACTACTAATCACAGAACCGGCTTTACTGACGAGATGCGCATGACAATCGCATGCGATTAACTGCACAGTCCTAATGGACACCAAAAGTTATATTCTAAGATAGCCTACAGTACAACTTACTAAAATGTCTCATGTAAAAGCTCATTCAGTGTTTCAAACTGCGGAAAACGTGTAAAGTTTGTAAACATTGCAACGTTATATACATTTACCTCAGAATAACCATTCTGCATCAATAAGCTCATTAGTCAGCTAGTAAAATAACTATAAAGAGGAGCATTTTGCTAAATATATTTGCTATATTGCATATTCATATTTTTACTTAACCGGTTGTCTACATGATACGAAAGAATGCAAGGAGCTAAAGATAAAATGTAACAACTTCTATATAATTGCATGTTACTAATGAATAAAAAGCAGACTGGATGTGTGCAAGACATTTGACAACATGTATAGGATGCATTGAGGTTACGTTCAATTCAGATGCAATATAATTGTTTGTTGTTGCTGTTTTATTTCAAATGTAAAAAGTTCCACCCGTCCTCACTTTTTTTTTCCCCTGGGGAACACGACCTAAAATTGTCTGAATAAAGCAGTCTTCCTATTCCATGCATTTTACTGTAATTATGTGCAGTATTCTGTTTGAAGTTCAGAGCTCTAGGAAAAACAGAGGAAGAATCAGTGTCTTGCATTTCTTTCGCCTTTGCCAGGAATCTCTGCCAAGGTTCTTTGTCACCGTTAAACCTAACTGGCAGTGCCACAGATAGCTTAATTGCTCTAGGTTTAGTATCGCTTATTGCAGTGATATATTGATTACCATTTGAGTGCTTTGAAGTGATTGTGTGTGTCTACCTTTTTAACTGAAGAGCTCAAATGAGTGCCTAACCTCCCTTTTTATACTTCCAGTAATATATTACATTCCCATGAATTATAGAAGTGAACCTCTTTCTGCATTATTCATTCACTTTGAAGACACCTGTACCAAAGCTTAACTCTTACTGGTCAAATCTGATATCTGAATCATCATGGTGCATGTTTTATTAGTTGTGACACTTTTTCTGAGCTGGTGCCCATTAGGGGTGTGCACAAATAGTCGAATATTCGAATAATCAATCTGTAATTATTGTTCAAAAAATAAAAACATTATTCTAATTTTACTACGTGTTGTTTTGCTGGCAGTAAATGCAGGGAATTCATGATAAAGCCGAAGCACGCAAACTAAAAGTAATTTCTAACTAAATTCACTGGGTGGCGCTGTGGAGCGTGTTAACAAGTAGATTGTATTTGATCAGAATGCTGTCGTCTGCTTCGCGACGTTTAGAATTACTTTGATCAAATGAATCAGTGAAACTGAGTTATTATAATATCACCGCCATAATGAGAAATCACATGAAATCCAAACAGCAGTTGACTGAGGAAAGACAGCTGTCCATCACTGTATTCACGAGTGAGCCGAGGAGAGAGCTTATATGATAGCCAAATGATCTTGAGACATACAGTGGGTATAGAAAAGAATCACCCCCTTTAAAATATTAAAATTTTGTTGCATTGCAGCCTGAAATCAGACGGACACAGTTTTTGTTTATCCAGCTGTATTTACTCAGTGCAGCTTATAACATCCGAGTGAAAGATATAACACCAACATGTCAGAAAAAAACCCCCAGAATCACTGAGTTGGAAAAAGGATCACCCCCTTGTGTGATTATTTTGTTGAACCACCTTTTGCTTTAATTAAAGGGGGGGGTGAATGATTCTTTTCTATACCCACTGTCGGTTCCTTGAAGTTTCCTTGAGGGAGAGTGGTTTAAGAACAGAAAACACAAAGCGCTGTAAGAAACTTTGCTTTGCACCTCTTTGTGTCTCTGGAAGTCTGTGTCGGCGTGCGTTCTTATTATTTCCAGACAGAGGAGCCAACTTTCACCCGAGCATGTGAATATTATTGTTTTTCTCAACATTAACATGATGTGAGACAAAATAAACATGGTAAACATAGGCCGACTCGAGTGTATGTACCAAGGTTATTATAGTTTTGAATTTATAAATTAGTTTTATTTTAATATCGTTTTCAAATTTGCTATACAATTCAGTTTAGTTTTTATTAGTTTCATTAATATTGTTGTTAGTTTTAGTTTAGTTTGTATTTTGTGAACACATTTCTATTTAGTTTAGTTTTAGTAATTAAACTTTAGCAGAATTAACAGATCTTTTCAAGCGAGGCCAAGAAAGACTTAAAAAGACTAAAAGTCATAGGCAGAATTTAGCCTTAGTGATGCAAATGTCTAGCGACACAAATTTAACACATACTGAGATTGATTAAATGGTAAAAGTACACAAATATACGGCAAAATGAATCAGTCAAGCCTTTTTACTAAATAAATCTACACAAGTTGTGCTTAATGTCATCTAATGATGTGTATTGAGATATTTAATATGACAATAAATGTAGCCTATTTGGTTATGATGGTTAGATGTCTTTTTTAACAATCATAATATATTGTAACTGTCGTGTCTTGCTCACTTTTCCGTGTACAACTGCGCATAAATCATAACTGGGACTAATGAAATTCATTAATAACGGCAATCGCATTTAACAGCACGTCTGCGTGCCTGTTTTTCTTCAAAGCACCAACTTAGAATGCCTAATTTTGGTTTGATTGCTTGTGTTACATGAGAAAATAAATAATCTTGCTTACCCGATGTAATAGATTTAATGCAGGTGCGGTTCGGGTCGCGAAAAACTTGATTATTAAAAAAATAACATCTTTCTTGTTAAATGACATTTAAATAAAGAAATTGTTGGGTGGCTATCCTAGGTACTACCAAAAGTCCAGAATTTTGCGCCTTAGGGAGCGTGATGGATTGTAGCGTGGTAGACGACTAGTTAGGTACGCAGGAGCTAACCCATTTAGGGCCTTATTGGCAAGTAATAATATTTTGTAACTGATCCGGAACTTAATAGGTAGCCAGTGCAGCGACTGTAAAATTTGGGTAAATTGATCATATTTTCTTGACCTGGTAAGGACTCTAGCCGCTGCTTTTTGGACTACCTGTAGCTTGTTTATTGAAGATGCAGGACAACCAGCTAGCCGTGCATTACAATAGTCCAGTCTAGAGTTCATGAATGCATGAACTAGCTTTTTTGCATCAGAAACAGATAACATGTTTTTTAGCTTGGCAATGTTTCTAAGATGGAAAAAAGCTGTTTTTGTAACATGGGAAATATGAACAAGTTGCTATCTAATATAACACCCAAATTTTTGACTCTATAGAGGAAGTAACAGTACATCTGTCTATGCAAATTGTAATCTGCGAGATTCTGTGTACTGTTTTTTGGTCCAATAAGGTATCTCTGTCTCCCAAATTTAATAGGAGAAATTATTGGCATCCATCTTTACCTTTTTAACACATTCTTTAGCTTAGATCATTTTGATTTTTATCTGGTCTTGTTGAGCTATATATTGAGTATCATCGACATAACATGGAAACTAATCCCGGTATTTTTCTAATAATATTACCAGGGCAACATGTAATATCGAAAATAGCAGAGGATCTGGACATGGCCTCCTGACGAGTGTGTGAGCGCCGCGATGCAATAGCTGGCCGAACAAATAACTGAAATGGAGTAAAGGTACCCAGACTCTATTTTAATCATTCTTGGAGACTTTAACTAATCAAATCTCTCCCGTGAACTGCCAAATACAAGCAGCACATTACGTGTCCCACCATAGACAGCACTATTTTGGATCACTGTTACCCAGCAATAAAGGATGCATATCACTCTGTTCCACGAGCAGCTTTGGGGCTCTCTGATCACTGTTTAGTTCATCTTTTACCGACCTACAGGCAGAAACTGAAATAATCTAAACCTGTATTAAGGACTGTAAAAGATGGACTACTGAAGCAGAGCAGGATTTACAAGCTTGTTTTGACCTCAATGATTGGAGCGTCTTTGAAGCTGCTGCCAACGATCTGGACAAGCTCACAGAGTTTGCTATCTAATATAACACCCCGGATTTTGACTGTAGAGAAGTAAACAGTACATCCGTTTAGTTGCAAATTGTAATCCAAGAGATTGTGTGTACTGTTTTTTGGTCCAATAAGTAATATATCTTTTGTCTTATCCAAATTTAATAGGAGAAATTTTTTGGTCATCCAATCTTTTACATTTTTTAACACATTCTGTTAGCTTAGATAATTTCGAATTTTTATCTGGTCTTGTTGAGATATATAGTTGAGTATCATCGGCATAACAGTGGAAACTAATCCCGTATTTTCTAATAATATTACCCAGGGGCAACATGTATTTTGTAAATAGCAGAGGACCTAGGACAGATCATTGTGGCACTCCATACTTTACTGGCGTTAACTTAGATGATTCCTCATTTAAATAAACAAAGTGATAACGGTCAGACAGGTAGGATCTAAACCATCTTAAAGTCATGATCTATAGTGTCCTACGGCAGCACTAAGATCATGTAAAACTAGCAATGAGATGCAGCCTTGGTCTGACGCAAGAAGCAAGTCATTTGTAATTTTAACAAGTGCAGTTTCTGTGCTATGGTGGGGCCTGAAACCTGACTGAAATTCTTCATAGAGATAATTTTTTTGCAGGAAGGAGCGCAATTGAGCAGACACAACTTTTTCTAAAATTTTAGACATAACAGGAAGATTTGAGATGGGTCTGTAATTTGCCAGTTTACTAGGATCTAGTTGTGGTTTCTTAAATAAGAGGCTTAATAACCACCAGCTTAAATGGTTTTGGGACGTGACCTAAAGACAACCCGACGAGTTAATATTGAGAAGTGGTTCTTCTGCTACAGGTAACAATTCTTTCAGTAATTTAGTGGGTACAGGACCTAATAGGCATGTTGTTGGTTTAGATGCAGTACACTGCAGTTTATCTTTTGGTGCGATGAATGAAGCTGATTTATTATACGCTGTAGAATCTACATTTGCTATTGTAATTCTGATGTTATCTATTTTATCAGTGAAGAAATTCATAAAGTCATTACTATTAAACTGTGAGGGAATATTTAGATCTGGTGGTGTCTGGTTATTTGTTAATCTTGCCACTGTGCTAAATAAAAACCTTGGCTTGTTTTGGTTATTTTCTATGAGTTTGTGGATATGCTCGGCCCTGTTAGCTTTTAGAGCCTGTCTATAGCTGGACATGTTTTTCTATGCAATTCTAAAAACTTCCAAGTTATTTTTTCTCCATTTGCGCTCAAGACTACGAGTTTTTTTTTCTTGAGAGAATGGGTATTACTGTGGTACCATGGCGCAGTACGTTTTTCTCTAACCCTTTTCAATTTGATGGGGCAACAGCTTCTAATGTATTAGAGTAGATAGTGCCCATGTTGCTAGTCATTTAGTTTAGTTCATGTGTACTTATTGGTACACCGAGCAGTTGAGATAAATCAGGCAGGTTATTTGTGAATCTGTCTTTGGTGGCTGAAACAATAGTTCTGCCCGGACGATAACGCGGAGTCATATAGTTAATATCAGTAATACGCAGAATGCACGATACAAGGAAATGGTCAGTACCATCATCGCTTTGAGGTACGATATCTTTATCAGTAAGATCGATTCCATGCGATATAATTTAATCTAGCGTATGATTAAAACGATGAGTGGGCCCGGTGACGTTTTGCTTGAATCCAAAAGAGTTTATTATGTCAGTAAACGCAAGTCCTAATGCATATTTTGTATTATCAACGTGAATGTTAAAGTCTCTGAAAATTTGTGCTTTATCAACATTAACCAATAGGTCTGAGAGGAAATCTGCAAATTCTTTTAGGAAGACTGTAAATCGACTGCAAACAAAAAAACAATTATTAGTATATGTGACTAAATTTGAATGCCTGTCAATTAGGGCTGCACGATTATGACAAAAAAAAAATCACAATTGTCAATTATTCCCTTTAAACTGTAATTGACATTATTAATTATGATTATCACAATTTAAATTGAATTATGCTTATACCATTGTTTAAATCAACTGCATGCCATATTTATATGACATACACAAGCTGAAAACACCAACTGGAAACTTTATTGCTTTTCTATAATTATTAAGCTCAATGTCCACTGTAGACTGGATTGGTTTTCTTTAAATTAATAATAAAAAAGTAAAAAAAGCCTGGTATATATAAATAACATGGAAAACCTAAGATACTGTAGAAGGGGAAGAGAATAAAACACAAGCACTTCAGAATAACATAAGATTAATTTGCGCTACTTTGAACGATTATGTAATTGTGGCATCCATAATTGTAATCGCGATTATAAATTTGATTAATTGTGCACCCCTACTCAATGGAGACTTTTTGTAGCCAATGGCACAACAACACTGACCCTTGAGCCTAGTCTGGGCCATCCACACCTAAGGGAGACCCAATATTTGTTCCACAACTGCAGTGTCCATACTCAATACCTGATAATTGTTTCAGCTCAATTATAATTATTTTTGCCTTGCAAAAATTGTTCCTCACTTTATGCAATATCGTGCAGCTGAAGAATGGATTCTGAATTCATGAGTATTCTCACCCAGATTTATCAGACCACTTAGGCAGCCTCTTGACAACTTTATCTCTGTCCCACCACTTTAAAAGCTACAGATAATTTCTAAATGAGAAACATTTGGCATCATTTACCACAGTGGCCAGGTGTGTGCATTCATTTGAACCCAATTTAAAATGGATAACTAATGTCAGCCAACAGTGTTCTCACTTACCATGTGACATGAAGTCAACAGCTCTACTATTTGAAGAGAGCCAACTAGAACATGATGTGCCTGGTGGTCTGCAGAACAAAAGGACCAGGTGTTTTAACATATCCAGTGCTAACTAACCTAGGAGGCCTATAATAAATGGAGAAAACAATCCGTTAGTATTCCCTTTGGTTTCAATGGCAGCTGCTCTACTGGTGCAGAACCCACTAGAAGAACATGATTACAAATTTGCAATCTTTGCTTATGATAGAACATGGCATACAGAGCCAAACAAGGCATAATTGCTGGTGCTGATTGGCTGATGGTACTGCAAGAAAATCCATAGTCCCTTTACAAGTGAATCTGTGAAAGGCAGATTTTGAATTTTTTTTTAATTCAGTTAACAATCCATTACCAAATTACTTTGTAGTATAAAAACATTTGTCACATTAATAAAGCATATTCCTGATCCCACTGCCACTTCTCCTATGTCTACACAGTAAATATTCTATTATTTCACACCTCTCAAAATGACCTGCACAACAATCGGGCACTTGGCCATCATCACGTTTAGATGGCAGAAGATCAATAATTTTGTTCCTACATCATGAATGATGGAAAACGATGCTTATTTGAGCAGAAGTGCAAGGCACTAAAAGATTCACTCGCCTCCCTCCGGGGTCAGCGGTCTCGTACGCCTACTTTGTGTCTTTCTCCTGATGGTGGATCGGCACACATTGGCTGTGGGAGGGCTGACTCACCGCCTCATTGCACTGAATGGCCTCTTATGGGTTTAATTGAACATGAACAGGAGCTGTTGGAAATGCGGTGTGCGTGTGTAAGTGTGTGAATAGGTATGCATAACAGGGCACTATTTAGCTGTCATCCATAAAAAATGGCATGTAATGGCTCATCCCTTTAGAAGGAAGATGAGAGGGTGCAATCACTGTCATCAGCGACTGCAAGCTGACAATTGGGCCAATAGACAAGGTTATAATACCTCACCTTCCGATTGAAATCCGTTACGATCACAGGACTGTCACAGGAAGGAAAGCGTGTGTTTCTGTCAGATGCTTATGTCAGTGATTGTCAGTTCATCGGCCTCTGGCCCCCTCACTCAAAGCCTGCTAAAACACCTGGTGATACAAAAGTGTGCCCTCGATCAATCACAAAGAAAAGTGTGTGGGCAGCAGCGACATCAGTGCAAGAATGGTCTCTTCTCTTCACCAGAGGTGGTGGATTGTGTTTCTACATCAACGAAAGTTGGTGTTCAGATGTAACAACACTGAAAAAGGTATGCTGTCCTAACATAGAGGCACTCTTCATAAAATGTAAACCTTTCTACTCACCGCGGGAGTTTTCCTCTTTCGTTCTTGTGAATGTGTACGTGCCTCCGGTCGCGTGCGTGAGCGCCGCGATGCAACAGCTGGCCGAGCAAATAACTGAAATGGAGCAAAGGTACCCAGACTCTATTTTAATCATTCTTGGAGACTTTAACTAATCAAATCTCTCCCGTGAACTGCCACAATACAAGAGCACTGTACGTGTCCCTACCAGAGACAGCACTATTTTGGGGATCACGGTTACACAGCAATAAAGGATGCATATCACTATGTCCCACGGGCAGCTTTGGGGCTCTCCGATCACTGTTTAGTTCATCTAATACCAACCTACAGGCAGAAACTGAAATCATCTAAACCTGTATTAAGGACTGTAAAAAGATTGACTAATGAAGCAGAGCAGGATTTACAATCTTGTTTTGACCTCACTGATTGGAGCGTCTTTGAATCTGCTGCCACCGATCTGGACGAACTCACAGAGACTGTAATATCCTATATTAGTTTCTGTGAGGATATGTGCATTCCTACCAGGACATTCTTTTCATTTAATAATGATAAACCGTGGTTTACTGGAAAACTCAAGCAGCTTCGTCACACCAAAGAGGATNAGACTGTAACTTCATATGTCAGTTTTCTGTGAAGATATGTGCATTCCTACCAGGATATTCTTATCATTTAATAATGATAAACTGTGGTTTACTGGGAAACTCAAACAGCTTCATCATGCCAAAGAGGATGCTTACATAAGTGGGGATAAAATCTTGTATAACCTGGCCAGGAACAGACTAACAAAGGAGATCAGATTGGCTAAAAAAAACTACTCAGAAAAGCTGAGAAAAAAGCTTTCAGCAAACAATCCAGCGTCAGTATGGACTGGTCTGACGAACATCACCATGTACAAGACACCACCCCCACAGCTTGCGGAGAATAAACAACTGGGCTGACGATCTGAATGTGTTTTACAGAAGATTTGAAAAGGATCGTCTACCACCCCCCATTCGCTCTGATCTGCACCTCATACATTCACCTACCCCCCCTGCAACCCCCCTCCCTCCCTCCCTCCCCCATCATTCAACCTGTGTTTAAGGTCTGTGTAGAGGATGTTAACCGGGTCTTCAGGAAGCAGAAATCTGGAAAAGCTTCAGGCCCAGATGGTGTTTAAAAGTCTGTGCTGACCAACTGGCCCATATCTTCACACAGATCTTCAATAGATCATTGGAGCTGTGTGAAGTTCCTTGCTGCTTCAAACGCTCCACCATCATTACGGTCCCCAAAAAGCCAAAAATCACTGGACTTAACGACTACAGACCTGTTGCTCTCATGTCTGTGGTCATGAAGTAATTTGAGAGACTGGTCCTGGCCTACCTGAAGTATATCACTGGACCCTTGCTGGATCCTTTCAGTTTGCATACAGAGCAAACAGGTCTGTGGATGACTCAGTCATCATGGGACTGCATTACATCCTGCAACGCCTCGACAGACCTGGGAATTACGTAAGGATCCTATTTGTGGACTTCAGTTCGGCTTTAAATACCAGCATGGGGGGGGGGGGGCCTGACCTTCTCTCAGACAAAATCACCCAACGCTCTCCGTGCCCACCTCCATCGGTCAGTGGATCACCAGCTTCCTGACAGACCGGCAGCAGCTAGTGAGGCTGGGAAAAAACACATCCAACACCTGCACCATCAGCACCGGAGCTCCTCAGGGCTGCGTCCTCTCCCCACTGCTCTTCTCTCTCTACACGAATGAATGCACCTCTAAAGACCCCTCTGTCAAACTCCCGAAGTTTGCAGACGACACCACACTCATCGGCCTCATCAAGGATGGAGACAAGTCTGCTTACAGACAGGAGGTTAAAGAGCTGGCTGTCTGGTGCAGCCTTAACAACTGGAGCTCAACACGCTTAAAACTGTGGAGATGATCGTGGACTTCAGGAGGAAACCCCCTGCAACTCCCCCTACTCACCATCATGAACAGCACTGTAAAAACAGTGGAGTCATTCAGGTTCCTGGGCACCACAATCTCTCAGGACTTGAAGTGGGACACTCACATTGACTCCATTGCTAAAAAGGCCCAGCAGAGGCTATATTTCCTTCGCTAGCTGAGGAAATTCAACCTGCCACAGGAGCTGCCTCAACAGTTCTACTCTGCTATCATTGAGTATGTCCTGTGTTCATCCATAACTGTCTGGTTTGGCTCAGCAACCAAATCAGACATCAAGAGACTACAACGGACAGTCAGGAATGCTGAGAGGATTATTGGTGCCCCTCCGCCCAGCCTCCAAGATCTTTACATCTACAGAGTGAGGAATAGGGCTAAAAAAAATCACCTTAGACCCCTCACACCCAGCCCACTCAATCTTCAAACTGTTGCCTTCTGGTCGGAGCTACAGAGCACTGACCACCAGAACAACAAGGCACAAGAACAGTTTTTTCCCACAGGATATACTCAGTCTTAACAATTAAGCTTTCAAAATTATACAACTAACATAGTATATTTATATTAAATTGCACACTTTGTAAATAACATATCTGCACATTAATAAATATATCTGTACATTTATCTAAACAATTGCATTTTTTTCCTATACTTCTATTTCTTTATATAGTACATTATTCAATTTTTCAATATTTTTTTTATTATATTAGTTTTATATTAAATCCCTACTGTGTTATTCCTATGTATGTCTGCACAATGTTTGTACTTTCTTCTACACTGGAAGCTCCAGTCGTCAAGTCAAATTCCTTGTGTGTGTAAACATACTTGGTAATAAAGCTCTTCTGATTCTGATTCTGAAACACATCACTTGCATGATTTTATGGGAAATGTATTTTCTGTTAATCGGGTCAATTGTTGTCAGAAACAAGGCACTGTGCGGTTGTGAATACTCTAATTGTTAACATGGGTGCCGAAAAAAAAAACAAGAATAAGGGATGCTTTTGCTTATGCTGGCTTACGCATGCAGTTGTGAAACCGGCTTTAAATGTTTTGTTTTTTCTTCTAGACGGATTGAGAAGATGTCACGAGCGAAGATTTGACGAGAAGTCATGTTTAACAAATGGAGGAAAAGATGGAATCTAACAGTTTTTTTATCTGCCGTCATTGTGGAAAGAGTTTCAATCGAAAACAGAACCTTACGCTCCACATGAAAGTTCACACTGGAGAGAGACGTTTCATCTGTCAACAGTGTGGAAAGAGTTTTGCTCAAAAAGGAAGCCTTACAGTCCACGTGAGAGTTCACACTGGAGAAAAGCCTTATACTTATCTCATTGTGGAAGAGTTGGCACCAGTAAAGGCAACTTTAATTTCCACATGAGAATCACAGTAGAGAGAGTCTTAACTGCACAACAGTGTGGAAAATTCATCAAAAAAAACCTGGCAATCCACATGAGGATTCACTCTGGAGAGAAGCCTTACACTTGCACTCAGTGTGGGAAGAGTTTTGCTCATAAACATACTCATAATGACCACATGAGAAGTCACACCGGAGAGAAGCTGTTCATATGTGGTCAATGTGGAAGGAGTTTCATACATAAAGTAAGCCTTAATCGCCACATAAGGACTCACTCGGGAGAAAACCGTTTTATATGTCATCTATGTGGAAAGAGTTTTAGTCATAAATGTAGCCTCAAAATTCACATGAGAGTTCACACTGGAGAGAAGCCTTACACTTGCACTCAGTGTGGAAAGAGTTTCACTCATCAACACAACTTTAGTTACCACATGAGAGTTCACACTGGAGAGAACTCCTTCACCTGTAAATCTGAGTGAACGTTGTGGGCCAACTCTTGATTGTCCACCTCTCTTATTTTCATTCTTCACCTCTATCTACATTATCTTGAGGCTACATCTGGCCATCTCCTTTGCTGTAGTTTCAAGTAATAAGCATTTATATTTATATTTAGTCAGTTAGCAGACCCTTTTATCCAAATCAACTATAACAATATTGTCTGGACCTCCACTGGGGACTTTAATTGAATACCCCTGTTATAGAGACATCATTCCAATTCATATATTGATCACTTGGAATCAAAATAGTAGTTGAACTTTGGTCATGCTGTGAAAAGCCACACTGTATAACTGAATGATAATGTAAATAATGGTCATATAAATAAAATGACAAGCTGAATGAAATAAAGAAATTTACACTACACTTTCTGATTCATCTTAGTGAGAGAATGAACTGGTAATGTTCTCATCTGATGACATCTGGAAGGTACCTCCAGAATAAATAATCACCAAAACTATGCCATTCGTTTGTGCTGATTTGTGCACCCAAAAAAACGATGTTTGGCGTTTGGTGTTTGAGATATTAAACATCATTTTTTTGGACCGTGAGACATCACTCTCCACCCCATGTTGCCCAAATCGCTCCAAAGTTTGTTTGCGCTGGGTTTGTGCCCGTTTGTAAAAACAAAGATGAATCTATTTTTCCTTACGTAGGATTAACCACAATGTTTTCGGCGAGCTGTGATGTCACTCTCCACCCCAGTTGTCTAAATCGCACAAAACCGGTGTCATTCGTTTGTGCTCGATTAATGCTGATTTGTGCCGTTGAAAAATTAACATAAATTAATTCATGCTAGAAATAACAAACAGAATTCGGGGCAGTGAGGTCACTCTCCACCCCCTGCCGTCCAAATCTCTCCAAACTGGTTTCCTGTTCATTTGTGCTTGATTTGTGCGTTAAAGAAACAATGTTACCATGACCTTCTTAAATATAATGGAAACTTAGCTCATCCATTTTTCTTTATTTTAGAATTTTTTTAGGGAGAAATGCATCTTTACGGATTACATAATGAAAGAGTTTTTAATTATTTGAAGAGTTTTATTGAAGACTTTGAATTATTTTGTTTTAAAGTTGTAATTGAAAGCTTTCTATAGATATATTTATAATGTATGTGAGGCAAGTATTCGCTGAGTTTCAGTTCATCATTGTGAAGCGCCTCCTGTTCAAGACCGAGACGGCAAGCACATCCTATTTGTTTTCTTTATTTTACAAAAGCACAATGTTTTGTTATTGTGAGTGCACACAAATAAAGGTAGACCATTTACAGTTACGAATTATGTATTACTCTTATCTTTATGAGCAAAAATGACAGCAAACTTTAAGTTGTTTTCACTTTTATTAAGAAAAAATGCAAGTGATCGTGCTGTAAAAAGCACGCTTTAGCTTCCACTCTACGCGAAAACGGATGCGATGTACAGGCCTAAAATTAACACTGCAAGAGCAAATGCGAGTAAACAATCAGCGTTGGCGAGTATATGTCACGTGTCAGGTGCCAGTTGGAGGTACACCACTTGTACAAATTATAACATGCATGAACCTGTGAAACACCAGCCAGTTTTTAAAAGAGGATTCTGTTTCTGACATAAGCGAATAAAATAATATTTTCCGAAAACAAGATCATCGTGATTAGCTGTTCTGTCATAAGCGACGAGAGCGAATCAAATAATAGGATACGAACGGGCTGATAAGGTCAGAGCAAGTGTGATGGCCAGCTTGTCCCCAGACACGGTTCTAATAACTTTTACCTGAGAAGATATTGCTGCTTCATTTCGGAAGATTAACTTTTCCCTTCTTTATTCTTCATAACCTGAGAATGCGGCGACACATACCTGAGGTTGTCTAAACGGTGCAGAGAAGTAAAGTTTGAAAGGCTGCGCGTTTGGCTGTACGCACACCCTGAGCCGCTTCAGACAGCGCACCAGTAACGTAGACTAACCATGTTCCGTACACTTTTCACCCTTCACCGCACGCCAGCGACCACTCCTCTGTTGTTGAAAGCCAGACAAGCATGTTTGTGTGATCATTCTCTGGGGGAATACCCATTGCACAGTCCACACTTTGATTGATGTCTTTTGGACCAATAGTTTTTGAGAAAAGTGGGGAAAAGTAGCTCCTCAGCACGTGTACGGAAGATGATAAGCGTTAAAGGTGTTCCGTACAGAGCGCATATGATTTCAACGACAAAAATTGACATTTAACAGATCAACTTTGAGCTATTTATTTATTTTAACTGAAGAAAACAACATTTCAATGAACAAGAAAGGGGAGTACCTTTTTAGTTGTTTAAAATGTAAGTTATTTGCGGTTTTAATAAGCTCCATGCGAGCTAGGCCTGATTGTGTCGTGATATAGATTATGGCATGTGGGTCAAGCATGAATCATGTGAAACGTTAGTGAATAACGTTACCATATCTTTCTGAAGACAAAGAAGGGCAAACAATTTGAACGGATTCGAAATATTTAATGATCAACCAATGTGAAAACTTCAAAAATGATCAGGATGCAGGCGTGTGTGTGTGTGTGTACAACTATTGTACAACTGTCTTGAGTCACAGATGAAAATGGCTTACTATTGTAAAACAGTAAGTAATACGGGTTTGAAACAACAAGAGAGTGAGTAAATGATGACAGAACTTACTAAGAAATTACTAATGACTTTACTTTGATGCATGAATATGCAGCTTTAAATCAATTTAAATGTACTTGCATGACAAAAGATGCAGCGACCTGTTCCTTTTGGCTCTTTATCAGCAGCTGACACAAACCAAATGGAGAAAAAGAGGAAAAATCAATGAATATCAGTGAAATATATTGCATATAGCAATACAAATTCAAATGTATTTTTACATTTGACAGTGACCATCTTTATGGGTACATTCAGCAAGTTACGCTAACGTCTCTCTCTCTATTAGTTATGAACAGCCAAAAAACGTTTCCATTCCAATTTTGCGAAATATTCTGTTTCTCGATGTGCTGAAAGAAAAACACCACTCATCGAGCGTTAAAATGTTTTATTTTTTTTTTTTTTGCGATATATGGGAGTTTTTGCGAAATTGAAACGTTTCCATTAGATGCATTTTCAATTCGCAATTTCAATTTGGGCAATTTGAAGTGTAATGGGAACGCAGCTATTGTGCTCAGGAGAAAACAACATAAACCAACTGTGCAGCAAGAAAGAAAAAAAAGGCCATTTGTTGAAAATAGTATATAAATAGTTTATAAGTACACATATGTAGATATTTAATATGATCAAAAATACTGTCATATTATTAAAAAAGGGCAATGTATTATTAGAAACACTTGAATATAAGTGGAAACAACAATCTGTGTGTGTGATTCACTTATAAAGTCACATTTTTAAAACTTTTTTTAAAAAAAAAAAAAAAAATCATTACTATTTGTGTTGAAGTGCTAATTTTTGACTTACTCGTGGCCCTAACAAAGTTTTAGTTTTATTGACAAAGCTGATCTAGATTACTGTTCTGTCTTTTAGACAGAATCATGAATTAAATACTACTAGATGTGCTGCACAAGACGAGACAGCGTGTCTTTAAACACGTATTTAAAAAAGAACAAAACTCCGAATGCATGTTTTATTGTTGGACTGGTTCGCTTTTGTTGTGTGTGAATCCTCCAGCACTGGGCAGCACTGGTCAGCGTTGGTGTCTGAGCAGGACTTTTATTTTGGTGTGGTGGCGTGACGTCATAAGCCAGCGTCGGGGATTCGGCTGAAGACAGGTTTGTTTATTGCTTTCAGAGTTTAAGTCAAAGCTAACGATGTGAAATGGCTTGAATGTTGTTTAACGTAAGACTAATGCTTTATCTGAGGTTAAAAAAAATGTGCGTTCTGTTATTATGAAGGTATAAGGCGCAGTAATGACGTAAAAGAAAAATTTGCATTGAATCTACCTGTATATGTTGGTTCTGTCTTCTCTATTTGCCGAGATGTTACTTTTTGGATCATAACATGACATTCAGAGGTAGCCCTTGACAAAGTTCCTGAGTTTACGTCACTAAAAAACAAAAAAAAAAGATTTTGAGGAACTGATTGTACTTGGAAATTCAATTTTAAAATAATATCAGAGAAACTGAGCGTTTTGAAGCGCTTTTGTGTAAACATGATAAAGGGGTCATATTATGCTTTTTAAAGATCATTATTTGGTGTATCAGATTATGTTGACATGCTTTAATGTTCAAACAACACATTATTTTTCACATACTGTACTTATGTAGGTCCGCTATGCCACGCCTTCCCAAACGCTTAGTTTTTTTACAAAGCCCCCTCTTCCGACAAGCGCAGTTGCTCTGATTGGCACTGACCAGGGATTGTGATTGTCCGAACCCGCAAGCACTCGTCGGAAAATGTAAAGCCCCTTACCATATCGCAGCTTCAGCTTCAAAATAAATATCAAGACATTAATAGGTGGTAGTTTACCATCGTTCAGGTCGGAAAAGGGGAACATAGTCGCGTGACAGACACAGTGATGAAGATGGTATGTGATGTGTGTGTTCTCTCTCTCTCTCTCTCTCTCTCTCCTACTCTCTCTCTCGCTCTCGCACACTCTCTCTCTCCTCTCTTCGCACACTCTCTCTCTACTCCTCCCTCTCTTCGCCGCACACTCCCTCTCTCTCTCTCTCTGCTCTCTTCTCTCTCGCTCTCTCTCTATCGCACACTCTCTCTCTCCTCTCTCTCTCTCTCTCCTCTCCTCTACTCTCTTCTCTCGCACACTTCTCTCTATCGCGCTCTTCTCTATAGCACTACAATACACTCACACACACGATGCGCAAAATACGCATTGACGTCAAATAGGCAAATACTTAAACTAATTACAAAACATACTTACAGTCGCTGATAAGAAGGCAAGATTGGATAGCAAAGTCAGAAGTCTCTCTCCTATGTTCACGAACGGTTTCGTCCATAAAATGCATTGCTGTTCTGTTTTGAGTGATCTTAAAGATTCCTAAATGCATCTACTTACGGAAGGCCAAATAAAGTGCTTTGCTTTCGCCTAGAAACACACAGCGTCTCCCTGACATGTCTGCATCAACACTACTGCTGTTCCTGAAAACACGCCTTCTTTCTTTGCGTGCACATTTGGGCGGCATTATGATAATATTTCCACATATTGACGTAGATACTGTATGTGGGGGCGTGTTAGAACGAGCCGTTTTAGGGGGGCGTGGCAGAGTCTTAACTTTGATAAAGAATATCTCTTTGGTTTTAAGACTTTAGTCTTTGCAACTTCAGGGATCTTATCTATGCACGATCAGCTTGTAACACTCCAAAGAGAAAGGAAAACTTGAAATCGGACCATATGACCTCTTTAAGACTCGATACACTCTGCTTGCGACACCTGCTGCTCAAAACTGTAAATGCAACAAGAACTACAAACAATTTTTACAAACCAACTGCATATAAAGTAATTAAAGTGTAATCTAATGACTGCAATCTACTGATCATTTAGTATCTCAACAGATGTGTATGAAGTGTCTGTATATATTTTTTCTCATTAGTTTATTTAAGGCCATTAACTATCACTGAGACTGACTCCATTAGCAGTGCACTGACGACTCGACAAGGGAGCTAAACTCATTTAGTTTGAATCGATTTTTCTTTGTTTATTTTTTCTCATTTTAACCATGACAGTATCGAACCACACAGAAGAAAAAAACTCCTGGTGAAGCAGCTGAGATCCACGTGACACACGATTATAAAGATGGCGTTCATTAAAGAGGAGAGTGAAGACTTCAGGATTGAAGAAGTGTTCAGTCTGAAACAAGAAGGTACTGAGGAACAAACAGGTTGGTTTTCATTCTCATTTGATTTGATTAAAACTGTCAGTCTCTATATTCAGTCTATATTTTTGAAGAATGTCTTGTGACTGAGTGTCCAAATTTAAGTGGTTTTATTTGACATGGAGCCTCGTGTATAAAAACTAGTGAAGTTAGGTTCTTGAACGAATCATTCCTTTGAGCCGGTTCACAAATCGAACTGAATCGAACGTTGTTCCGGGTTGGTGACGCAGGACGCACAGCCGAACTAGCACGTCCAACTTGAAAAGAACCGAATGAGCTGGTTCAACCAACTGTCGAAGATTACCGAGGACTCAACAAGAACCGAATGAGCCGTGGCGAAGTTTGAGGGATTACAGAGGACTCAACAAGAACGAATGAGCCGTGGCGAAGTTTGCCGAGGATTACAGAGGACTCAACAAGAACCGAATGAGCCGTGCGAAGGTTTGCAAGAAGGATTCAGAGACTCAACGAAGAACGAATGAGCCGTGGCAAGTTGCCAGGATTACAGAGGACTCAACACGAACCGGAAAGAGCCGTGGCGAAGTTCGAAGTTTGACGAGGGATTACAGAGGGACTCAAACAAGAACGAATGAGGTGGCGAAGGTTGCCGAGGATTGACAGAGGATCACCAAGACCGACTGAGCCGTGGCGAAGTCTGCCGGGATTACAGAGGGGATCAGCAAGACGAATGAGCGTGGAGAAGTTGTCGAGATACAGAAGGCATCCCAACAGAACCGAATTGAGCCGTGGCCGAAGTTTGCCGATGATTACCGAGGACTCAATAAGAACTGAATGAGCCGTGACGAAGTTTGCTGATGATTACCGAGGACTCAACAAGAACTGAATGAGCCGTGGCGAAGTTTGCCGAGGATTACAGAGGACTCCACAAGAACCGAATGAGCCGTGGCGAAGTTTGCCGAGGAATACCAAAGATTCTGATGAGTGAGTTGACGATACTGTGCAAGCCTGAGGCGCGTACTGGAAATATGCTTATTATGACTGTTATTTACATTTTATTAAAACCTGAAAAAACCTTTCTGTCGAGTTATATAATATATGCATGCACAAACTAGGGTAAAATTTTTTACATATAACTCCTTGATCTTTAAGCAACTTGCAAGACTGGTTTATTAATTCTTTATACTGTAGACATGTAGAACATATCCGCGATGGTGCATCAATGTCTGTAATGTGAAACTTTTAGGAATCTTATCCAAATTGTAGGCTAGTCAATATTGGTCAGTCAGTCATATCTGAGGATCAGCGAATGAAACTGTGACCACAAACACCATTAACTTAAGTGAATTATATGGCAATAATCAGCAACATGCTTTCGCACAAATAACTTTATTTTTTGAATGTTTCAATATGCGTTGACTAGGGATGGGGATTATGGGCTTTAAAGATAACGCGTAATCTGATCTTTATACGATAAACGATATCATGACGATTGTTTCGTAGAGAAAAGTATTATCTTTCTTATTTTTACCCAAAATAGGGTGTTGTGAGCGTTACTGAGTACACACGTAATGTAATGAGTGTTAATTCATACTGGAAGCCGGAGGGTGCCCTTGCGCAGAAACGCCACATATGCATAGTAGAAGTTATGCTCCAGGAAGAAGTATCCAGTGATCGTTGTAGCTGAATAAAACGCAGATAAAGACATTTTAACTCAAGACAATAAACGTGCGATTGCACAAAATATATGGTATCTATGTTCTTCAAGCAATCTTGGGTATTTTTTATAAGGATATAAGGATAGTATATTTATAATGCAATGCTAATCGACATAGCCTTATCACTGTATATAATGCTATAAAATAGTATGATTTCTGCCTAATTCTGTGATACAAAACCACATCTGATCACAAAAGTAAGTTATTTCAAACACTCGACTATGCTATGAAGTTAATATGGAGAAAAAGCACGTCAATAAATTATTAAAATGTCTTTGTTGGACAACAGGTTTGTAAAACCTGTTGTCGCGCACGTGCTACTGTAGTACATTTACTCAAGGCTCAGACCGATTTCTGTCGCACTGTACAGCCCTATCCAAACATGTTCCAGATTGTAGAGGGAGCTGCTCAATTTCACGTCCGCCTTCCTTCACGTCACTCCACACAGTCGCACACAGAAATATGTCAACAACTAGACTATCGTTATTATCGCGGGAAGACGAATTCTTATCGTGTGGAGAATTTTTATCGGTATATCGCAAACGATAAGATATCCCATCATATGTGTTGACACAAATGACTTATTTGAATTTTCAATTGATACACCCTGCCATGAGGTGTTCGCAAAGAAATGGTGCGAACATTATGCTGATGACGTCAGGAAACGATGATCGGCGTTATGAAACCGGTTCATGAGGCTCTGTCCGAAAAGACGGTTGCAGGCATGAATGGACTTTGCATCACTCATAAAAAATGTTGAGATCACTGACAGGCAAAATACTAGCTGCCATTAGGAGTTTGTTCGGTGAAGACATCGGTCGTTTGAACGAACCGTTCTCGTTCACGGAATCATTGACTCATAATTTTTGTCACTGAATCCCTCCAGAGCAGCGCGGCGCTATTGGCAGAGCATGCGCAGTTCAGTGAACCGGGTAGCCCTGTGGACTCTTTCATCCTGTCAAAGAATGACTAAAACTCAAGCCAATAGCCTTCAAGTTTGAGATGTGACGGAGCATGTGATTTTGTTGAATGTTCCGCGAAAGCATCCGCCCCTTACTGTGACCTGAGTTTCTTTGAGTCTGAACGAGCTCGAGAGATCTTCCTCGTTCGTCGAGCGCTGATTCCGTGAATGGTGGTATGTACACTGATGCGCTCTAACGTGACTCACGAAACTCACAGGCACAGACGTGGTCACCATGCGGTCAGAGCTCGGCCTCTTTAGACTAGGAGTCGTCAGAGTGCACGCCACACCGCACTCAGCAGACAGCGGATGCAAAGCGGCAGTTATAAGAGATACTGGTGAACATATCCGGACCGGTGTGTCTAGAACGCATATTATTTACCAACGATACGACATCTAGAATCCACGGTTAGGAGATACACCAACACATAAGAACATTTTTCGCCACCTGTCGGCGTGTGTTTCTGTAATATGAAGAAATGGCACTGAAACGAGTCGTTGCACGAAATCATTTGAGTGTGAACAATGAAAAGGAACAAATCTCTTGAAAGAACAATTTCCAGAGTCATAGCTGACCATCAGAGCAAGACGCGAGAAGATTCCTACTTCTATAATATGTGATGTCATGCATTAAAACAATTGAAATTAAGACATATTATACTATAATATGAACCTCATTATACTGGCCAATATCAACCACAACCACAGAGCAGTAAATGATACCCCGTTCTGTTTCTGACGCACTCAAAGCAATGTACGTGAGAGTTCTTCATAAAGTTAGAGGTGGTCTTAGAAAAAGTGTACCACATCGCTTTCCGAACGTGATAAGCGTTGCTAATCAGACGTTCATTGAATACTTCCGAACGAAAGCCATCCAAAAGGGCTCTTTTCCCGTCATCACCTCCTTGGGCCTGCTGAACACTTTGAGTAACCCCACTATTTGGATTTTCTGTATGGGGCCCGGTCAGAACTACTGCGCGCTGGGACGTCCTTATGGGCAGCTTTGCACTGGCAGAAGCAGAACCTAAATGCTGGACTGTGTGTGTCTGAAGATAAGCCTAGAATGGTTTGTGTCTGGACATCCGCATCGTCGCTATCACGATGGTTTGATGGGAAAGTGTACTGATTGAAATAAACGTAATGAATTGTAAGGTGATCTTAGGGTGGAGAGCACTGGCTAGATATGACAATAAGATTTTGCATAGGAAGAATGGATGTTTCTCAAAACGTCTCTTACCTGCATTCGTTGCGCCAATGAGGCATGCACTTTTGCTTTGAACTCCAAAACCTGAGTGCTGTCCTCTTCGTTTCTCATAAGATGTGAATGTAAGAGGCCGTAAGTGATAGGATAGATATTTGAGATGGACACATCAGATTCGGTAAACATTACAGACGTGGCACACTTTAACGCTGCCAACACAGGTGCCACGTCCTCCATCAGCTGCCAGTATTCACCTTTGAGCTCAAGAATTCTGGCGTCTGCTAGTTTGGTGACAGTGCGGTCAGACAGTACGGCAGTCACTGCCCACCTTTGTTCCACGAGCCGGGCAAACATGTCACTGACCGAGTTCCACCTTGTCTTGCAGGACTGTATCAGTCGATGCGGTGGAAGTTTCAACTGTGGCTACCAGAGCACTCCGTGACAAACAGGCACAGTACTGTGATTGAAGTGCTGAACAAGTCTTCCAGCAGCTGCGATGACCCTGTTTATGTATATGTTGAAGCCATCGTTTATGGCGAGTTGTAATGTGTGGGCAAAGCACGGCACGGAATCCCAGCAGACAAGAGTTTGATCGTTTGTTGCCACAAACTACTTTGTTTGGCCTTCCAAAAGAGGACGATATCCGCTTCATCATGCCTAGAGCTTATCCGTGCTGGTCGTTGAGGAAATACATAAACTTCGCGCTGTGGATCGCCGGATAGGCTTTTACCGTGGACGAAGTGGAGTCCAGCCCGGGGTCGTCACATGTGGTTGCCGCAAGCCGCGGCTTCGCCACTCGAAGCCGCGAGCGTCGTGCCGCTCCGGTAGCGACGGCCTCCGCTCACTCAAGCCGCCGGCCACCGCTCACTTGGCCTCCGCTCACTCTAGCCGCCGGCCTCCGCTCACTCAAGCCCACAGAGACTCAGGACCTCGGTTTAATGTCTCATCCGAAAGACTTCTCTGTTCTGTGTCAGCTGCGTCACACGGATATGCTGTTTCCATTCAGATCAAATCACAACAACGTAGGAAACAGATTCGGCATGACGCAGCTGACACAGAACAGCATTATGTGTTGCAGGGTGATGCGGAGGAGACAATTGTTGGAAAAAGTCATTTTTTTGTGCACAAAAAGTATTCTGCTAGCTTCGTATAACTATGCGGATGAATGAACCCTGATGTTCACATTGTTAAATGCAATCTCTGAACATGCATTACGCCAACAAATAAAGGTCAGACCCTTACTTTCAAAAAAAAAAAGTTTTTTTCTAGCTTTACGCATTTGTTTTTATCAACACTGCAGGTAGTAAGTTTCATGAAAGCAACAGTTTTGAGTAAAAAGCTGCCAAATTCCTTTTTATCACCGTACTAGCCTACATCTGGTTCATATTTAAGTAATATTAGCAAAGCAAAAGATGCAGATGGAGGCTTCCATCAGCATCCAAAAGCTTGCACAGGCACTTCAGTAGATTGACTTTCACTGTAACCTTAGGCCGTTTTCATTTATACGGGTAGTGTTGAATATGCATATTTTTCATATGCAAGCATACATATGAGATTCGCGTTTCTGGTCTGGTTTTGATCGGCACACTCAAGGACTCATTCAGGCGATGTGTGATAGAGCCCGCTAGTTGTTTAAAGCAAGAAGCTTGGAAAACCAAGCAAAATCTGATCTGTACGGATATCGGTTCAGTGATGAAACATTGACTGACACAAATGAGATCCCCAAATAGGGATTTTTTTTCCCGGGTCTCCTGTCGTGGTTCGCAGTACAGTGAGACTGGCACCGATTTTTCCAGGTGATACGTAGGGTGTTTCCTGCTTCGTGGCCTTCATGTGGATACGAGGCTTAAACTGTGCTCAGTTGCTTGTTCACAAAGGCACAATATAATTATCATTGCTGTCCACAGGAATGTGTGCGGGAAAATAAACGCTTTCGTCCTGCTCTGTTCGCAAGGATGCTTGTGGCAATAACTGCCAGGTGAAGGCAGCCAGTTTAAGGCACACAGTTTCTGAGTCTTTTGTTTTTTTCAGTAGAATTGCTTTATGACTGAACTGCTTTTGATTTTTCTTCTAGACATGCTTGAGAAGAGTCAAGAGGCTGACCGGATTTGGAAGCGAAAGATCATGGATTGACAAATGGGAAAACGATGGAATGTAACGTTTTCTTATCTGCGCCGTCAGTGTGGAAAGAAGAAGCTATTTGGCAACACTCCGGACGAAACACAAAACCTTACGTCCCATGAAAGTTCAATGCGAGAGGAGACATTTTATCTGTAAACAAGTGTGTATGAATATAAGAGTTTCGCTAAAAAAGGAAACCTTAAAATCAAATGAGAATTCACTCTGGAGAGAAGCCTTATACTTGCTCTCAGTGTGGACAGGGTTTTGCACATAAAGGCAACCTTAATTCCCACATGAGAACTCACAGTGAAGACGGCTTGTTCACCTGCAAACAGTGTGGAAAGAATTTCCCTCAAAAACAAAACCTGGCAATCCACATGAGGATTCACTCTGGAGAGAAGCCTTACACTTGCACTCAGTGTGGGAAGAGTTGCTTTAAACATACCTCATCATCACCACTGAGAAGTCAACGCGATGAGAAAAGTCACATGTGAGTCAAAAATGTTGGAAAAGAGTTCACGACAACCCTACACCCGTTAGCTCCCAATGACATAGCAAAGACGGTACGGACAGCGAGACACAGTTCCTACGTGGGGTCAATGTGGCAGGAGGTTTCTAAATAAAGTCCGCCTCTTACTCGCCAACATAAGGACTCACTTAGGAGAAACTGTTTTTATATGTGATACATATGGAAAAGAGTTTTAGTCAATATACCCTTGTAGCCTCAAAATTCACAGGGAGTACCACTGAGAAGCCGTATCACTGTACTCAGTGTGGAAAGAGTTTCACTCATCAACACAACTTTAGTTACCACATGAGAGTTCACACTGGAGAGAACTCCTTCACCTGTAAATCTGAGTGAACGTTGTGGGCCAACTCTTGATTGTCCACCTCTCTTATTTTCATTCTTCACCTCTATCTACATTATCTCGAGGCTACATCTGACCATCTCCTTTGCTGTAGTTTCAACTAATAAGCATTTATTTTTACATCTAGTCATTTAGCAGACCCTTTTATCCAAATCAACTATAACAATATTGTCTGGACCTCCACTGGGAACTTTAATTGAATACCCCTGTTATAGAGACATCGTTCCAATTCATATATTGATAACTTGGAATCAAAATAGTAGTTGAACTTTGGTCATGCTGTGAAAAGCCACACTGTATAACTGAATGATAATGTAAATAATGGTCATGTAAATAAAATGACAAGCGCATGAAAAAAGAAATTTACACTACACTTTCGGATTATTTTAGTGAGAGAATGTAATGGTGTTCTCATCTATAATGACCATCTGGCAAGGTACCTCGTGAAGTGGCGCCCATAAAAATAAATATCACCAAAACTATGCCATTCGTTTGGTGCCCCCCAAAAAAACACGTGTTTGTGTGAGTTTGGTTGTTTGAGATATTAAACATAATTTTTTGGACCATGAGACGTCACTCTCCACCCCATGTTGACAACATCGCAAAGTTCGTTTGTGCCATTAAAACAAACGCTGAATTATTTCCGCCTAGGATATAACCACAATGTATTCTGCGAGCTGTGACGTCACTCTCCAGTTCGTCTAAATCGCACAAACCCGGCGTCATTTGTTTGTGCTCGATTAGTGCTGATTTGTGCCGTTGAAATTAACATCAAATATAATTCCCCTTCTTAGAAATAACAAACAGATCGGGGCAGGTGGCAAGTGACGTCAACTCCCCCCCCGCAGTCCAAATCTCTCAAATGTTCCTGTTCATGGGCGGTAAAAGAAACCTGTTAACAGCCACCTCTCTAAAGATAACAGAAACTTTATCTCCATCCATTTAGGCACGGCCCAGAGTTTTTTCTTTATTCTTTCTATCTTTAAACGTGAGTCTAAATCTTTGTAGTGCTGTTAGAAAATGACACTGCATCTAAGCCACCTAAAAAACAAATAGGCCCTTGCGTCAAGGGCTCTTCAACAACAAAATGCCACATTCATTGTGCTCAACTTGTTGCTTGAAAAGAAATCTGGTTGTTACTAAAATTTGGCGTAACTAAATTCTTCCTAATATGTAACAGGAGGAAAGAACCCGCCGTATATGCCAAAATAAGGCTATTTGTAGGTAATGTATGTACATGGTCGACTGCATTTAACATGTCTGCATAGCGAGGGGGAAGTATTTAACATTTATAATATTAAAACGTTTAGTTCCTTCAGTAATATCAGTCAAGTGTCTTTATTGTTGCGTGCTTTAATGGACCACAAACTAAGCATTTGTTTTAAATAAGGGAAAATACCTTATTTGGGTTACAACGCAAGTATGCAATATTCGTCTTATTCATTTTGTTAATAAAAGTTAGATGTTAAATATATGCAAATTTGCCATTGTATTTTATGACTTATGTATTTTAATTAATAGGCTAATAATGAACCACAAACAACAATCGTTTTTACGTAAGGGGAAATCCAAAGACCATTTATTTAGGCGGCCATTTCAGCCCAGGCTGCCTTAGTACAGATTGCAACTTGCTACCACATACACAATACGCGCACATTTCTTAGTTCACATTAGATGGCAGCTATGTAAGTTGATATGCGTACATATTTCAGATGATAGACAACATAGAGGTCAATGAAGGCACTACTGTATTACCAATAGGACTAACGTTAACTATCTGTGGCAGACTCGCCTGTGGATTTATGTGTATTTTTAAGCGTAAAAAATTTGGGTATCGACCAAGCTCTTTGGCGCTAACGATTAGTCGATATTAGGGGGCAGCCATTAATATCACTAATGAGCCACCAAACTTACTTCATTGAGGACAAAGAAAAGAAGTAAGGGAAAAATCCAAAAACTTAAAACCTTTTGTTTTCTTGTACGTCAGTCTTCGTTCTAATTTGGGATTAATAAGCGACTTTGTCATTATAGGCTACTATTCCTGATGTTGAGTGCGGGATTTATATTTAATTTTTTTCATTAAGAGTAATATTGAATCAACCATAAGAATTAATTTTGTTTCAAGAATAGGCAAGATCAAGATGTATCACCAAAATAAGTGCTACAGATGCGAGAATACGAGATTGGTTGACGAAGATGACACCGCGGCTCTTCTTGCTGTCTCTTTGTTGTGGGCCAAAATGATGTAGAAATGGTCGTTAATTCTTATATGAGTATGTAGGCGTGCACGATAAACGAAATGGAATCGAGATCGCGATATTCGACAGAGCTGCGATTTGCTTCATGGTATCTTTCCGTGAAGATCGGTTCTGTGATCCGCAGAGTAAATCTGTCAAAGGCCAGAGCAACCATCCAAATACGCCTCGCAGAAGAAACCAGTAAATGCCTATCGCTGCAGCTGAATAAACAGAAGATTCAACTGCTTTCATTGATTCAACGCGACTAATAAACACACGACTACGGCAATATACGGTTTATCGGAGTTCTTATTATTATCATTTTAATTAAAATAAAGTATATTTATAATGCAATGCCTTTATCACTGCTTAAATATGATGAAATATGTTGCGTGCTGTATTCTGTGTAAGAAGCCACGTCATCTCACAGAAGGATTTATTTCAAACACTCAACAGACGTTATGAAGTGAGTTTGGAGTAAAAAAAAAGTTAAGTGTGGTATTTTTACCTGCTTTCAGAAGGAGCAGCACTTACTATACAGAGCCGTAGTTCACTGCTGGCAGTGTCATATCGCCAACGATTTCTTCGTTCAGAACTTCGGTTTCTTCGTAAGTTGTCAGTGAGTCAAGCCTAGTGTAGTAAATGCTGCTCCATCTGAAAGCATGCGAGGATGATTTCCTGCTGATTACAGAACCGGCTTATGTCACAATGGCGGCATGACAATCGCATTCGATTAATGTGCAGCCCTATGAGTACGGACAGAACATGTTACAGGGAAGATATGATCAAAAAGCCATGGCAACAAAGGATTTTTTAAGTCAGTTTAATAAGTTTAAATATCTTTCACAGTCAATTTGATTCAACTAAATTCTTGTTATCTTTCAGATTGTAGAATTAGGCTACTTTTTTTCAATGAATTTGAATGAATACACGAATTAATAAAATGAATTGCTTATTTTTTTGTTACAAAATTTTCATTTATTTAATTTTCATTTACTTTTCGATTTTACAACTATGGGAGACCACAGACATGAAGACATTTTCAACCAATTTTAGCCTTATAATCTTCTGAATGCACTAGACATTTCAACCAGAACGTAAGAACACACTTGTTGATTGTAAGGATGATTTCACATTGACACGAGATCTCACGGAGACTCGCGAGATCAAATGTGACTAGAGAAGAAAAACTAAAAGAGAACAATCAAACTTTTTGTTTTTAAAAAGTAACAAAACGTAATAACAAGCAACAATATTTCAATCTTTCAATGCATTTCAGTACAGCATACTGTGATACAAGTTTGAGCAGTCATTGTGATTAAATGGTACATGCCCAAGAGAGGGGAAAAAACTGAAATATTAGAAACACTGTAATATAAGTACTGTATTAATAACCTCTGAATTTAAGTTATAAGTGGAAAAAAAATCTCTGCGTGTGTGTGACTTATTTATAGTCAAATAATTAATTTGACAACTAATAATAATATTTATTGCTCCATTAATTTATTTTTGTTTTTGAATAATCTGTTTTTTTGCCTAAAACGTTTTGCCTTTTAGAGTACTAGATGTGCTACACAGTCTCATTAGCAGTTATTGTCAGTGCACAACTAGACAACGTGTCTTTAAATATTCTAAAAGACTCTGAATACATGTTTTGTTTGAATGGTTTACTTTTATTGAATGTCATTTTTCCAGCACTTCTGACATTGGTGTTTGAACAGGACTTTTATTTTGGTGTGGTGGTGTGAGGCCATAAGGCTGCGCAGTGCTCCTGCATCTGTGATTCGGGTGAAGAAAGGTTTGTTTTTTTCTTTCAAAGGTTTTATGTCAATGCTGCCCATACGGGCTATCTTACACAATGTGAAATAGATTAATTATTGTTTAATGTAAGATTGCAATGCCTCATCTAACTTTACTGTACATTAATTGTGAAAGTGCATCTTAGTAAAAGAAAAGCTGCGTCTCATTTCTCCCTTTATCATGAATCACTTCATAGTAAACACAGTTATAGATTACAGTTGCTCTTTCTGTAAAAAAGAAACCATTGTAAGATTATTTTGAATGTCTCTGTTCTTGTGGCTTGAGATGTCACCATTTCTGATCATTAAAATTAAATTCAATTTCATAGTAGCTTTGAACCAATCAGTTTTTATTCACAATTTTTTTTTTAAAAAGTATACTATCGTATTTATTTTTGTTATTAGGAAACTTTTATATCATAATTAAATGAGTGCATTATTTCAATGGCTTTGCTAAAAAATAAATAAATAATAATCATAATAAATCAAAAAGGAAATCACAAAATGGTTTAAGTGATCTAAGCACACTAATAACCACGTGCTGACAACACCTGAGGCCCGTTTCAGAAAGGAGGTTACTGGAAAACATCCTTAATGAGGATGTTACCCGAAAATGAGAGAACAACTTGGGTTTCCATTTCGAAATGGAGGGTTTGTCACACCGACGAAAGCAATGGTAATTAGTCAAAGCCCGTTCGAAAAAGAGAGGAACTTAGACTCATGGGTGCGTCTCCAAGTGCATGTCCGGATAGATGTCATTTACAGTTCAACACACATGAACGCACCACAAAGTCGTTATTCGAGCGTGGGAAACCGAATTTTCTTTACGCCACGAGATCGAGTGGTGGGCGGGTCATGAGAAACATGGCCGGATCGAATGGATGAAGTCGTAGTTGCTGTAAATTTAGTTTAAATTGGTCGTTTAGTTGTCCTATCTAAACTTCAATTGGTATGTTCTTGTTTCGCAGCTGCAAAGCAAGGTCAAAAAATCAGACCCTGGTATTTTATTGTAATTATTAAAAGGAAGGACACCGCCTATTGTGCCGAACGCTAAAATGACTTGACGCGCTGACGTGGAATACGACTTGTAACTAGTAAGTACGAAGTACAGGTCGAGGACTTGAAGCCGAGCATCAGCTTCATTACCATGGTAATTACTATGTGAACCTAATGGGTGTGCGTAAGAGGTAAGGTTAGGACCAATTTCAAGGGCCAGGCTATGAGAGGGGGCCTGGAACGAATTTTATGAGGGCCGACAATACAAAAGAACATTATTTCCTGGCGGGTTTTAATATTCTTCAGTACTTGGTATTGGGGCCCTCCTCTTCATCTGTTTTTTTTCTTTTTTGCCTGTGGGATACCATTAAAATTACTATTAGTTCAATAACTTACCGTTCTGCCAGTTTTCACTGTGATATTATAACAGTGATAAGAAATAAAGTTATGCAGTGCGCGGAAGTACGCTGATGTCTTTGGGTCGGATGATTGATGCATGGGTGAAATCGTAATTTCAGAGCTCCATGATCATGGCTTTCTAGTCGTGGGTGCAAGTTTTGTGTCGAAATTTCGAGGTAAGCTCTCGCGAGTGGATTGAGCTAACTCAGTTCAGCTGTTCTGAAACTCAGGGTAAAGCTGGCCACACACTAGAGAATTTTAAGCGTACTGCAACCCCGAAACTCCGGGGGGTGTGGATCAAGGTTGTCGGTCCAAAAATTGTGTGGGTCATTAAGGATTATTAACTGCTCCCGATTGAGGCGGGCGCGTACCGAATGCAAAATTGTGAATGGTTTTAAAATGTTAAGATTACAAATCTTTTTAGTGTCGCGGCCAGCTTTAGTCAACTCAAGAGGTAAAGTTTAAACCATGGCCATACGTCCATGTGTTTTACAGTATGTGACGTCACCCGTAGGTTTCTGAAGAGCATTTTTGAAGCTTAAAGTGTGCGCGGAGACGCCATCTTGGCTGCGTGTCACTCCCGGATAATCGAAAATGGGCAAAAAGGCGGGACATGGGTGGAGCTGGTTGCTGAAACTATGCCCACCTATCGCGACGGTGGTGACAGCAGCGGCAATCCACCTGTCACTCAAGTGGCCACGCCCTTAATTATGCAGAACTTAATATAATTTAAACGGATTAGTTATAAAAAAAAATCACCCCCCTCACAGTTGTCATGAAGGGCAAAATTAGCTGTATAGACCAAAATAATTTTTTTAACCAGGCTGTAAGCATGTTTTTTTCTGCTGTAAAGTTGTGCATTTTAACATGGGGAGATCTATGGGTTTGACTCCCTTTTGGAGCCAGACTCTAGCGGCCAGTCGATGAATTACAGTTTAAGTCACTTCCGTATTGGTTTCGAGAGAGAAACCGGAAGGTTGCCGCTTGGTTTAAACTCAAGAGTTGGTTGAACCTCATAATTGAAACAGGCCCCTGCTGCTCAAAACTGTGTGAATGCAACAATAAACCAACTGCAAACCAAACTCCTGGTTAACATGTATTAAAAGGGGTCGTGTTTAGTCACTATTTAGTATAGTATTTTTGACAATATTCACTCATCCGACAGTAAAATAGGGGCATTCTAGTCAATATACTGACTTATTCACTTTCCAATCAGTAGTAGAAAATTGTGGTTCACCGGTCATGGCATGGAAACAACAATAGTCAGGTACCGGGGAAACGGTATAATTTGAAGAAAAGACATGATATAAATTTTTGGTCTACCGCCCAGCACTAATTTTTCTGTTTTTCATCACGACAGTGTCGAACCACACAGAAAAACTGGTGAAGCAGCTGAGATCCACGTGAAACACGATTTAAAGATGGCGTTCATAAAGAGGAGAGTGAAGACTTCAGGATTGAAGAAGTGTTCAGTCTGAAACAAGAAGACACAGAGGAACAAACAGGTTGGTTTTCATTTTCATTGGATCCTTATTAAAGATCAGTCTCTACACGAACTGAATGATATTTTAAAGATGTCGTGAAGTTTACAAATGTATTATTTATTTATGGAGTATGTATACACAAATGTTGAGATACATGGCCAGAAAATACTATTTTTTTTTTTTTTTTTATGTGCTCAAATGTAGTCGAGACGATTCTATTTCTATACGCTTATTCATGCAAGAAATAAACTAATAATTAATACAACTAAATGATAGTCCTAGGGAACCTCACTGTTAACTGCCCAATATCAACTTCTGAAGGAAAACATGACAAAAATCACTAGTTAACTATTGCACACCCCAACAAAACAGAAGAAAGAAAGACGGGTGTGTTGTCAAGAAGTAATTTCTCATCCTCAAAACAAGTGATTCTGAGAAAAGATACTCAAAAAGATGCAGATTTTGCTTGGTTTGATCAGGGCTGTCCCGTCACATAGGCGGAATAGAGAAATGCTAGGGGAGCCGTTTAACGTGGTGTGGAGAATTAATATCCAGCCTTGTGGTTTGCTTTGAATCTTTTTCTGAATATTGAGCATCTTTCCATACGCGTCGCGCGATCAGTGGGCCTCATTCATGAAACTTGAGTAAATATACGAATCAATTCTGATTAATTTCAGCGTAAAACAGACTAGGGCTGTGCAATTAATCGCATGCGATTGTCAAGCGCATCTGGTCTGTAAAGCCGGTTCTGTGATTAGTAGTAAATCGCCATCACCTGCTTTCAGATGGAGCAGCATTCACTACACAGAGCCGTAGTTCATTAACAAGCTAGGCAATATCGCGTTCATAATCGAATGCAATTTATCTGCGATAATGAACGCGATATTGCCTAGCTTGTCAGTGAACTACGGCTCTTTTGTTAAAATAAGACCTTGCATGTTTAATTTAATTGTGCTTGTCTGTCGGGGAGCTGTGGCGGTGCAGCTATGTCGGACTTCGTAACGCTGACACCTTGGACAGGTCAGGTCGCTCCCCATCTGCACTGATTTAATTACTTAGGAAGTGTAGCTTTTCTTGTCGGGAGCACTGGAGATTCCAAAGGGTAGGCGTTTGAAACAGTACCTGGCAAAAGGGGTACTGAAGGTATTTGCCAGAACCCTGCAGCTGCATCCAATGTGGTAAACAATCTTGCACCATTCAGCTTTGCTGTGATCTCCTCTACGGTGGGTAATACAAACCTTTCTCTCTTGACAGCTTTGTTTTACTTCCTGAGGTCGACAGACATACGCATCTGTCTGGACTTAGGAGTAGAAGGGGATTCTGCATGCAGCATGTACTGCATAGGATGTGCATTCTTTTGTAATGAAATTGTCACTGGCTGTGTTTTTAGTAAGCCAACCTCCATCGCAGCACTGTGAACTTCATGAATTCTTTGCACCAGCCCCATCTGCTCAGCTACTGATTGGCTAAGTCGGTTGTTAGCAGTCACCTCTCTTGACAAACACTTTTTTAAAGGTAACTGGTATACTACCAATCCCTAGCAGCACAGTCCATTCATTGTATGAAGTTATGCTACCAACTAAGCCCAGAAAGTGATAATCATACTCTTTACAATCTCTTAATTCACTCATCATTTTGTTTTTGCACATCTTTTCCCAGTGCCCTGTTTTCCTACATCTGTTGCGTGAGGTTTTCAGTGCTGGTCAGTCTGATTTTCTGTGCATTTATTTTTTCACATCGGCCACGTTTTCCCTGGCTCTTTTCCTCTGGAGCACTGTTTAAACATTGGCCCTGGAGTGTTTTGCTTCTCGTGTGTGTCTTTTATGTGCTACCTCTTGAATAGCGCATGCATCCTCTCACTGTGTGCTAACTTGTGCTTTCACCTCCTCCGATTATAAGGTTTCTTGTACCGTCATTTCAAGTGTGAGATTTCTGATGACCTGCAGCTTGCGTGACAGTTCTATGTCTTGAATTCCTACCACAATTTGGTCCTTAATGTGCTGTTCGCGAGCAGCCCTGAACTCGCAGTGCTGCGACAGTTCATAAAGAGCAGGGATGAAAGATTCTACTCTCTCACCAGGACATTGTACATGCAGATTAAAAACATCAGGACACCATGTAATAAGTCCTTTTAATGTGGGTGTGGAAGAAACCAATGTCCAGCCTTGTGGTTTGCTTTGAAACTTTTACTGAACTTTCCCACAAGCATTACAGTCCTGCCATATTCAATCATACCTACAATTTCTGCCCCTTATAAAGTTACTTCTTTCTTATTCTTGTTAAAATATTAGTATAATTAAAATGATAAAAATAATTTATTATCCGCCATGGGAAGAATATACAAGGAGAAAAGCAGAGGACTGCGGGCTAAAACTAAGCCCTGTGGCACTCTATACTTGTGTTTGATAATAATAATAATAATAATAATGATGCATTTTATGTATACTGAAGTTTTCTTACACCCAAAGCGCAACATCAAGCATAGTACAAAATACATCCATTGAAATAAGAAAACAACACATCAGTAATAAAAAGAACAGCAGTAGTAATAAAATGGGTAGAGAGAAAAACTCAGAAGAAAACACTATCTTAAAGGGGTCATATGATGCGATTTCAAGTTTTCCTTTCTCTTTGGAGTGTTACAAGCTGATTGTGCATAGATAAGATCCCTGAAGTTGCAAAGACTAAAGTCTCAAAACCAAAGAGATATTCTTTATCAAAGTTAAGACTCTGCCACGCCCCCCTAAAATGGCTCGTTCAAACACATGTCGCCCCCACATATCTACCTCACTATTTGTGGAAATATTAGATAAGCAGTCCCAAATGTGCACGCACAGAACGAAGGCGTGGGGGGGGGGTTTTTCAGTAACCGCAGTTAGTTCTTGAAGCGGCATGTCAGGAAGCAAAAGCACTTTATTTGGCCTTCAGGAAGTAGATGCATTTAGGAATCATTAAGATTACTTACAACAGAACAGCAATGCATTTTATGGACGACCGTTTCGTGAACCTAGGAGAGGAGGTCATTCTGACTTTGCTATGACAATCTGGCGCTTCTGAATCAGCTACTGTTTTGTTATTAGTTTAAGTATTTTGCTATTGACTGTTCAAATGTGGATTTTTGCTCATCATGTGTGTGGTGTGTGTGTGTGTGTGAGTGAGTGATGTGTGTGTGTGTGTGTGTGTGGAGAGAGAGAGAGAGAGAGATAGAGGAGAAGCGCCGGGTCACATCACAGTGGAGTCAGCTGTCTTAACCGTGGCTTGTGTACTGCAAACACATACCATCTTCATCACTGTGTCTGTCACACGACTCTGTTCCCTTTTCGGGCTCTGTCTTTACATTTATTTTTAAAGATGAAGCTCGTGATTATGGTAATGGGCGTTACATTTTCCGACGAGTGCTTGCGGTGTTCGGCCAATCACAATTGCACTGGGTCAGCTGGCCAATCAGGACAGACTGCGCTTGTCAGAAGGAGGGACTGTGTAGAAAACGAAGCGTTTGAGATAGGCGGGGCATAGAGGACCTACAATAATGTACAGAATTTTAAAAATAATGTGTTTTTTGAACATTAAAGCATGTCAACATATTCTGTTACACCAAATACACAAAATAATGATCTTTAAAATAGCATCATATGACCCCTTTAAAAAGATGAGTTTTTTAACTACTGTTTCTTAAAACTCTTATGTGGTGGCAGTTCTAACAGTTAAAGGATGGCATTCCACAACCTGGGGCCGCTACAGAGAAAGCTCTTTCACCCATAGTTTTGAATCTGCAGAACAGAGAGATCGTGAAGGCATGTAAGGAGTAATTAAATCACATATGTATGAAGGAGAGCAGTTCATTGTACGGCTTTATATGTTAAATTAAGGGTTTTAAAATCAATCCTCCTTACATGGGCATGGACCCGGAAGCTAGTGCAGGTTTCTAAGCATGCCAGAGATGTGCTGATGAGGAGTATGAGTAAGGACACATGCAGCTGAGTTCTGTATGTATTGCAGGCGCTTAAAAGGGGAAATAACACACAGTTTCACCCAATCTCATGTTGATTTTGAGTACTTATAGAGTAGTATAGCATCGTTCATAGCTCAGAAGAGTCCTAGTTTGATCATATTTATAAAAGAAAAATACAGCTTTCCAATTCTCTCCGAAAACAGCCAAGCTCCTGGAGGCACGCCGTGGGCGGAGCTAAAGAGTGACGAGCACTTGAGCGCCGATTGCGAACAAAACAGACATTTGATGCCATTTCACTTACGTCTGCAGTTCTAAATCATTTCCAGGATCTTTTATAGCTGGGGCCGCTCCATCTTCCTGGATGTGCAAATATAGCGCCGAACTGGGCCTTGTTTATAAAACGTTCATCAACAAACACACTTGCAAAACTCTGTTGCTGCCCCAGAAAAACAAACTGCATCCACTGTCCACGTAATGCTGGGTTCTTTGCTAAGCTGAACAAGGTTATCTTTCCCTTACAGCCAAAAACACATTTCTTTGGAGACATTCTTCTCGAGCGAGTCTCGTTCAGTGCAGCCGAATGAAGCGCGTTGATGGGCACGCTCTTGCTCTCGCTCTGATCGATGTGTGTCTGCGGGCGCGCTCTTCCGGGAAAAATGACCATACAAGGAGTTCCACGTTTCATTACGTCACAAAGAGCCAAGCTCGAAGAAAAAAAACTCTCCGAAACTTGTACAAAACCAGAAGGAGTATATTTGACACAAAAATACTCTGTTAAAGAGTTGGATTCTCATGCTAAACATGGCCAAAGTTTAAAAAAAAACGGCATGAATGTAGAACAGTGTAAATAGCTCAACATGCATAAAATAGCATTAGACCTCCCCTTTAATGGATTTTTCAGGTACACCAATATAAAGGCCATTACCATAATCAACCCTAGAGGTAACAAATGCATGGACAAGCCTTTCAGCATCAGATAGTGAAAGAAAATGCCTAATCCTGGCAATATTCCTGAGGTGAAAAAACTGATTTGGAAATACTCTTGATATGTGCATCCAGAGTCAAATGAGGATCAAAAAGAACACCAAGATTACGAACTAGAGAGGACGGAAATACTACACTATTATCAAAATGCAAACTCAAATTTATACCATTGGAAGCAGCTTCAGGGGTGCCGATGAGAAGGACCTCTGACTTAGTACTATTCAATTTTAAGAAAACTGTGGTACATCCATAATTTAATTTACTGAAAGCAGTCTCAGTTAGTGTTTCCAAGATACCTGTAATATTAGTTTTCGTGCATATAAATTTGGGTATCATCAGCATAGAAATGAAACCCCAAACCATGCTTTCTAATTATCTGCCCTAGAGGGAGCATGTAAATACTAAAAAGTATAGGATCCAGGACAGAACCCTGGGGAACACCATGACAGACCTGTCCAACATTAGATTAGTTGTTATCTAAAACAATAAACTGGGAGCAATCATAGAGACATTTAAACCACTCAAGCACTGTACCGGAGATACCAAGCCAAGTCTCCAGTCTCTCAATCAGTATAGAGTGACACACCGTATCGAAGGCTGCACTCAAATCTAACAGCACCAGAATAGTAAGGGCACCAGAGTCAGCAGAGACAAAGAGATCATTCATGACTCGAACCAGGGCAGTCTCCATACTATGTCCTGATCGAAACCCAGATTGAAAAGGTTCTAAGAGCTTGTTCAAGGACAAGTGAGAAGTGATGAAACACATAATCATTTACATGTGGTAGCAATTTGATAGATATGACCTGACTTACTCCTGTGCTGTTGGGCACAATGGGTGAGGTCTCCCCATTGTTGTCATCCTCTGCCAGCACTTCAGCTTCATCCCAGGATATGCCGGCATGCTTAAGATTGTTGGTAAAGGTCTGGCACCAGGTGGTTCCGGGTTGTCCACGCTTGGGCCTCATGGCCACCAATGCATTGTTATGCATAGAATATGCCCGACTAGCCTGAGATGTTGCTGTGTGATGGCAGCTTGAAGGCTGTTGGAATTTCCCAGCTGCAAGACTTTTTCATTGGTGATGCGAGCAATAAACCAGATCTTGAGAATGCTTCCATGTTTCGCATACCATAAATTGTGCTTTTGGACAACCATGGACAACTTGATCTTAAGAGAGATTGAAGCTGACGAAAGACATTAAACTGTTTTTTGTATGTTTTTTTTCTAGACCTGATTGAGAAGAGTCGAGAGCTGAAGGATATGGAGGAGAAAGAGCAGAATGAGAAAGATCATGATTTAAAAATAGGAGAAAATAAGGTAGAATCTAAGAGTTTTACCTGCCATCACTGTGGAAAGAGTTTCAATCGACAACGAAACCTTAAGGTCCACATGAGAGTTCACACTGGAGAGAAGCCTTACACCTGCCAACAGTGTGGAAAGAGTTTTGCTCAAAAAGGAAGCCTTGCAGTCCACATGAGAATTCACACCGGAGAAAAGCCTTATACTTGCTCTCAGTGTGGACACAGTTTTACACATAAAAGCAATCTTAATTCCCACATCAGAATTCACAGTGGAGAGAGCTTGTTCAGCTGCCAACAGTGTGGAAAGAATTTCCCTCAAAAACATAACCTGGCAGTCCACATGAGGATTCACACTGGAGAGAACCCTTTTACCTGCCATCAGTGTGGAAAGAGTTTCACTCAAAAAGGAAACCTTGAAGTCCACATGAGAAGTCACACTGGAGAAAAGCCTTATATTTGCTCTCAGTGTGGACAGAGTTTTATACAAAAAAGCAACCTTAAATCCCACATGAGAATTCACAGTAGAGAAAGCTTATACACCTGCCAACAGTGTGGGAAGAATTTCAATCAAAAACAAAACCTTAAAGTCCACATGAGGATTCACACAGGAGAGAGACATTTTATCTGTAAACAGTGTGGAAAGTCTTTCACTCAAAAAGGAAACCTTGAAGTGCACATGAGAAGTCACTCTGGAGAAAAGCCTTATACTTGCTCTTGGTGTGAAAAGAGTTTTACACATAAAAGCAACCTTAATTCCCACATGAGAACTCACAGTGAAGAGAGCTTGTTCACCTGCAAACAGTGTGGAAAGAATTTCATTCACAAACATATCCTGGCAGTCCACATGAGGATTCACACTGGAGAGAGACATTTTATCTGTAAACAGTGTGGAAAGAGTTTCACTCAAAAAGGAAACCTTGAAGTCCACATGTGGATTCACACTCGAGAGACATTTTATCTGTAAACAGTGTGGAAAGAGTTTCGTAAAACAGGAACCTTACATCAAACTGGAATTCCCTCTGGAGAGAAGCCTTACATTGTGTCACACCGGATGCAACAATACTTAAAGTCTGTCTACACTGGATACGAAACAACCGTACAATCATTTGAACGTTGTGCCAGTACATCAAAATAGAACTGGAGCAGTTTTACTGTCAGGAATTTGTTGTTGCAAGGTCGCGCAGCTATATCTATGGTGTTAACAGCATCACTGATTATGAGTTCTATAATATTTTGTCACGCTGCGATCAATGTGAAAAGAGCTTCATAACACAACTAAGCCGTAGATACCGCATGACCATTCACACCGGAGAGAAACATTTCATATGTGGTCAATGTGGAAGGCAGAGATGTTCACAAGTCTTTAACCTGGAGTCCGAGTCAAGTCTGAAGTCTTTACTGCTAGAGTCTGAGTCAAGTCTCGAGTCTTTGGTCACTAGTCTGAGGCTGCGTTTCCACTGGAAGAAAGAAAAAATCAGATTTCCTTGCCCACATCTAACACCGATCGTAATTTGATCATGCGTGTAACACAAAAATCCAACCAACCACGAGACCGTTTTTTTCCGCATCGATTTCAGGGCCAGTGGTTTTTTCCAAATGTGGTTTTAAGAATCATATACATAATCCGTACTGGACATCCGACCTAATACGTCTAAACACGCATGAAGATCAAAAGTCATCAAATTTTATGGTCAGGTGTTCGCTCATTGGTCATTGAAAGCCCGTGAAATTCATTTTGGGCGGGAATTATGTAAACACGGATATCGGATACCAGTCGTGTCTAAAGTGTATGTAAACAGACGTGCCAAAAAATCAGATATGGTGAAAAGATCGGATCTGTGCATTAAAGACTTGAGGTGTAAACACAGCCCCTGAGTCGAGTCTCAAGTACATTTAATGCTCTCTAAAATATTCATTCAGAAATCGTCATTTTTGAAATCGTCCTATGTACGAAGCTGTTTAGAACAAACTTAATATATTATATTTTTATTAATCATGTGGAATGACTTAATAAGAGGGCGGTTTCTCGGACAGGGTTTAAATTGAGACAGGAGTAGGCCTTAATCTAGAATAGTTAATCATGGTTTTAAAAATGGCTTTCTGATTCACAGATTAAGTACAGATTACTAACACCTGGACTAGAGTCCTGAACTAAAATAAACTTGATTCATTTAAAACCACCTGTGCAAATCTGAACTAGCTGAATTGAGGTTGCCTATAAAACATGGAATGAACCAAGAAAAGTTTAGAATTGTATGCAACTGAAAAGAGAGTGCGATCAAAGAACTTTTCTGAACACGAGAAAAGTATTATAAAGCAAATAGTTTCAAGACCTCCTGTTACTGAAGATAAACTGCGCACATCAGCTGTTGAATCAAAGAAAAGGGATGCCTGGAAATCTGTTTGTAATGAATTTAATGCAAATCAACACATCTACAAGAACAATACAACAACTTCAGGTAAGAATAATCAGCTTTATTATGTGGCTTTTTTTTTAATCACTGTTGTCATTATTTAATACAGGTTTTGTGGAAGAATATAAAAATAAACCTTAAAAAAACTGCTGCTGAAGCTCGAAGAGAGAGGTTTAAGACTGGTGGAGGACCTGCAAATAAAGACGAGTTGGATGAGTTACTGACAGGAATAATGGAGAACCAGCAGCCTTTGGAGAACATACCAGATGATGACCGTCTAGATAGTTCAGATGATGGATGACACGCACCTAAGTATATGACTTATTTTGGCTTTTGTTTCTCTCCTCTCAAACTTTAATTTGCTTCTGTCATCTGACGTGAAACATTTCCCCATTTAATCTGTATTTATTTGACCATAAATGAACTGTTCTTTTTTCAAGGAGAAGGTCAGAAAAGAACTGAAAAGATGGAAGGCAGTTTACCCTCCACATCCTCAGGAGCAAAGGGTGGCAATGTCTGCCAGTACTGGTCACCAGAAGAAAAGACTCCCTGTCCATGAAAGGTTGGATAATGAATTCCATGAACACAAGTTGAAGTATCTTAAGGAGGAGCATGAAATTAAGATGTAGATACTACAAGAAAAACTGGAGATGAAGATGGAGGAGAGAGATGCAGCAGGCTCAAAATGTCACATCTATACATGAATCTGTGAAATAAATTTTGTTTTATTAAGTCAATGTGGAAATGATGGTTTCATAACATATCAGACAAAATATCATTATACTTTTAACATATATTTTATTTGCTCATTACATGTATCAGATCTGAGCAGAAGGTTGAAGGGCATAAAATATCTATTTAATGTGGCACAATGCAGAAGCATGTCTGTATGCAAGTCCTTCTCTGAGGTCTGTTGTAAATGGTGGCACATCTGGATTGTCATCCTCTTCTATTGGGGGATCTGGGCATCCCTGCTGTTTCAGGTAGTTGTGAAGAACAGCTGTTGCAATGATGACAGTGCAGCATCTTCTTGGTTTGAATCGGAGTGTTTTCCGAAGGCACTGAAAGCGACTCTTCCAAACACCGAACATGCGCTCTACTAAACCCCTTGTGCGCATATGAGCCTGGTTGTAGCGCCGTTGTTCAGCCGTTTCTTCTGCGCATACCCACTGTCGCCAAGCAATACTCTTTCAAACTGAGTATACAGAGATGAGTTGAGGAAAATTCAGGAATCATGAGTTGCATCTTTCCAATGTGCAACAATGTTTGAGAACTGTAACTGGGGAGTGCATACACCTTGGACATTTATGAAAAACCAATTCTTTCGGTTCCTTATTCCTCAGCATCTGGAGTAGGGGGACGCTTAATGGGAATATGGGTTCCATCTATGCAGCCTATGACTCCTGGGGAATTTCCATATTCATAGAATAGTACCTTGTAGTTAGCCTGAGTTGTAGCATCAGGGAAGTTGATGTAATATGGTCTTAATTCATAAATGGGCCTGCATACTCAGTGAACCAACAGTATTTAAAGTCATTCACAGAAATCCACATAAATTCCCAGTTTCTTGAATGAAAGGCACCACATGCCAAAAACCTTAATGTTATGAGCACCTGGAGACAAACTGGAACAAGCTGTCCTCTTTGGTTCACAGATGAATTCCTGGTTTCTAAAAGTGAAATAATTTCTACTGCATTTACTTTATGCATGCAGAAATGATCTCGAAAACGTATTTCATCAAAATGTTGCAATAGGTCACTTCTGTCTGCAAGAACTTGTCTAGCTGGTGGTAAGCGTTGGTCTTCATTGACATAGGCCAAGTAATCCATGTGTCTTTCAAATGACATTAATCTGAAGTTAAACCTGCCTCCTGGTAGATTTAATTTAAGCCTCAATGTAGTCCTTAAGTAGCTCTAGTCTTACTCCAGGAAATCAGCCTATTAAATTCTGGACTAGACCAAGTCTAAGACTATTTAAAACCATGGCGGAGAAAGCAGATTTCTGTAATATGGTTAAAGGGTCATTTGAGTCTAGACTAGGCCTTATCTCAGTCCGGAAAACTGCCCAAATATGATATGGTCTGCTTTGTAAAAAAAAAAAAAAAAAAAAGGTGTTAAGATGTAAGGTTAAGGTACATCCAGCCTGTTACTTACGTTTTAATCCATTACCATGTTCAAAAACAGTTTTTCTGTAACCAAATTCTATAATAAGAGTCCGATCTACCATGACAGATGTGAGACAGATGTTACAAAACCATACAAATAAAGTATTTATTTATAATAAAAGTCAGGGGTATTAAATTAAAGTTCCAAGAAGTGAAACCGTAATATTTTCTTCCAAGCAGTGGTCCGGACAAAAAAAAGTAATAATAATTTTTACATGTAGGCCTATTGTATTTTTATGAATTGCGCAGAATACAATGTGACAGAAAAAATTCTGTTCTGTGGCAAGAGTTTCCACCTGAACTCTTACTCTTTTAATTAATTTCAAGCTAGTATCTACTAAAAAACAAGGTGGCTAACAATACTCACAAAACGTTTCATCTTGAGCAGACAATAAAGGTAATCTAGAGCAGTTTCAAAAGTTGTAATTATTTCCTCAGACATGTACACAATTTTCCCATTATAATTACACGGCTTCTTTTGCCATGTGTTTCGTAGCCTCGATTAACTCCTAGGATCGGACGAGTCGCGCCAAATGATAGAAGTAAGGTCAGAAACATCTTGCACATCTGGTTGAAAACAGTCAAGAGTCATAGGTGACAGTATCACAAGCAGTGTTGACAACGCATTGCGTAACCGAACTCACCCGTAAAGTGTTCAGGATTTACAACCGCATATCTCGGCAACAGACACTTGTGTGAACAGACAGGACTGGGACAACTAGTTTAGGGTTATCGGTCGAATACAGTGCGAGAGAGCGCTCTAGGTTGCCACAACGCATTTTCATGTGTGAGATTTCGGTAACATTACATGACAGAGAAATGAGCGGTGTGTCATTGAACAGTTTAGATCCCGTCAGTTTTCCACCAGAGCTCCTGTCAGTTTTGTGTTCTGCACGCGACTCAAATACTCTGCTCTCCACCCAAATTTAAAGGCTGCTGTCGGTTAATGAAGATTTGACGGAAGAACTCGCGGCTCGATTGGACTCGGCTACTGTAAACGCTGTGGGAACGGGAACATTTAAGTAAATAGGGAAGCCGTGGCCTAATGGTTAGGACTCGGGCTCGTAACCAAAAGGTTTGGGGTCGAGTTCTACAGCAGGGATTGGGGTGGGGGGCGGAATGCTACAGCGCTCTCTCCCCTTCAATAACACGACGGAGGGTGCCCTGGAGCATAGTTACCAAAACTCACAACAGCTCCGAGGAGCCTCAGCGTAAATGGCTGCCATGCTCCGGGGGGGTGTTACAGTGTGGGCACGTGTGTGTGTGCGAGATTTGGATGGTTAAATGCAGAGCACTAATTACTAGTATGGGTAACCATACTTGGCCACATGTCACTTTCACTAAATGTGGTCTCAGCCCAAAGATCGGACTGTGAATGTAGCCATAGATTATAGATTGATAAATAGATAGTAAGAAAAAGAACTACATTTGCAGCATTGTTGTTTTCTGTTGTGTTTTAGAGAAAGTAATCTATAATTTTGGTGTTCACCATGTTTCTGTTGTTATTAAAATAACTACGTCATCTGCAGCTCTTAAACTTGGCACCGGCGAGAAACTTTCATTCATTCATTAAGGGCAACACATGTCCCGGGAATAATGAATGCAGGGGCTGACTCCCGTCCAGAGGGAATCCTCTGTATGGAGAATGGACACTCCACCCGTTAGTTCATGCGGTTGGTCACAGTGTTCTTTGGAAAGGTTTGGCCACGCTTGCTGTGAACCTCTTAAGAATTACACAAAAATCCTGACCTCGATTCTTCTCATTGTGAGTAGCAGTGAACTTATGGGTGTGATTGCTCCTGGCGCCCTTTGGCTTTAACTCCCTAAACACACTGCACGATTTCGGGTCTTGTCCCATACAAAGGAGGCATTCATGAAATGCTTGTGGCAATTTCTGTGATCGTGGTTCCTTAGTCGTTCAGGAGAGAGGTTCGAAGACGCCCGTTGTCAAACAACCTGTCTGCCAAATGATAGCCTACGACACAGCATTATTATCGCACAATGTATTCGCTTGTCACGATGTCAGCCATTTACTGACCAAGCCAATAAAAAGTGCGCAATGAAATCAACGGACGTGACGCTTAAACATAAAACTGCTTACATCAACTCTTATTACCTTCCTCTTTTGGTCCGCTTATTTTTTTCAGTACACTAAAATACAACTGCTAAAGTGTGATTTATCATGCTCTTTTTGTTTACCATTAGCGCATGCTGATGACATTTTATTCTTCTATAGAAACGTGCGTCGTAGCGTACGAGTCACTAGGTGTCAGCAGCCCCGTACGCGAGTCCTCAAATTAAACATTATTGTTATACTTGTGCATACTGTTCATCATCTATTTTTTTGTTTTCTCTTGTTCCTTATTGGTTGAGCTGGGGAGACGAGGCTATAAAGTGGAAGGAGGCGGACCCTCTCGCTCTCACTAAGCCAGCCACAGTTTTCTCCACAGCCACATCGCCACATACTTTTTCTTGGTTTGTAATGAGCCACACAGTTTCTACACCCTCAAGCCTGCCGGGCGCTACTCACCCCAGTTCCCCAGGCACAGCACCATTCGTTTTGGAAATAGACAATGTACTCTCTGTCCTGCCAATTATGGCTATGGCCATTCTCTGTGTTTGAGCCGCACACACCACTGTAGTTTCCCCAGAGGTGGCAGCCTTCACTGCAGAACATGGTGGTGGTACCCACTCTACTCCCCGAATCTGATCTCAAGTCTAGCTCGGCGCAGCTCCCGTTCCCAGTTTAGCCCAGAGAGGGTTTATGTTCCATGTCACTTCTCAGTGTTCGTGTCCAGCCCCTACCTTATCTCTAGTCGAAGGCCTTTAGCTCCTAGCACATGTACCAAGATGACTTTAGTCCCAGAGTCTGGCCCCAGACTTCACTCCAGTCCTTTGTATCTCGTCCCAGATCAGCTCCTCTTCCCCCTATTCTACCTCTCTAATTCTCTACCCTCTTACTGCTTAAATTATTAACATTTTGCAGATACTGCAAGGTGTATATAAACTTTGGACTGCAACTGTGTCTATTGCTTTCACTCAACTGAACCATTTATAATGACTGGATATGTTTTATAACAATGGTCAATCAGGACATTTACGTAATTTTCATAACATGCCTTAAAAAACATTATTGTGTGCCTCTGAGACAAACAAAGCACTGATTATTTTAAAGACGAGTCAGTGCCATTTCTTCACATGTTGAACGGCTCAGAATTACATTTTAATCCAGGGCTAAGCTTAAGCCTTGTCTGTGAAACCGGGTGTACAAGTAACACAGTTTGGTAATGTTTTACAATAAGGTCTCATTTGTTGTACATGGAAGGATAATTTTCTTGATTTTTTTTTTATTAAGTGAGTGTGTGTTAGTAATCCTATACGTTATGGGGACAAAATGACTCCACAAGGATAGTAATACCAGTAAATCTTGACCTTGCGGGGACATTTTTAGGTCCCCATGAGGAAACAAGCATAGTTTTATGATGGTGAGATAGGTACTTTTAAGTGATTTTGCATTGTTCTCCAGACACTAATAAGTGAATTAAAGTGTTGTAACTGTGTATAGTGTTGGGTTTTTCTTGCGCATCAGCAAAAAGCGTTTTTGTGTATTTGTTTTAGAGATTGTTTTGTCAATAAATGTAGAGGGTTTTCCAATTTGTGTTTGCGTTGATTGTAACTAGGTAATTAAGAAATAAAAAAAAAATGTACTAAATTTCAAATTCATTGCCAGAGATATGACACAAAATCACGTTCAAAATCGCATGAAATCGCACTGCGATAATGACAGCTGTTTGTGTAGCTTGTCAGTGAACTACGACTCTGTGTAGTAAATACCGCTCCATCTGAAAGCACGTACTGCAGATTTACTACTAATCACGAGAAGTGGCCTTACGCATTCGATTTTTTTTGCCCATCCCTACATTGAAGTATATTTTAGTTCACATGAATTGCTTATTCAGAAGTACATATTTACCATATTTCAAAGTACATATCAAATATACTAAAGTTCCACTTAAGTGGTTCAAAAATATCACTCAAAAGTTAAACTAATTTTAAGCTGTAATATATTTCAAATCAAGTACAAATAATATGCATTTATGTGGTCGAAAATATTACATTTAATTCACACTTAAGTGTATCATTAACTGACATTAAAGTATATTTTAGTTAACATTAATTGCTTGTCAGTACATTAGTAGTACACTTTAACCATATTTTAAAGACACTAGAAGCAATTATGAACATATAATTGTACATATAAAGATGTACTAATAAGTCCCACTTAAGTGGTTTAAAAAAAGCATTCAAAAGTTCAACTTATTGCATTTAATATAACTTTCAAATGTGATACATTTTAAATTAATTACAAATACAATGTATTTAAGTGGTGAAAATAACCTTTAATTTGCACTTATGTGTGTTCTTTTAAAGTATATTATTTCCGCAATAAGTACACGTTATAGAAGTATACTTAAATGCACTTCTTTTTCATAAGGGTTAGCAGAACTGGAACAGAGACATTAAAATGCTTAACACAAATAACGCTTAATGTACCAAGATAGCCATAAGACAAAATTGTGAAGCATCCTATGTGCAGATACGCATGAGCCCAAAATGTGAACACAATGCGTTTGTGTACATGCCAAGCGTTTTCCTCTCATAAAGAAAACGCTTAATGCACTGAGACAGTGATATTAAAAGACCACATTCTGTTCACACCTTACTAATAAAGCATATGTGCAGGAAAACAGATGAGCCCAAAATATGAACTTTAAATACAGTCTGTCTTAACGCATAAGCCATGTTAAGCATTTTCAATAGGCTATTGTTTGTTTTCTAAAGGGAGGAAAATGCTTAATGTGTAATTAACACGTTGCATTAATATTCTGGGCTCATCATCTGTTTTTAAGCATCACTGCCTTAGTACATCAATCCAGCATTTTAAAATGCTACAACACTATTCACAAGCTTCCAGGGATTTGATTTTGGTTGTCATTTGTTGAAATAAATATAAAAAATACAGTGTCTGTCCGCTGAATGTGACCCACAATCTCAGATTCTCCTCTGTGGCCATGGAAAGATGAATATTACCAATGACAACAATTATACTTCATCACTGAAACGAAGAAATGGACTTCAGTCAGCTTGTTGAACACACTTGAAACAGCAGCGAGTGTCCAGCGTGAGGCACTCTTCTGTATTCACACTAATCAGATCAACATTGTAAACCAAATTCTACAAAACTTAAGTGAAAAATCGAATTATCATGCGAAGCGATAAAACGCTTTATCTGCAAATGATACAATGAAGAATGTCAATATTTAACTTCAAGGCAAAAATAAATAAAAATGATAAGCAGGTCTCTATTTATTTCAGCATTTGTAGTAGAGGGCGATCCTCCCAGAATGGCAGCGGCGCCCCAGACGTAGCTTTACATTCTTTATACTAGATACACAGTTTGGTGTCTGTGGAAGTGCTAATAAGAATCAATAACTTTTCAAAAAAAAAAAAAAAAAAAAAAATATATATTATATATATATATACAGTATATATAAATATATATACAGTGGGTACGGAAAGTATTCAGACCCCCTTAAATTTTTCACTCTTTGTTATATTGCAGCCATTTGCTAAAATCATTTAAGTTAATTTTTTTCCTCATTAAATGTACACACAGCACCCCATATGGACAGAAAAACACATAAATGTTGACATTTTTGCAGATTTATTAAAAAAGAAAAACTGAAAGATCACATGGTCCTAAGTTAGTCAGACCCTTTGCTCCGTATTTAGTAGAAGCACCCTTTTGATATAACACAGCCATGAGTCTTTTTGGGAAAGAAGCAACAAGTTTTTCACACCTGGATTTGGGATCCCCTACCATTCCTCCTTGCAGATCCTCTCCAGTTCTGGCAGGGTTGGATGGTAAAGTTGGTGGACAGCCATTTTTAGGTCTCTCCAGAGATGCTCAATTGGGTTTAAGTCAGGGCTCTGGCTGGGCCATTCAAGAACAGTCACAGAGTTGTTGTGAAGACACTCCTTCGATTTTAGCTGTGTGCTTAGGGTAATTGTCTTGTTGGAAGGTAAACCTGCGGCCCAGTCTGAGGTCCTGAGCACTCTGGAGAAGTTTTCGTCCAGGATATCCCTGTACTTGGCCGCATTAATCTTTCCCTCAATTGCAACCAGTCGCCCTGTCCCTGCACCTGAAAAACACCCCCACAGCATGATGCATGCTTCACTGTTGGGACTGTATTGCACAGGTGATGAGCAGTGCCTGGTTTCCACACATACCGCTTAGAATTAAGACCAAAAAGTTCCATCTTGGTCTCATAGACCAGAGAATATTATTTCTCACCATCTTGGAGTCCTTCAGGTGCTTTTTAGCAAACTCAATGAGGGCTTTCATGTGTCTTGCACTGAAGAAAGGCTTCCATCGGGCCACTCTGCCATAAAACCCAGACTGGTGGAGGGCTGCAGTGATGGTTGAATTTCTACAACTTTCTCCCATCTCCTGACTGCATCTCTGGAGCTCAGCCACAGTGCTCTTTGGGTTCTTCTTTACCTCTCTCACCAAGGCTCTTCTCCCCCGATAGTTCAGTTTGGCCAGACGGCCAGCTCTAGGAAGGGTTATGGTCGTCCCAAACGTCTTCCATTTAAGGATTGTGGAGGCCACTGTGCTCTTAGGAACCATAAGTGCAGCAGAAATTTTTTTGTAACCTTGGCCAAATCTGTGCCTTGCCACAATTCTGTCTCCGAGCTCTTCAGGCAGTTCCTTTGACCTCATGATTCTCATTTGCTCTGACATGCACTTTGAGCTGTAAGGTCTTACATAGACAGTATGTGTGGCTTTCCTATTCAAGTCCAAACAGTATAATCAAACACAGCTCGACTCAAATGAAGCTGTAGAACCATCTCAAGGATGATCAGAAAAAAATGGACAGCACCCGAGTTAAATATACGAGTGTCACAGCAAAGGGTCTGAATACTTAGGACCATGGTATATTTCAGTTTTTCTTTTTTAATAAAATCTGCAAAAATGTCAACAATTCTAAGTTTTTCTGTCAATATGGATTTTTTTTCTAGGGCACTGTGTGTACATTACTGAGGAAAAAAATTAACTTAAATGATTTTTTAGCAAATGGCTGCAATATAACAAAGTGTGAAAAAGTTAAGGGGGTCTGAATACTTTCCGTACCACTGTATATATATAATATATATATATTTTAATATGAAAATATCTGTGAGAGATATATAAAATAACGATTCGCAAAGACCCACCCCCCTTAGTTACTGTTGCTACATGTCTGACAAGCCATCAGGCCCCACGCAAAGAGACAACGCGCCGACAGACAAGACAAAGCAGGTTACTTTTCATATGAAACAAATTCTCAGCTTTCAAATTTAGTCATTTTTTTAGAAATTCAAACGATAATTACCATATTGTGTCGTGACAGATTGCTGTAGCCCCTTAGTTCAACTGTGAATGAACATCAGAAAGTATGTTGTCCCAACTCCGCAAAGACGTCAATACCCCATTTTCAAGTTCAACTCTTAATCTACTAACTCTCCTGTCTGGTTTGTTGGTCATAACGCATGTCAATCAGACTCCCAGAGAAGGGTCAATTCAGAAAACAAGATTTTAAAATAGGAATTCAGGAACTACATGATTAAACATCATGATTAATGGTGCATGAACATTATTATCATCAAGAACAATTTATTTAGAGTAAGCAAAAGATAATGGTACATTTCCTGTAATAAAGAAATAGTTGTTATATAACTATATTTATGAAGTACATCTGTATCTGAGAAGGCTATTCTTGAGCTCAGTGATGCCGATGTATCGCTCCCTGTGTTCTGGAGTTGGGCTTTCCTCTCTTGTAGGCCAGTATTCAATCCAGGTCTGCTCTCCAAAAACATACTGCAGACTAAAACAACAGAAAACACACTATGCAAAACATATGAATCAATTTATTTTATAAATAAGCATTAAAAACAAACATCACACTAACAGACATTAAGCTGATGCTTTACCCAAGATTGATTTGGTTTATGTCAGTCTAAGAAATGAGTCCTACAGCAATTCTATGTGAATATCACACTACATGAGGGAAATTAGTGTATTCAGACAGAGCTCTAGATAATGTCACACAATTGTGTGTATGATGTTATGCTGCATCCTAAATTTAGTGGGTTGTGGGTCCTTCTGTGCAAAAGCAGAATAGGAAATACTGACACCTACCTTCCCCCGAGCTTTGGCAGGTCAACAGATCTGCCCATGATGAGGTACGACTTGCCTTCTACCAATCCTAAATGTCCTCTGCAACTGGGACGAGCCAGGAATAGTCTCACTTTCCCCTCAACTTCCTCATCAGTGCCTATAGGACAGAAAAGGAGACAATTTTATCAAGACGTGCCAAATGTCAGCCACATTTCAAGAGAGTTATAAAAACCATGCAATTCATTATACTTATAACCCTAAAATATACTTCGGTTTTTATGCATCCGCGAGGGTGTCACGCTTACGTGCTGGAATGTAGACAGAAGAGCGTACGACGAAGATGATCTTAATTCTTTATTTTAATGAATCCACAGGGAAAGATGAAGGGAACATCCACACAAGAAGGGTAACAACATGCAATAACCGACAACTCGGAGAACTAAAGGAAGGGAATTTATACAAACGGAAGAGGAGCTATGACTAATTAACAAGACACAGGTGAAAGGAGGTAAACTAATAAAAACACAACAAGGACAGGAACAGGAACGACCAAATATGGGCACATGAGGGAGAAAACACAACCAAACGTCCAATACTGTGACAGAGGGTCAGTGTGACGCAAATTTCATCACATGCACCATTCTATTTTTGCAATGCGATACTTTGTACGCGCAGGTCGCACATGCACATTGACTTGGTTTTGCACTAATCACCCAGATAGCATGCACTGTACGTCTGCAAGATGTCTGTTAAAGATCGCTTCATCTGGAAAGCATCTGCTGTGTACAAATATCTGACAGATGTCTTTAAGATGTCAGTTTTACATGCATTCTAAATCATAAACATCTTAAAGACATCTTCTAAACGTCTGTTTGACATCTGATAGGAAACATTCTATAGACCTATTGCAGATGAGCAAACACTCAAAAAAAAATACATCTAGCAGTAGATGTAAATGCAGATGTCAAATAGCCGTCTCTGTGATGTAATTGAGCTATCAGGGCAGTTGTTCCACAAAGTGGCAGCACTGGCCGGGGCCTTTGTTACACATTAGAAAACGAAACTAAGAGACGAACATCAGCAACAAAATAGCGGAGACTGAAAGCAAGAACAGACACCCCCATTGAGAAGCACTTGTGTGAGGGGGGTTATGACGCAACTTTAGTTTAAAGGAGTACAAAGACATTTTTATCGGTCAGAACTTATATAGAAAAATAGAGCTGACGCTGGGCTACGATGAAGCTTTCTAGAGCGCATGTGTAAACCGCCTGCGTTCATACTCCATGCTATTAAATGGAGTACGCTGAAAAGCTACACGTTCGATTGTACGCATACGCTCTAGATGGACACAAGTAATTAATAAAGTGTACCTTTTTTCAGCACCAGCTCCACCTTCATGTCATAGATGTCAGAGTCCTGTTTCAGATCCATTCCCACCACTGTGACTTTATAAGCTGTCAAAGAGTCGTGTTATATTGGAGTTATATCAGAGCTGTGAGACTGGATCTCAATAACTGAGAAAGGAGAATGTGTGTTTACCATAATCCATGCCAGCTTCACAGGCTTTATACAAACGCTCCTCATCACTGACCCGATTCTTCCTCTGGTAACTGCAGTTCTCTGTGTTATGAGATGTTGATTTTTAAATATATATAGCATAAAAAGCATTCAAAAACAAAAAAAAAAAAAAAGGAAGTATGAACCAATTTAAACTATTTAACTGAGATTATTTGGGTTCTGATGACAAAGTCGAATGGCTTTGGATAAAAACGTATAACTGTAATACCTTCTGCACACTGGCACAGGTCTCCTTTACACAGTTTGTAAAGTGCACCATTAGTCCTTTCAGGGTGGAAGAACTTTGTACAGCGTGCATCTAAAAAACACACATGCATTTAATCTAAAGACGACAACAACACCTTACATGAAGAAGTGGGCGTGGCTTGTGTGTGCAGCTCACCTGGTGAGTAATATTCATATATCGTGACTGCAGCAGGTTGAAGCAGACCCACATTATACAGCTTGTGCATTCTGAAGGAAATTACTTCTTTCTCTTTATGAGAAACCTAATAATACAGAAACCAATGTAAAATTATGATTACATTACTTGATTTACTCTGGAAATTGCCAATGTTAGCATTTCCACAAGCCACAAATAATAATAATAATAAAACAAATCTTTAAAAAAGAAAGCTATAGTTACATTTACACTGAAAAGACAGTTTTGTGTGTTGCATAGCTGACAGAATACAAAATTTAAATTCGTTACAGCCATAGGCTATATATTACATATGTACTTTTTAATTTGGGCGACAAAATTATGTATATCGTTAGCCATTGGCTAATAAATTATTAGATTTTACTCACCAGTGTGTAAGTTGGAGGCTAAGTATAAGTTTAGCACAAATATATTTTCTTACGCTGAAAACTCTGACGGTATGGGAAAGCGTTTATTCATTCTCAGGATATGAATTGTTGATATCAACAATTCAGTTTTAACTAGTTAAAATGCTAATTTTTGATATCCGAGTATTTACGTGTCCATCTATGAAGGATGTAGGCAGTCAAACACATAGATGTATATATACACATACAGAACTGTTAGCCAATCATAGCAGTGGGAATTTACTTCCAAGTCTACAATCTGCCAACGCCTTTTCAAACGGAGCGTTCTGATGAGGGGTGTCAAAACAGGACAGAAAATAACCTATTACTTCTAAATTATGATGTTTTGATGTAAAACTCTTGATAAATATTATTGTGACGAGTGGGGCGGGGCCGAGAGCTGTGGGAACGGAGCGAGGCTGGTGGAGTAATTGCTAATGCGCGACACCTTCGCCACTCACTGGTCTCGAGTCTCACGGAGGGGCTCCGGAAGGATAAAAGGAGGAGTGACGACAGTGAAAGACGAGAGAGGACGAGGCCTGGACTTTATTTTGTGTTTTGGTTTTGTTTGTGCACGACAGTCGTCCGTGAGGGGCTGTCGCGCTGTTTTGAGTTTATTTTATTATTAAAGTTTTATTTAAATGTTCGCCGGTTCCCGCCTCCTTCTTCCCGACCTACAAACGTTTGTACACATTATAAGTGGACCTCAGAGAAACAGTACAAAATAATAAAAAAGGAAGTTCATGACCCCTTTAAAGTGAACATGCAGTGACATGGGAACTTAATGGATGTGCAGGTCTGGCTATTAATGGAAGCACTGTCAGAATCAAGAGTTCAACAATATTGAATATAAAACAATAGCACGTTTCCAGGACAAAAGAAAACAAGATTGAATCTGTTCACGAAATCATCAGACAACACAGTTTGCTGATACCTTATCTAAGTAGAGGATGAGGGATCCTCGCTCTGACAGCACTTTATTCTTTTCATATTTCTGAATGTATCTCTCCTTCCCTGAAGACAACTGAGGACAAGAAAACAAGAAAACAAAAACCTCAATACATGACATGATCAAAATGTAATTCTTGTTAAGCAGGTTTTACTAATCAGAGACCACTTTATTGGTGACATTGGGAAAGGATGATAGGTGGCGAGCTAAAGACTTCCTGATCCCTCCTGTCAGAATGCGGAGTAGAGAAAATGAACGTGTAATCCTGAGTTACGCGATTTTAATCATCATGCAGTCACCAGCATCACCCTCGCCCCCCAAACAAATTTTTTTAAATTACTGATTTGCATGATTCACGTGGGTCAGGACTTTAGGCCGAACCGCTCCCCCCCACGCCACTAAAGAGCTCCAAACCTGTATTTATCGTTTGAAATTCTTAATATAAAATTAACTTAATTTGAATGCTGAGACTATTATAAAAAGTAACCTGCTCTGTCTTGTCTGTCAGCACGTTGTCTGTGTCCTCTTTGCTCTGCAATGTTTTTCACTCTGTAAGAAAATGAACGTGTGGCGTGAGAGCTGGAAGGTACACCGGATGAGACGAAGTGCAATGCAGCACCAGATTTGTCCTCGACTTCAAGGCTAAAATAAATGCTTCTTTCAGTATGATTAAACAAAGATGAAAATTAAATAGTAGCATATAAATTTTGGGGTGCACCCGGGCTGGACAATCAGATTTTTGACTCCGCCACTGTGTTTTATATACAGATGTGAAGCATCAGTTTATCATCACAGTACCTCTTCCAGATCTCTGGTCTCCACAGTAAATCCGGTCGGTATGCCAATCTCCAGAATAGTCATGGTTGCATCGGTTTTATCACTTTTGTAGCTGTGAAGATAGAGATCAAGATAAGATTTTAATAACTGGTTTTGAAGTTTTGCTCCATCTTCTGTGTGTTTAAAGCAGTTTTCACACTAGAGCTTTTGGTTTGAACCCGAGTGCGTTTGACTTCAGAATTATTATACTGTAGTGACGCAGAGCTGCTCGTCTCTGAATAAACTGTCTTTTGGTAGCAGAGGTAACCAGCTGTCACTAGTATTCACGTTCATGATGCAAACATACAAATGTGGGAAAAGCAAACTATGACCCACAAAAAAAAAGTCTGAAAACAGCTTAAATGATAAATTACAAATAAAATAGTTTATTGGCCTAATAATAAACTTAGCATTTTTGTTCACATACTAGAAATCCATAGTGAGCTTGTAACTTGCAATGGCTTCTCGTTTTTCTAAAGAAAAAACATGGTGTTAATTAAAATCAAAAAGCAGCACATAATGAAGTGTTTTGGAGGTTTTATTTTAGCTCTGAATTTATGGAAAGTGCCACAAAAAGGGCAGGAACTCAATCTTACGTTCAGGATCTTTCTCCATTTTAACAGTCAGATCAAAGAAAGTACAGTCAGATTTCTTCTCAACAGGTCTGGCGTAGTACAGCGTCAGAACCTGAAAACAGCAGCACGTCTCAGATTAGATGTTCAAACGCTTTAATCTTGCTGTTGACTGTATAAACGCTCACAAACACTCACTGAGAGAGTGGCTGTTCCAGTTCCTTTAGCAGTTACATTGAACTCCTGGTTTATCTCCACCTGTTGAGTGAATGCAGACGTACTCGAGTCATCAGAATAATCAAATCCATGATATAACAGAGATACCTGAAGAGTTCATTGATCAAACACTATTGATGTAGACAATACAAATTATGAATGACAAACGACAAAACTCCCATGATTCTTCATTTAATATCAAACCACAACAACTTTCAACTGAAATGAGCCACAAATAGTTTGAATCTAGAAGATGAGTTACTCCTCACCTTGTATGACCGAGAAAGACGCATATTATCTCTTTTAAAAGCCCATCTGACAGGTTTGCTTCTTCCTGCCACGGACAGCTCCACGTCCAGATTGAAGTTTTGCCGGTCCTTCACCTGCGTGCGATACTCTGCCACGGCCTGGAACACCATGATGGTCGCCTAGAAAAGACAGAAAAGCATTCAAATCCTGTCCTGCAGTGTCAGTCCTGCACTTGTTCTGCTGTTCATCACAGTCAAATGATGAGGTGTTAGTGTACCTGAGTGGTGCCAGATCCTCCATAGTGAGACTGCTGTCTGTTCAGCCAGTGCACTGCTTCTCCTGCTTTATCAAAGTCTTTGTCCTTCACAAGCGCCAGCACAGCATAAGCCGTCGCCTCTAGTGAGTGATGGTGCTGTCCAGGGACAGTCCAGGACCGACCGGCTGTTTCAAACACAACACAGCAATAGAAACAGGATTGTCTCAAGCAGCTGTCATTACACCACAAAACATCTGTAATTATTCCACTATTTACACTTTGGTCGGAGTGAGTACTGTTGAATGTTGTACAAAACACAACTCTTTTTGATGCCTTGTTGACTTGACTGACCTTCATGTTGGGTGGAGTGTTTCATCAAGATGTCTTTATTAAGTTTGTTGGCATTGGCCATGGCGTAGGACGTCATCGCAACGGCGTAAGGATTGGTCAGCTGTGGAAGCCGACCTTCCAAGAAAGAAACAGCCAGCATGATGCTTAAATGCAGACTCTATAAAAGTGTGAAAGGTGAAAATAAGTTCTTAGATCTGCATCCTACAGCATTTACCATAATCAACTGTTAAAGGAACAGTTCACCCAAAAATGCTGTCATCATTTACTCACTCTCAAGTCATTCTAAACCTGTACGAGAAGAAAGAAGATATTTTGAAGTAAGTTGGTAACCAAATAGTTGCTTGTCCCCATTGACTCCCATAGTATGGAAAAAAATACTATGGAGGTCAGGAGAGACCAAAACCTGTCTGTTACCTACATTCTTTAAAATATCTTCTTTTGTATTCAGCAGAGAAGAACAATTTTTACACGTTTGGACCCGACATGAGGAGTGCTGTAAATGAAGACTCATTTGAAGGGACTATCGTGTTTAACTAACTGAAGGTTCTTGTGTGTGTCCCACGGATCTGGATAATGACTGATTGCTCACGGGCAGCCATAGGCGATGAATGACAGCGTAAGTGTTCGGCCATGTTGCTATTCCATACGGCAGAGAGCATCAGCAGCCAAAACACTGACCTAAGGCACATGATGTGCAGTAGTTTTTAGGATTCATTTCTGTGAATCAGTTATTACTGCAGATGTGAACTTTAATGTTTATGGTCTTTTCAGGCAGGATAAGCGATATATTGGAGTTGGCTTACTGTACGAATAAAAACAATATTACAGAAATCTTTCAGATTCAGATTTCAGAATGAGCACTTTCTTATTTGTAATACATATGTTGTGGATCTCGTCTGGAATAGGGAATATGAATGTGGTGGCACAGTGGCAACATTTTTTATGACTTCATGAGCAATTCTCTAATATAGATCAGTGGTGTTGTCACCTGTATGCTTGAACAAATCACAATTCTTTAACTTTGTCATGAGGACCCATAAATGATACAGTCAGAGAGCTGTTTTAAGACTGTAATAATGAGATCAGAAATAATTATTTTGTTTGCCTTGACTATATGGCCACATATTACTGTAAAGTTATAGGGGTGATTTACAGAAACGGCAACCTCATGAATGTGTGCACAGGATTAAGCTTTAAAAGATGAATGTGCATGTGGCCAAAGATTCAGGGGGGAAAAAAAGCACCAAAACTGCACGTGGTGAAACAGATTCACTTACTCCAACTGGTCCAGCACAGATCTCGCTGGCCTCTTGCATGGCAATCACAACAAAAGCCGTCAGAGAGGCATCAGCATCTTTGCCACTCACGTCACCCTGGAATAAAGCACAAATAAACTAGACTATCACAAGAACTGTCAAGATTGTGTGTGTGTGTGTTTGAGAGAGAGTGAGTGTGTGTGTGTGTGTGTGTGTGTGTGTGTGTGTGTGTGTGTGTGTGTGTGTTTGAGAGAGAGAGTGTGGTGGTTGTGAGCAGGTGTGTGGTCTGTGTGTTGTGTGGTGTGTTCGTGTTGTGTGTGTGGGTGTGTTTGACGAGAGAGAGTGTCTTGAGTGTGTGTGTGTGTGTGTGTGTTTAGGGTTCTTACAAAGTCAAATTCAAGCACTTTTCAAGCAGTTTCAAGGAGCATGTTCAAGCACTCACACGAACCCTGGTGTTACACATTCAGTAACAATTTGTTCATTAATGTAGAATAAAGTGCAGTGTGCTGGTCTTGATGTGAATTTAGCTTCTGTGAATGACCGAAATGTTGAAAAACAAGCCAGATCATTTCCCCTCATGAAAAATCCATACTCCATAGTCACTGCATTGTTATATTTTGTTTGTTTGTGCTGCAGATTATTTAATGCATTACTACTGGAAACCACAGTGAAATAAACCATGGGTTCATTCCATCTTTCTTTTGTGAACACAGATGGACACATTCAACAACATTAAACTTACCACCATCTCTCCCTGCATTACAGCTGAATCCTCTTTAAAAGAGCCGTCTTGTATTTGTTTGTGGAGCATCAGCCACTTAAGGGCGCTGCAGATCACATTCTCCTCTATAGAAACAAGGTTAGTAGCCATGCTGAAGACTTTAGCCACATATGCTGTCAACCTTCAACAGACAAGCAGAACAGAAATTAATCAAATTTAAAACAAATTATGATTATCATTACTAATTATGTAATATATAATGTAATACAAGAGAATCTAGGCATGAAACATAAAAACAAGTTTATTTCCCCAAAAGTAATGACATCTAAATGACTTTACCATGTGCTGCTCGACCTTTCGATCCATGCAGCATAGGATCCATCTGATTTACGGTAACCCAGCTGCTGCTGATAACCTTAATATGAAAAATAATAAGAAAGAATATTTATTTGTTTATTATCTGCATATTTGTTCCTGCTTTTGGTCTAAAGTTTTCAAGAGAGCATCTTTGAGAGTATTTTTTTCTTCAAATCATAGTCAGATTCATCATCAATTGATATCTATTTATTGTTTATTTATTTATATGGTGCTTTTTACAATACAGATTGTTTTAAAGCGCACCTATTAGGCAAAATTCACTTTTACATGTTGTTTGAACTTAAATGTGTGTTGGAAGTGTGTGTACATATTCATCCTATAATGATAAAAATCCACCCACTGCTTTTTTAAATCCCCATAAATTATATAAGCAGTGTCTCAGAACAAGCCGTTTGTAGAATCTGTACAATGTGACGTCACATTTCATATGCCCTGCCTACAAGTGTTGACGGACACTGCCGTATCAGCAGAGACCCCGCCCTGAGTGATCCGCACACAGTCCGCCATGTTCATCTTCACACTCTACAGCATTTAAAAACAGCATTCAAGTAAGAAATGTATTCTTATTAAAGCTATACATGAGATTTATTTTCCCAGTCAAATCAATAATATTGTTGAATATTTAGTAATCTTGATTTTTATATCTGTTGTGTGCTGCTGACCTGTGCTGATATGGTTAACAGCTTCATCACGGCGCTCCATGCCAACAGTGTCCCACTGATTGGTGCTGTCCAGATAATGAGTGGCTATGAGAGGTAGAGTCATCAGCATCATGTTCTGCTCTCCATTATCACGAGGCTGAACAATAAACCGCCCCATGAAGCTTCCACTGATGGCCTGCTCGACTGTCTGAGCGATCTCTTCAGCTGGAGGAATGTAAGAGGAAACACAGTTTGAGATATTCAGTTTATTATATTTGTACGCAACACTCTCAACACTATATGTGACTCGTAGGTCTTCTATCTGGAAGAAATTGAAAATGTTAGTCCAGATCCTGGTTTCACCGATCACAGCGCATCTTGAAAACAGCTTTTAAAAAATCCATTGCAAGTGTTTTATTGAAAATCTATCAAATGCTATTAAGTAATCAACTAATATGTCCACTGATGCAACAGTTTATATTCTTACACTCAGTGGCATGCATATAATGGCTTGTATTGTCCACTTCTCTGTCTCCTGCTTTGTTGGGGGTTATTCATATGTATTATATGTGCAGCAGCAGTATTTCCTACATGTAACAGCAGTATGTCTGTGGATGTTATTGGCAGTAGCAGGTCTCAACTCTGCTGCAGCATCAGGCCCGGATCAAGAATTCAGAATCTCCTGGGCACAATGTCTTGTAATATTATAATAATTATTGTAATATTATAATATTTCAATTATTTAAATCTTTCCTTCATTTTTATTGAAAACAAATGTCTTTCTGATCTGATATGTTATGGGAAAAAAGAGAAGAATGAGTTTGGCAAAAGGTGGATTTGAACTGATCGATCGTGTAAAAACACCGCCACGTGCTTTACGCCCTGCGCCACTAACTCTGTTGTATGGTGCACGTCTTTCTTTAGTAATGCTGTCTACATCAACCACACATTGGTGGGCGGGGCTAATGTAAAGAGCCTCTGAAAAAAAAACAATTTCTTCCCACTCGCTTGGGCCCCAAGACTGCAAACCAGCCCCAACATTAAGTACCGTGATAGAATCCTTATACAAGTACTACACAATTTGCCATGGACATTATGACTGTAGATATAGGCTTCAACTCTCTTGAAATAAAACATGCATACAACTTTAAAGAAATAATCACTACACATTTATGAAATCATCTTTTTCCTTACCAGTAATCGAGATGTACGTGTCAGCAGGTGTGTCTGGAAGACGATCAGCTCGTATGTCAGCTTTAAAAACTAAAGGTTTTTCCCCTGATCCATTTGGGAAGAGAAACAGAGAAGAACAGCAAGATGGAGGAAGAGTTATGAGTCACACGCTGATTATATTTTATATAATTTATGGTGAGTACTGAGCAAGAAAAGAGCAGGAGTTCATTGTGATCTCTGGATTGGCTAAAACTAATGATATTCATGGACATTTTTTCATAACTGGCTAGAAGTGTAATGTCTGCAATGTTGTATAGTGGAAGTGTAACAGAGTGATGTTATTGTGTGCTTCACAGTAAATCTCACCATTCTTAGCAGGATTGAGCTCCACATTTTCTCTGCGTAATGCAATCAGCACACCCTCAGACTGAAAGAGAGAGTGTTAACTACCAATGATGCTTTTGTTTATCTATTGAAAATGACAAACATCTATTAATGATACAAATTACTAAATAAAATAAAAAGTGTCAGAATTTCCCATCAGACGTACCACCACCTTCAGCGTCTTTCTCACTCCATCAGATAAGATGGCTTCATATGCAGAAGCTTTCACCTCAATAACATGATTTCCCAGCGTCATGGGAATAATCACATATGAAACGGCTATGCTGGAGCCTTTGTCAACAGATACTGTTGTTCTGTATTTGCCTTTCTTACTGGCAAAGCTGCAAACATCTTCTGTCTCCATGAACTCCACACGCACCTGGTGAAAACAGGAGAATGAGACTCAAACCGCTTCAATATCCAGAGGAAACTTCAATCCAATATGAATGAAGGAGGACATTTCTGTTGTAGCACAGGGCAGTATCCTACACTTTTCTTTAATTTGAGTCCTGAGCAGCACAAAAAAAAAAAAAAAATGACTCTCAGACTCCATGTAATGTATGTTGTCATTAGAACATGATTTGACTAAAACATAATTGGTTACTATGACTCACACAGCTTTAACTTTTACCATAAATTTTAAATTAATTTTTAATATTAAATCATATCTACCTTCTGCTTCTCTGGGGTGAAGTTGTGAATAATGGCCTTGATTTCCAGTTGTTCGCCGCGCACCGCTGAGTAAGGCATCTTTAGGTCAATAGAAAGGTGTTTAAAAACCACCATCTCCTCAGGTTCTGCCACACAGATGCCTTTGAGGAGGAACACAGACACACAGAAGGATTTAAAGCAGCAGCCGCTGATGTGTGAGTGTGTGATGATGATGATGATGATGCTGTTTTTCAGAGCATGTATTGTGGGTTCACAGCTTCTCCTTACCAAGTGTTGGTGACAGACTGACAGCCAAGATCTGCCAGGTACTAACAGGGTCTCTCAGGAAGATCGGTTTTGTGATTGATGTTGTTCCACTGGAATATGAGGAAGAGACAGATAGAAAATCATAGACAAGCTTCATCTCACAAGCAAAGACTGACTTGATTCAGTTCAGTACAATACTGCTGTCTAAAGAAACACAAACTTTTACCTGTCACAGTGTTGTTGTGGTGACCTGGACTGGTCACTTGAGTGCGCTCTTCTGTTTTTCGTTGTTTTGTGTTAAACTCCATTTCCCATAGACCCCTGCTCACTAATCCTGTCTGATCGGTAACACCTGTTCATCATTAACCCAGCTATATATATCATGCCTTCTCTGTCTGTCATTTGCGTCTGGATTGTATTGTCTTCTTAGTTGGTGTTGTCTGTGTCAGGTTTTGGATTACCTTTTGCAACGTTTTGTTCTGTTTTGCCCTGTTATTATTTTCAATAAAATGCACATGGAACTTACCTTGTTTCCTCCTGGCATTCCGTGACAGAATCCAGACGCCACTACTAGATCCAGCAGTTTGTTTTCTTTTTACCTTTTTGTTTGACCATGGACATTCGGATAATTCCTCCAGCTTCGAAGGAGCGCAGGGCTCGGCTCCGGATGTTGGCGGATCTTCGCCAACGGGGGATGGAGATAGGAGGTTTCGCTCAGTCCTTTTGGAACCTTGCGGTAGGGATGGGACTTCATGACTCAGACTTGAAAGAAGTCTTTAATTGTGGTTTAGACAATCCCGTGCCTACTCGGGAGATGGATGGGCTTAAAATGCTTGACTTTTGGGGCCTCATTGATTACCTTGGTTACCGCAACTTAGTGATCTCATGTCGGTCTGAGTCTCTTGAAGTGCCCCGGGAGATGCAGGAACCCGATCCAGTCTCGGAGTTCACAGAGCCCACTCCAGAGCATGCTCCAGTCGGGGAGCTCACAGAGCCCACTCCAAAGCTCAGGAGCTCACCACCTCTGTCCATTAAGACTCCATAAGCCCGGCGGAGGGTGAGAAGGGGACAGGAAAGCACACTCAACAGCCCGCTCCAGTCCCGGACTAGCACGGATGCCCGTCCAGTACCGGATCTCCACGGAGCCGCTCCAGGCACGATCTCACGGAGCAGCCCAGGCAGGAGCTCGCGGAGTCCAGTCCTGTCCCGGAGCTCGCGGAGTCCAGTCCTGTCCCGGAGCTCGCGGAGTCCAGTCCAGGCCCGGAGCTCGCAGAGGCCAGTCCAGTCCCGGAGCTCGCAGAGTCCAGTCCGGTCCCGGAGCTCGCAGAGTCCAGTCCGGTCCCGGAGCTCGCAGAGTCCAGTCCGGTCCCGGAGCTCGCAGAGTCCAGTCCGGTCCCGGAGCTCGCAGAGTCCAGTCCGGTCCCGGAGCTCGCAGAGTCCAGTCCGGTCCCGGAGCTCGCAGAGTCCAGTCCGGTCCCGGAGCTCGCAGAGTCCAGTCCGGTCCCGGAGCTCGCAGAGTCCAGTCCGGTCCCGGAGCTCGCAGAGTCCAGTCCAGAGTCCGCTCCAGTCCGGAAGCTCGCCGAGCCCAGTCCAGTCCCGAAGCTCGCCGAGCCCAGTCCAGTCCCGGGCTCGCCGAGCCCAGTCCACGTCCCGGAGCTAGCCGGCACAGTACGTCACGGAGCTCGCCGAGCCCAGTCCAAGTACGGATCGACGAGCCCACTCCTAGAGCACGCTCCGTCAGGGTGCCGCAGAGTTCGCTGAGAATAAACTCTCTCGGCTTTGGTTTCGGTACTCCTGAGTGTCTGAGGAGGGTTTCGGTCCAACCAATGTTGTGACAGGAGTCTGCTCTGTTCTGGTTGCCCGCCGGGTTTGGTGTGGCAGGGAGCCTCACCGGGCTTCATTCCTGGTCCGTCATGGCCATCTCTGGGAGTCCTGCGTGGTTGGGGTCTTGCTGGTCCATCCTGCCGTTCCCGCCTTGGCCTTTCACTCTGCCGGTTCTGTGCTCATGCCTTAGTCTATCTCTGTCCCTGGTCCTTCCGTTGTTTTGTCCTGGCCCGCCATCCCTCCCCCCGGTCCGCCTCTATTCCACCTCCCTCCCGAACTTTTGTGTTTCTGGTGGAGCGTCTGGTATCCACTCCGTAGAGGGGGGGGTAATGTCACAGTGTTGTTGTGGTGACCTGGACTGGTCACTTGAGGGCGCTCTTCTGTTTTACGTTTTTTGTGTTAAACTCCATTTCCCATAGTCCCCTGCTCACTAATCCTGGTTTAATCGGTAACACCTGTTCATCATTAACACAGCTATATATATCATGCCTTCTCTGTCTATCATTTGCGTCTTGATTGTATTGTCTTCTCAGTTGGTGTTGTCGGTGTCAGGTTTTTGGATTACCTTTTGCAACGTTTTGCCCTGTTATTATTTTCAATAAAATGCACATGGAACTTACCTTGTTTCCTCCTGGCATTCCGTGACACTTACAAACCAGTGGTTTTCTGTGCAAGTGAGTAGATCAATCTCCTCCCAAATCCAACTCTCAGGAAACCACGTACGTGACACAATCTCTTCAGAGTCTGTATAATAGTCGTCATCATCATCTGTTTTTAGTTTTAACAAAAACAAATCATTAATCTCTCTGGGATCTAAAAAACAAACAAAAAAACATTTAGTACTGTTACTGTTACACATCCCTACAGAAGAGCTGTACTAACACTGAACTTCACTGTGGGAACCAGGCACTTCTCACTGTACTCCTCCTCTAGCAACACCTGTTAGATCCGAAACGATTAACTTGGTCCCATGAGACTAGATTATGGATTCCCAGAAGTCTTTATTTTGTAAATATGGGCCTTGGAAAAAGGTTGAATGAGTTTATTGTGCTTTGGTCACAACGGCAGTGTCGACAACAACCATGCATGTCACTTCTGCAGGCTGCACCTTACTCTGTGAGATAAACCGTCACCCTTTTATAGCTGTTGCTGGATCTGAAAAACACTCGCTTGGCATTATTCCTGCATTTTTGCTAGCAAAATAAATAAATAGATCACTCAGCACTAAATGAAAGCTTAAAGTGAAGACATGATTATTTCAGGAGCCTTATCACAAGTCCATTGTTTTTGAATTTCTGTATTACTTTTGCTATATTTTCACACTTAAAACACTGTTGGCATTCCTCTTGTAACGCAGTCCTCCTGTGCATGAAATAAGTCTCCTGACAGTTATCGTAAGTGCTTACGCTCGTGTCACCAATTTAGGGGAAGTTGTGGCCTAATGGTTAGTCGGACTCGTAACCCCAAAGGTTGTGGGTTCGAGTCTCGTACCGGCAAGAATTGTAGGTGGGGGGAATGAATGTACAACCTTCAATACCATGACTGAGGTGAGACCCTTGAGCAAGACACCGAACCCCCAACTGCTCCCTGGATGCCACAGCATAAATGGCTAACCCACTGCTCCGGGTGTGTGCAGCGAAGGACAATACTTGGCCACCATGTAACGTGATCTATATAAACCCTTTAAGGGTCAAAGAAAGTACTTCCCTTTAAAGTTTTGGTGCATTCTTAAGATGTGATCAAAAATAAACTAATCTTAAATTACACCAAGTATTTTTTTATTTGTTTCATTTAGTAACGTGCAGGAGGATGTCACTCATTTTTGCAACCACAATTTATCACTGTGATAAGAAAATATTTCATGAAGAATTGGGACAGGGCTTCTTTGGTAAAGGATCAAGTAGCTTGCGGGAACCATTTTATACTCATAAAGAACCCTAAAGTGGCTTCTAAGTAAAGAATGTTAATTGTAATGCGTTTTAATAGTAATTGCGGGTTTAAGTTAAGGTACAGAAGAGGTGCACTCATTATGCAGCCTATCTATGCTGTCACTTTATTACAATACAGCAGGCCTGTTTCTAGGCTAGAAAGCTAGGCGGTCCATTAGGTCGACCTAGGGTTGTACCAGCAGCAGGGGAAGCCAATGAGAAAATGTACGGATAACTAGATTTTAGCAGGGTTGTGATAAAGAGTGGCAGGGCTACCCTGAAGTATGATTGCAGCCCCCACATCATTCCCCCAACATCACTGGGCTAGAGTACTGTCATTCTGATGATGCCTGTATGCCATTGGATCAGAGCGCCGTCATTTGCGTCAATTGCTGCCGGATAGCTGAATGTAAATTTGCATTTGGAGTATCAACAACACCATTAGAGCAATGGATTCTGTCCATCGGTGGCAAGGGAAGGTTTTTTTTTTTTGCATGCAATAAGCTA